>CM076570.1:65637551-66225230 GCA_034641835.2 Pinus albicaulis
GGATGAGAATTTTATACGGAAGCACCCGGAGCTACTCAAGTGTTGAGGACAACACTTTTTTTGAAGGAGAGGGGCATGTTAGGTCCCTATATCACTAGTATAGCCCCTTATTATTGTTAGTGTAAACCCCTTATTGTTATTATTGTACCCTTGTAACCCCCATTTTGTTATTATTGTGCCCTTAAATTATTATTGTTAGGTCGGCTAGGATTACATTGTGGCCCACTCAGATTACATTATGGCCCCATGGACTCCTATATATAGAAAGGAGGTTTTGTAAATTGTATCATCCAAGAATTGTTCATTTATGTAATGTATTGGAGGTTGCCCCCTCGAAGTGGCTTATTTCTAAGGCGTGGATATCTCTTTTCTTCTATTTTTGGAGCTGGTTACACAACATCTTTCTTCTTGATATTACAATTGGCGATCGTGTTTTAAATTCCGCAAGAGTTTTTTGTAGAAGAGATTATGTATTTAATAGTGGCATATAATTGTTAGATTAGGAGAATCTAGGCAATACATAATTGTATTAAAATTACTACAGTTTTCGCTACGAAACTGAGTTTTTTCAGCAAAAGGTGTCAGAGCAGTGTGAGGTGTCAGCGTTTGATAAGACAAGTAAAGGGTAAGGTCTGTTGAATTTGTTGTGATGATTTTTAAACATGCATAGCCGTATCTGTTGTAATTATTAGCTTTTATGGTTGCATGTTCTATTACCAAAATCTGAGTTTTCAAATAACCTTTTAAACTTTACCCCAAGTTTCCTTTTTTCATATTACTCTGTAATCCTTGCATGTGAATCAATTCTTGAAGAGTTGCTTCATCACACCAAGCAGGTTGTTGTTGAATTCAGTTCTGCAAGTGTCACCAACAATCGAGGTAGTGAAGACTATAAAGCATACATGGCTTCGAAAAAGAAAAAAAACAAGGGTGGTCATTGTCTGAGGTATGAACCCATGGATTTGAAACTGTTGAATAAAGACCCCACTTCTATGGAAATTTTCAGGAGGATGGGCTGCCTACAATTATGCTATAAATTTTCAGGTTTCCATGCACAAGTTTCAAAGGAATTTTCCACCATTTTTACAGGGACAGCATCAAAGGTTGGGATTTTGAATCTCACAGTAACACCAGAAATCATATCACAAGCTACAGAAATCCCTAGAGGTAGTGAAGAATGGTTTAAAGGCACAAAGTTTACAATGCAGGGTTGTGAAGAGTTTCTCAAGCAGGAGCACAGAGGATTTGATTTGACCAATGGAATCCCCAGGAGTTATATGAAGGAAAATTATGCAAAGCTACTGCTGGTGATTCAAAAATATTTCACCTACGAGGGAAGATTCCACATGGTTTACTCTTACCATAGAAAGCTCCTTCTGCATTTTGTAGGTAATAAATCACTTGACCTACCCTTCTTTCTATACAGGATTTTGGGAAATATGTCAGAAAGAGTTCAGGTCAAGTCATAAGGTAATGAGACATCATTTTTTCATCATGGTCTCATAAAAATATTAGTGTTGGAAGAGTTGAAAAGGTTAAAGAGAGATTGGATTTTTTTTTTGTTTATGAGTGGGTATGAAATAGATATAGTGACTCCAAAGAAAATATTAAAACCTAAAACTAATACATCAACAGCTACAATAGAAGATATTGAAGAAGAAAGAAGACAGTCTCCTCCAAAACCAATGGACATAGAAGAAGAACCTCTGCAAGAAACTGATATCCCTCGGCCAACACCTACAAAACATAAATAGAAGATTAGAAAAAAAATAAGTTAGAGGATAACTAGGAGTCAGACATTGGCCACAGGAAATCTGGAAGATATACTTCATGAAATATATATTGAAGAGTCCCAAATAGTGCAATTAGAAGACATTGAAGGTGATGGAAACAAACTGAAGAAATGTAAGACTGTCAAAAATTGGATTTTGCAGGAGAAGATGATGGCTTCATATTTCAGCCAAGGAAGCCAATGACCAGGTTTGCAAAGAAGGCCATGGAGATGAAAAGGACACAGAAATTCAGTGAAGCTATGCAGCCACAAAAAATCATCGATTTATCTCCAAAAGAAAAATAAGAAGTTGTCATCAGGCAGAGAAAGGGAAAGGAGAAGATGATTGAAAAATCAGAAATAGAACTCCTCAAAGAATAGCTGAAGGAATCTGGTGAAGAAATAATTGAGTTGAAGTTAGAGGCAGACAAGCATAGGTTTGAAAATGTTGAATTTGACCGGATGATGAAAAAATGCGACAATCAACTCTCAAGTGGTTCAAAATCTATGGATAATGGCAAAAGGTTGTTGAAAAGGACTCAGCCTTTAAGACTTGTGGTCAAACATACCAGGAAGATGAACTTACACTTTCAAGCTAAAAACAGATCATTAAAAGATCAAGTGGAAGACCCTTAGGAAAAATTGGACTTGATTCAAGATGAACTGGAGAAGAAAGGGCTAAGAATGAATGTAATTGAAGAACCTATAGGTCAACCTATTGTTAATGAAGATGAAACTCCCAAAGACTGAAGAGTTGAGCTGAGTCATTTCTGTTAAGGTTCATAGCTTGCAAAGGACTTAAATTTTGACTCATTAGATCAAATTTTAAAGAAAATCATAAAATCTACAAATTTTACCTTTTTAGACAGTTTCGTAGCGTGCTCCAGGCTTGAAGGCTGAAAAATGCTACGAAATTTTTGAAGATGTTCTTTTTCCTTTAAAATAAATTTTATGAATAATTAAGGAGGGAGGTTGGCTATATTTAGATATTTTGTCATAACAAATGTTTTTGACCAGCAAAGGTCGCAGAAAGATGGGTGAAAAGACATAAATCAATTTGCTACGAAACTACGCTACGAAACTGCCTAAATTGCTATGTTTTGTAGTGAAAGTTTTTTAGAGGATTTTTGGAGGTTCAAACAGCACAAGGAAGATCAGTTAGCCACCTGGAGACATCCAACAATGAAAGTGGGCCATCCCAGCATAGACTCAGTACTCGCCATAAGTGTCACTAATCCACCTCAACATGAATACCAAGATTAAAGTGGGGTTTTATCTTTTCCTGAAAAGTGGGACTATGCTTCCTAAATTTAGGTGGCATGCTAAATGTCTTAGTGATGGTAAATGTTTCTCGAGCATGTGATCCTTATCATGTAACTGTCTCACTTTTGAAAAACTGAATGTAATAAATATAAACTAGATTCCTATTAGGAATGTGAGTCTTTAAAGGTTAGCTGTCTTTTTCTGTTCCAAGAAAGTAGTTTTCAGTTATGTTAGGTGTCAAATTTATAGTTCAAGGATCTAGCCAGGTGGGAAGATCTAGATCCTTTGCAATGTAAAAGAGTCTATTTATAGGCAGAACATCAAACATAAAAAGGTTGGAGAATATTGTACCAAATTGCTACTTTGCAATGTTTTTTCAGTTTCAGTAACATACAGTGATATTTTACTTCTAGACCTGGGATTCGAATGAGGTGTTCAATGTTTTTTTTTCTCTATATCTTTCATTTTTAATCATCTGTAGTGAGTTTTATCTCTAATTACTTAGAACTCATGGTAACATGCTCTGACTTCCTTTAGAGGTTAAATTGTTGTGTTTTTCCTATGTTGTGTGTATGTATCATCTTTTATTGAAACCTCTATTTTCCTCAGCTTCCAAAAGAAGAATTATTGTCATTGAGTTTACTAATGTTAACTCCATCGCCCAATGGTAGAAAGTATTTTTCAACCTGCAACTAATCAAAATCAAGTCACAGTTCATAGAGTTAGCTATCTAATAGTATTTCCATTGAAAATCATAAGTCCCCTTTGAGAGATCCCTCTCAAACTGAAGAGGCTAGTCTTTAGTTAAAAGTTGTTTGAAAGAGTTACATTAATTTGATTGATGAGTAGCTTATCAGAATAAATTTGGTGATAACATTTTGGTGCATCTGTCGGGATTCTGAAGACATATTTCCCAAAGTTTTTGTGCAAACAGTGAAGCTGAACTCTTAGAGGTAGTAGGAGCTCAGAATTTTTCGAGGCTGCAGAAACTACCTTGGTGAATCCATTACAAATTTTCATTCTTAAAGGTACCTTCCAGAAGAATATATACAAGGAGAAATCCAGATCCTAACCCACCTACCCTTGTGGATAATCCAGAGAGGATTCTTAGAGGCTTTGAAATCAACTCTTCAAAATCAGGTATTCCATCATACTCAAGAGCTTTGTCCTCTGAAATTGTTCGAAGTCCTGAAGATAAGAAATTTGGGATAAAATTCAAGAAGTTTTATTTAGGTCTAAGAGTGACAATGAATTGACTGAGATAATTCTAGACCTACAAAGACTAGGTATTGATACCTCATCCCTAGTATCCAAAAAAGGAAAAGAATAATTCTGGGAAATAGTTACATCAGAACTGTTGTTACAGAGGGATTCTTTTGAAAATTTAAAAGATTTAGATCCATTTGAATTCTTGTTGAAAAGAAAATCTGGTATACCTTTTCCTGGGTGGAGCTCATTTGTATCTGGACTGCAAAGACAAACTACACCACCTCCTAATAGCTCATCTTCTCCTATTATTTTTCCAAGAAATACCACAGTCCCTGTCATTATGGATGGAATTTTTCTACCTCCACCTCTTCCTGTTTCACCTGCAAGATATGCCCCACTTGTCCTCCCAACTTTTTTTAATTCCCTCCCAAGTAAATACTCAGCTAGAATTAAAACTTGGGGGAGTGAAGAAGAAATAACAGTTGAGGAACATGTGGATCAATTCAATGATTTCAGTGACAAAGATGAAGTAGACGATGAAGATGTTAAAATGAGACTATTTGCTTAAAGTTTCACTCGTGAGGTCAGAAAATGGTTTAAAGCCCTAGCTCTGGCAAGCTTGCAGAATTGGAATCAGTTTGAAGATAGTTTTTTTGAGAAAATGGGGGAATAGAAAAAACCTAGTGCAGGCCCTAACAGAATACAATAGTTTAAAAAGAGCCTCAGAAGAATCTATCCAAGATTTATATAAGTGGTTTAACAAAGTATACAATTCTATACCTGCTCATCTTAAACCTCCCCAGGAGCTGCTCAATTACGCTATGCAGAGGAATTTGATTATGATTTCCTCATTCTTCTTAGGGAAAGAGAATCTGCTTCTCTAGCAGAAATGCAGAATGATGCTCTGAAGGTAGAAGTGAACATGATAGTAGCTAAGAATTCTAAGATGGGTAAAAAAAAACTAAAAGAAGAAGAGAAGCCTTCCTCCTCGTATGATAATTTTGATTCTATGATGAAGACTGTGGAGAAACTCGTGGATAGACTTGCCCTTAGAGCCACTTCTTCACCTCCTGCACAACACGATCCACAAATCAGAAATCCACAGTTTATAAGGCCTCAAAATCAGCAAAGACAAAGAGAGAACAAAAATCAGCTTGACCCCCAAGTGAGGCCTCCCTTTCAGTAGAATTTGATTGATGAAGAAGAAACTCAGCCTGAGATTCAAGAAGATATTATCCATGGCCTAGATGAAAACATGTTTGGGATGTTTTTTTCCAAAGAAGAGTATGATTATTCTGATCATGATTTGAATAAGGATGAGGGAAAATATGACTATCTTAAGGGTTATTAGCATGCTATATTTGAGATGCAGAAGCAGTACAATCTTAGAAACAAAAATGTTCCCATCACTACAAATAAAACACAGCCAAAGAAGGATGCTCCTAAAGTAGTTGAGCCTAAAAATATCCACCACTTCCTCCCCCTGCCAAAGAAAATGAAAATATTACTTCTATTTTCAGTTTGGAGAATGAGATCTCTAAAATTAAGATTCCTATTCCCTTTGAAGAAATTCTCAAGGTAAATGAGTATAGAAGAAAAATTGTGAAAATGTTGAATTCTCAACCAGGAGCTTCAGATATCCTTAATATACAAGAAGACCATCCTACCATCTACTTAGGAACAAGGTTTGAAGATGAGAAGAATGAAGAAGGACCTCCTTTCTATGCCAGCCTTAATATCCATGACATGACCTTACACAATGCCATGTTGGATTCGGGGGCTTCTCATAACCTCATGCCTAAGGTGATTATGGAGAGGATTGGTTTGGAGATCACTAGGCCATACGAGGACCTATTTTCTTTTGACTCTAAAAGAGTCTAATGCATATGACTGATCAAAGGTGTTGTTGTTGGCCTGGCACAAGTGCCTGCCAAGAAAGTAGTAACGGACATAGTGGTGGTAGATATTCCCCCCAAGTTTGGCATGCTCTTATCGAGATCTTGGGCAGCAAAAATCAAGGGTACCATGCAGATGGACTTGACATATGCCACCATTCCTCTTTTTGGTGAGAAGAGAAGGTTGTACAGGGAGAGTAGGATGGCCTACATGGTAAGTAGCAAGGATAAACCTCAAAATTTTCCCATTTATGTTGTTGAAACTGAATTAAGATCAACAATTCTTTTCAATGAGCTAACTGATGAAGCAGAAAGTGAAGGGAAAGCATAAATTCAGAAAATTGAAAATCAACAAGTTGAAAATCGGGAAATTGTAGAAGATAAGGCAGAGGGTTTGTGGCTTCTACACTTTGATGGATCTGCTAGAAGAGAGGGGGATAGATCGGGTGTATGGATCACTACTCCTCATGACGAAAGCAATTTTTATTCCTTTAAACTTAAATTTTACTGTACCAATAAAATGGTTGAATACGAGTCTCTGTTTTTGGGTTTGGAAATTTTGAAAAGATTGGGGGCCGAAAAGATATTAGTGTGTGGAGATTCAGAGTTGGTAATCAAACAAGTTGAAGTAATATATAAAACTAAGGTTGTGAGGATGAAAGCCTACAGAAATATGATTATGGAAATCCTTGAAAAGTTTCAAGAATATGCATTTATTGTGAAAACTAGAGATCAAAACTCAGTGGTTGATTCTCTAGCTATTTCTGCAAGTTTGCTTGTCATCCTTACACATTCTACTGAGAAGTATGAAATTGAAGTCTGGCATAGGCTTGCTACCCTAGATAATATCATCTATTGGCAAGTATTTGAAGATGACCAACAAGTTAGAAATTTCATAAAGTTAAAAGAGGAATTTGAAAGCACACAAATGGATCAGAAACACATGTTTGTTGAAACTAAGGTCAATTCTGAAGTTTTGCAGCTGAAAAATAACTGTATACCCAAGGTTCTTATTCCACTTGAAAAAAAAATTGATCAAAATGATGTTTTAAAACCTCCTAGGATGCAGGTTGATGATGAAGAGGTAGAAACTTGTAATCTTGGTACAGCAACAGCACCTAAAATGATAAAGATTTTCAAGTTTCTTTCTATGGAGATGAGACAGAAATATATTGGGATTATGAATAAGTTCATTGATGTTTTTTCGTGGATTTATGTTGATCTGAAAAAGTATGATCCTAGTATTATATAGCATAATATTCCTATCAAAGAGAATGAGAAACCCTTCAAACAGAAATTGTGAAGGATTAACCCATTTCTCATGCCTCTGATTGAGAAGGAAATTAAGAAGCTTTTTGATGCAAAAATGATTGTTCCTATAAGATTCTAAAAATGGCTTGTTAATTTATGCAGGAGCATCAAGCTCAATTTTCATTATTTAACTATGTAATAAGGGGGGTGAGACATTTTTATCTATTTTATTAAATAAATTGTTATTTTTAAATAAATTAGGAGAGAAATTATAAGTGTGAGGATTTTTGTAAATATTCTTTTAATAATTAAAAGGATATGAGTGAAATAGGATTAGGTAGCAAATTTAGAGAGTAGGAATTCTATGTACGGGACTTTGTTGAGTCCACACCTAAAATGAATCTAAATTAGATTTAGTTGAGGATTGGGTGGAGAAATTTGTGGGGTGAAATAAATACATTATTTATGTATAAATAGGAGTGTTTTTGTGAGGGAAAACAAGAGTTTAGTGTATGAGGAGTATAGGAAGAGTGAGGAGTGGTTTGAAGGGCCAAGAGCCAAGAGGCCGCCCAATGTAATATTTGGTCAGAGAATTTTTATATTTTTATATCTGTAGTTGATTGAATGGCTCTTTCTCCTTCATGTGAATTTTAAATTGAATTTTTTTATGGTTTTATTTGAAGAAAAATTGAGAATTTTTCATATTAAGTGAAGCATTGAATTTTTATATGCTAGGATCTGCTTTCTAGCAGATTCCCGGCATCATTTGGTATCAGAGGGGTCTCATGGAAATATTCAGTAGAATATTGAGACAAAGAAAGAATGACCATCAGACGATTGGTCAACAGCAAATGAAGGTATGGAAAGTTATGTAAAGTTTCCAAGTTCTACCCCAGTTGAGATTGTTAAGTTATATCGGAAGCTAGATCTTCAGAGAAGAGAATTGGAAAAGTAGAGGATATATACTCAGGGTGAGTTGCTGAAAGAGAAAGACAAAGAAATTGTTTTGAATAATAATCAGGAAACAGGGAGTAAGGAGGTAGGAATGATTCAGCAATTCGAAGTTCATTATTGTGAACCAGAACAGGGAGACATTCTTGAAATAGATGATGTGGAGGAGGGACTAGCTAATAGTCTCATAGAGAATTTAAATCAACATACTGATGTGCTGATGGACGAGGAAATTTCAGAGCAGCATACTGAAATGTTGCCAGAAGAGAAAGAGGCACTAAGGCCTTATGTTTTTTATTTTAATAATTGTTTTGTGATTACAGGTTTTATTACCAATGCTGGAGAAAATCTATTGGACAGAGAAATTGAACTGATAAGGCGGATAATGATGAAAGTATCCCGGAAGAAGCTAGCAGCAGTAAAACAAAGACAAAGCAGCAAGAGGAAAACAATAGAAGACTGTGAAAGCACAGCTAGTGGGGCGATGCAGCATAAAGTGTGGAGACCTGGAGAAGAACAACAGATAGAAGAAGTGACAAATGGGAAGTTGCAGCACAAGATATGGGATCTAGGAAGACAAAGATCCGAACACGTGATCAGGCGATCATGATTAATTTCAACCATGGGAGTCTGATGCAGGAGCATCAAGCTCAATTTTCATTATTTAACTATGTAATAAGGGGGGTGAGACATTTTTATTTATTTTATTAATTAAATTGATATTTTTAAATAAATTAGGAGAGAAATTATAAATGTGAGGATTTTTGTATATATTCTTTTAATAATTAAAAGGATATGAGTGAAATAGGATTAGGTAGCAAATTTAGGGAGTAGGAATTCTATGTATGGGACTTTTTTGAGTCCACACCTAAAATGAATCTAAATTAGATTTAGTTGAGGATTGGATGGAGAAATTTGTGGGGTGAAATAAATACATTATTTATGTATAAATAGGAGTGTTTTTGTGAGGGAAAACAAGATTTGAGTGCATGAGGAGTACAGGAAGAGTGAGGAGTGGTTTGAAGGGCCAAGAGCCAAGAGGCTGCCCAATGTAATATTTGGTCAGAGAATTTTTATATTTTTATATCTGTAGTTGATTGAATGGCTCTTTCTCCTTCATGTGAATTTTAAACTGAATGTTTTTATGGTTTTATTTGAAGAAAAATTGAGCATTTTTCATATTAAGTGAAGCATCAAATTTTTATACCCTAGGATCTTCTTTCTAGCAGATTACCCGCATCATTAATCTAGTACCAGTTAGAAAAAAGAGTGGAGAGATCAAAATCTATATTGATTTCAGAAACTTGAATAAGGCGTCCTTGAAAGACAACTACCCTCTTCCCAAGAGGCATCATATTTTGTAGAATATAGTTGGATCTCAAAGGATGTCCATGTTGGATGGGATTTTAGGATACAACCAGATATTGGTACACCCAAAAGATCAAGAGAAGACTTCTTTTACCACACCATGGGGAACATTCATGTACACCAATATGCCTTTTGGTTTGATGAATGCAGGAGCGACATTTCAACAAGAAATGGACATTGCCTTTGTTGAGGAGAAATAAAATTTAGTTGTGGTCTACTTGGATGACATAACTGTATTTTCAAGAAGGGAGGAAGATCATTTTAAGCATTTGGAGAAAATTCTGTAGAAGTGTAGAATATTTGGTATCTCTCTTAACCCCACTAAAATTATTTTTTCTCTAACTTCTGGAAAATTTCTTGGACATTTTATATCAAAATATGGGATAAATATTGATCCAAATAGAGTTAATGCTACTCTGAAGATAGACCTACCAAGGAACAAGAAGGAAATTCAGTCCTTTCTTGGGAAAGTAAACTTTGTTAGAAGATTCATCCTGAACTTTGCTGAAATTGTTAAGGACATTACCAAGATGTTGAAGAAAGGAGCTTATATTAAATGAACTGTAGAAGCCAAGCAATCATTTGAAGAGATAAATAAATCCCTTACTATAGCTCTAGTGCTTATTAGTCCAATTTTTTCAAGAAAATTTATGGCTTTCACATTTGCATCTGAAAATACCATAGCTAGAGTTTTACTACTCTTACACAGTAATTTGTCACCGTCCCTGCAATCCCCGTCCCGCACATTGGAGGGCTCATTTCGTGACCTGTGAACAGTGACATGGCTTGAAAAAACTTTCATGACATCCCTCTGAACAAGAGCTTTCAATGCCCTGAAGACATATCCTTGTGAAAAACCCTAAAAATAGCCCTTTTAGCATTGGCGCGAGCAGGCAATTCAGTACCCGCACCAATGGGGAAAATACTTCAAAGAGGCCGCGTCAGTTGGCGCTCTGTCCCAAAGTCACACTCGTGCCAGCCAATTTAAGAGGTGTTTTTTAAAAATAAATGGCAGAAGTTTCGTCCTAACTAATCCAGGAACTGATACCTATCTTGAGTTGGGAGGTTTGGCTATGGATTTCCATAGAGAGGAAGTGGTTTGCCACCTCTCATGGAAGCTTCCTTGATGATAGGGCCAATCCCGTGATTATAGGGATCCCAACTCCTCTTCCTCCATCTATAAAAGCTTGCCCATATCCATTGCAAGCTAGTCTTCAAGTTCCCAAATTCCCAAGAGCCTTATGCTGCAAGAGCCTCCATAATTCCCTTAAGGCCAATTTCAAGCAAGGAGACTATCATCAAGAGCTGAAGAGAGAGGTTTGTCCCATCCTTGATAGGATTTTCGAGACGTGTTTTGCTGGCGACCCTCCGAAGGAGAATTCAGCGTCAGAACTATGTTTGTAATTTTCCTTTGATTGATTATTAATGAACGACTATTGGTTATGGTTCCACTCTTGTTGTTATTTATGATGATGAGTTATGTCCTTTCTGACTGACATATAGTTGCATCTACTGGATTTTACGCTTGCGTTTGTTTTGTTTCTCGTATGTGCAGGTGTCCCATCACAGAGATCGTGGGGATCGTGATCTGCCAGAGCTAAGGAACGGGAGCGCCACCTCTTCTACAACGACTGCGTTGGATTCTAGGTAAGCCTTCATCGCTGGTTGGTTTATTTTCAATTAGGAACCTGCACTATAGCGTGATTGATTGTTGCTAGACCCGGTCTGGGCTAGTAGGGATCGCCTCTATCCGCAGAGGGGATTTACCTCCACAACAAATTGGCGACTCCATTGGGGATTTTTAGCTTGTTGTCGTTCGTTTTATGAGCTATAGACGGAGCCTAAAGTTGGCCAGATAGCCTTCGAAACGCTTTTGCTCTGCAATTGAGAAGTAGATCAAAGCTGCTTCAGTCAATCTCCGGTTTAGTTTGTAAAATGAACACTTGGAGCATTGTCTTGCCTTTTTGGTTGATTCTTGATTCTCCTTGCTTGATCAGCTCTTTTGGGCTGGTTCTTATTGTGAATTTGGGTCTTTGATAGCTTTATCATTCACTGGTCTGCTTGTTGGATTGCTTCTTTTTTATTTTTGACTGAGAAACTCGACTGGCGCGCTTTTTAGCTTGACAGTCGAGCCCATTGGCGCATGTTGCTTGTGTATTACCCGTGCCAATTCATCTCTGGCGCTAGTTTCAGCCTCACAGTCGCGCCAATCCTGTGAGCTACTAGGGTTTGCTCAGTTCTGAGCTTCCTAAGCCTGATATGTGTGTTTGGTCTTGATTTTTCCACTGTTTGAATGTTTTGGAGCCTGGATTGACTGGCTGTTACCTTCATCCTTTGGTTGTTTTCCCATTTCCATCAATTTTGCATTTTAGCCCTAGATCATCTAGGTGTTGTTGTGTGTCGAGCCTTCCTTAGGAGTTTTTGGTCTCTTTCGGTTCAGTCAACCTTCTGATTGTTTCTTTGCATTTATTTGGTGGTTTTATATTGTCTCATTGCGTTGTTTGAGTGATTTTTTCCTTCTTCATTCTAATTTCGCTTCGTCTCGTCTTGGGCCTAGATTACACGGCTCATTTTGAGTCTTTGGGATTCTTTCTCTTTGAGGGACTTTTGGTCGATTTGAGGTCTGATTGTGATTGACATTGAGTGGAATTTGCTTGGTTTTTCTCTCTTGTCATCGTTTCTCGAATTTCCTTTGCATTAGTTTTCATTTTTTAGCTCACTTTGCTCTGAAATATTGAAAATACAAAAAAAAAAAATATTTTGCTTTTCATTAGTTAATGAGAATTAGATCTTTTCGGTGTTAGTAGTGATTGGTAACTTTGAACAAAAAGCTTTTTAGTTTTCATTAGCTTCATTAGAGACATCATTGGTTGTTTTCTGTTCATTTCGTTGTTGTGTGAAAAGCTCTCAACTCTCTCATAAGTAGCTTTCATTGAATGAAATGATATACTGTGGCATATAGATTGCATTTAAGAGATTTTGAGACATTACATTCGCTAGGGCCTGAAAACTGAAACGTAATTGAAGATAAACTTTAAAATTTACTCAATTTACACTAAGGCAGCATTGAAATCTAACGAAACACATTTAAAGGTCTAGGCTAGAGACGTGTTCCGGCGCCTTTAAACCTAGTAGCTGTCGTTCGCCTCTTGGCTTTAGACAGCGCTAGAAATGGAGGGGAAAAATGGAACCAGCATCATTGTCATGTCGGTGGTATGTCGCTCTTGAACATGGCACTTGTCTGCATTCGTGTCGGCTTGGGGACATCTCATCTTGTTTTTCACTTGTCTCCGTGGGTTTGGGTAATCCCTTTTGACCTCTCATCTGCTCTTTGCCTCGTCACTATAAACTCTGATCTTTTGATGTCAAATACTACCAAGTCCACTGTCGTGCCGTTCATATGTTCAAGAGAAGTTGACCTCTGCAAATATCAACCTCCCTCTGATTCTCATCTGATCGTGATTCACAAAAACATTATGTTTCTCTGTCTCGTGTCGATGATGTGGGAAACACTATGGCCCACCTTCGATCAAGGTCACTTCCTGTCGACTCCAGCTCATTATCCAGGAAGTTGATCTAGAGACTCCTTTATGGTACCTTGGAGCCTGCATGTCTCAATGGCAGGTTCGTCGCATTCGACGTGAGGTTTTCATCATTGGCCTCCGATCGAGTGATTCTGCGGGTGTTCGACGCCAACCCATTGATTCACATGCTGTAGATTGTACCTGTAGTACCTTGAGGGCCATTGTCATTATTGGTGGTACCTCTCGTGTCTGTTAACAACTTCCATGATTAGCTGGTAATCAGACGATGTTCTCGCATGTTTGACTTCAGCCCATTTCTTCACATGCTTGGACTTGTACTGTGTTCAGGTCGAGATGGAGCGCAAGACCCTGGATTGTGTCTGTTTTAATCCAAGCTGTGATTTTGTGGATTATTATGATTGATTACATGACTCACTTACTGGATGGTTGCGACCATACCTGAGTCTATTTATCGATCCTCACTGGATGGCTGCATCCATATCTTGGATCTGGATTATTGTATACTCTGTTATGGATGGCTGCGCCCATACCGCATATATATCATGTATCTGAGATATCAGTTGTATTTCTTCGCGCAGGTTTTTCGACGGCGGAGTTTTCAGTTGGACATGTTCTCATAAAGCATTTCACCCCTCTCTCTCTCTCGAGCCTCATGCTTTAGGGGGCATCTGTTACACAGTAATTTGTCACCGTCCCTGCAATCCCCGTCCCGCACATTGGAGGGCTCATTTCATGACCTGTGAACAGTGACATGGCTTGAAAACACTTTCATGAAATCCCTCTGAACAAGAGCTTTCAATGCCCTGAAGACATCTCCTTGTGAAAAACCCTAAAAATAGCCCTTTTAGCATTGGCACGAGCAAGTAATTCAGTACCCGCGCCAATAGGGAAAATACTTCAAAGAGGCCGCGCCAGTTGGCGCTCTGACCCAAAGTCGCACTCGCGCCAGCCAATTTAAGAGGTGTTTTTTTAAAATAAATGGCGGAAGTTTCGTCCTAACTGATCTAGGAACTGATACCTATCTTGAGTTGGGAGGTTTGGCTACGGATTTCCATAGAGAGGAAGTGGTTTGCCACCTCTCATGGAAGCTTCCTTGATGATAGGGCCAATCCCATTATTATAGGGATCCCAACTCCCCTTCCTCCATCTATAAAAGCTTGCTCATCTCCATTGCAAGCTAGTCTTCAAGTTCCCAAATTCCCAAGAGCCTTATGCTGCAAGAGCCTCCATAATTCCCTTAAGGCCAATTTCAAGCAAGGAGACTATCGTCAAGAGCTGAAGAGAGAGGTTTGTCCCATCCTTGACAGGCTTTTCGAGACGTGTTCTGCTGGCAACCCTCCGAAGGAGAATTCAGTGTCAGAACTATGGTTGTAATTTTCCTTTGATTGATTATTGATGAAAGACTATTGGTTATGGTTCCACTCTTGTTGTTATTTATGATGATGAGTTATGTCATTTCTCACTGACATGTAGTTTCATCTACTAGATTTTACGCTTGCGTTTGTTTTTTTTCTCATATGTGCAGGTGTCCCATCACGGAGATCGTGGGGATCGTGATCTGCCAGAGCTGAGGAACGGGAGCGCCACCTCTTCTACAACGACTGCGTTGGATTCCAGGTAAGCCTTCATTGCTGGTTGGTTTATTTTCAATTAGTAACCTGCACTAAAGCGTGATTGATTGTTGCTAGACCCGGTCTGGGCTAGTAGGGATCGCCTCTGTCCGCAGAGGGGATTTACCTCCACAACAACTACAAAAAGGACAGCAAGGTACATAAAAACCAATTTCATTCTTTAGCATAACTCTTGCTAACTCAGAGCTGAAGTATAATATTTTAGAAAAATAGGCATATGCTTTTATCAAAGCCATTAAGGACTTCAGAATTTATGTTTTGCACTCTCATGTCATTGCATTTGTGCCTAACACTATGGTTAAAGATATGTTGACACAAGTTGATCCTGATGGAAAGAGAGGGAAATGGATAGCTACTTTGCTGGAGTATGACATAGAAATAAGGCCTACAAAATTGGTGAAAGGATAGGTTTGGAAAAGTTGATGGCACAATCCAATTTTGATTATCTTGACATGAATTTTATTGCAGAAATTTCAGAGCTGCCAGAGGAAGATGAAGAGTTAATACCTAGTGAAGAGAAGTTCATTTTTTCTGAATGGTACAAAGATATTATCTTTGTATGGCATCATCACAGAGCTCCTACAGAGTTGACTAAATCAAAAGCAAGGTTTGTGAAATTGAAATCATTAAGATACTGCGTTGTAGATAAGAATTTGTATTAGAAAGATATTGGTGGAATCCTTTTAAATTGTTTGCTAGCAGAGGAAGTTGAAAGGGTCATTGAAGAGTTTCATAAGGGATATTATGGAGGACACCACTATTGGAAGGCTACAACAAAAAAAATTCTTAGAGCAGGTTACTACTGGCCCACCATCTTCAAGGATGTTTTCAATAAGATCGTTGTTTTCCATGAATGTCAGATTTTTTATGATAAGAAACAACTGATTCCTTTACCTTTGATGCCAATATATGTTGAGGCGCCTTTCCAACAATGGGGGTTGGATTTTATTGGTGAAATACACCCATCATATTCAAGGAAGCATCGCTGGATCCTAACATGCACTGATTATTTCACTAAATGGATCGAAGCAATCCCAACAAGGCAGGCAAATGATTCAGTCATCATTCAGTTCTTAGAGAACAATATTTTGTCCAGGTTTGGTTGTCCTATGAAGATTATTTCTGACAATTCACAAGCTTTTAAATCCAAAAAGTTAATTATATTTTGTCGTCAACATCATATAACACTTGGACACTCAACATCTTATTACCCCAAATTTAAGGGCCTTGCAGAATCCTCTAATAAAATAATTATGAGAATTATCAAAAAGGTATTGCAGGAAAACAAGAGATCATGGCATCTAAAATTGAAGTATGCTCTTTGGGCTGATAGGGTATGTACAAACTGATCCATTGGTACTTCACCCTATGAATTAGTGTATGGAGCTGAAGAAATTTTTCCCACCTCCTTGGGAGTTCCTGTAATGAAATTTCTACAAGGAGTTGAAGAAGAGCCTAATGCCATTCAGAGGAGGATAAACCAGCTCATAGCTCTGCAAGAAAAAAGGGATGAGGTATACAACAGCCATCAGCAGTCATAGAAAAGAGTGAAGAAAACATTTGACAGAAAGGTCAAAGAAGAAAATTTCCAGATTCAAGATATAGTTTTAAAGTGAGAAGCCGGAATTGAGGAAAAGGGGAAACATGGAAAGTTTGAAAACATCTGGAAGAAACCCATTAGGGGAATTTTGAGGTCTAAAATGGGCCTCCTAAGAAAAATGTACAACAAATTTAAACTTTATAAGAACCAATAGGATTCAAGATTATGATGTCAACCATGGGGGATGATTCACCCTTTTTTAAGTAAAAGGGTAAAAAGATTAAAAATTAATAAAATAATAAAACTACTTTTTCAACTCGTATTTTCAACTTATCTCCCAAAGTTTTTAATCAAATTTCAAGTGGGATTACTCATTGGATGAAAATTTTAATTCCTCATCCAAAGAGTACCCATGTTGCATACTTTTGATGGACCCTACTACATGAAAAAAGAGAAATACATAAAAAAAATGTGATTGCAATCATGTTTTTCATGTATTTCTTTTTTTTCGTGTAGCAGGATCCATCAAAAGTATGCAACATGGGTAATCCATGGATGAGGAATTAAAATTTTCATCCAACGAGTACTCGCGCTCGAAATTTGAGTAAAAACTTTGGGAGATAAATTGAAAATACGAGTTGAAAAAGTAGTTTTTTCTTTTTTCCCTCCAAAACTTGATGATGTAATCAAATATGTTTTTATTATTTGCAGTAATATTTTATAATTTCCTTAGGAGGCCCATTTTAGACCTCAAAATTCCCCTAATGATTTATAGTAGTTGCATATCATGGAAACAATACTTATCTAGTTCAGGAGATGGATGTACAACTTTGTGCTGGAGGACCTGTCAATAGCAGGTTTCTAAAGCACTACTACTCTTAAATTTTACTGAATTTTCACTCCATTGTATATATTCCATTTTATTATGTTGTTATGCTAATAAAGACAGGTTGATCATCAAACTTGAGCCCGACGAGAAGGCCATAAGAGTTTGAAGAAGGCTTGGCAAATTTTAGAAGTTTATTTTCAAGAGAGGGATGGCACTGGAACTATAGGTTCTTTGCTGTACCAGAGGAGCACACCATCCCTAGTGGAGCCACTGTTATCACCCATTAGTTTTAACACTTTCATTGATAGGGTCATGCATGTCATTCACAAAAAATGATGTGGTCTCATAAGTCATTTTTATGAAATGTCTGAAATTTTTTCTCATTTGAGGATGTCCACCTTAAGTTTAAATCTCACCTCTAGCCATGTCATTTGAGTCAAATCAACTTCACATCATATAGTTGTCATTTTCATGCATTTTAAATCACAAAAATTTACACTTTTCAGTTTTTCATAATTTCGTAGTGAATTACAAACAAAATCATCAGATTTCGCTATGAAACTACCTAACAATTCCATAGTGAATCATTCAACAGCAAAAATGTTTTCGCTACGAAACTGAGCTTTTTCAACAAAAGGTGTCAAAGCAGTGTGAGGTGTAACTAAGTGATTCGAAGTTGTAATAGAGTTGGATGTGTAGTTATGTGAGTTGTAAATTAGTTTAACTCAGTTAAGTGAGTTAAACTCAGTTGTGCTAGTTGTAACTGAAGATACACTAGTGAGAGATCAATGAATTAATTGTTAAATAATGCAGAATCAGTGGTCTCACATGCAACTGAAGATTCACTACTGTTAACTACCTGCATGTCAGATCCAGTGGAGACCCAATTGAGATGTAGGTGAAAGGGACAATTTGACTATCAGTTGTGACATTAGTGGGTGCATTCATGCAACCACACACACATTGGATGTGTTCATGAGGATTGCGCAAACAAGGCAACCAAGATTCCATTCATTCAGGGATTGTGCAGTGGAGGTAGGTTGTCTGGAGGCAATAAATTGGCACATGAATTTGCCAATTTTTGTATGACAATATGAGACGATTGTATATTGTACTGAGAGGTCTTGGATTAGATTTTTGTATGAGATTTTTTCATGATCCATAATATATACATAATATATGATAGTGGGGATTTTAGCTTTATGCTTTCCCAGTAAAAACATCTTTGTTATGTGTGATTGATCTTTCTTCTTGATATTTCAATTGGCGATCGTGTTTTAAATTCCGAAAGATTTTTTTGTAGAAGTGATTCTGTATTTAATAGTGCAATATAATTGCTAGATCAGGAGAATCTAGGCAATAAATAATTGTATTAAAATTACTACAGTTTTCACTACGAAACTGAGTTTTTCAGCAAAAGGTGTCAGAGCAGTGTGAGGTGTCAGCTTTTGATAAGACAAGTAAAGGGTAAGTTTTGTTGTGTTAGGTTCCTATAATAATAGGGTTCATAATTTTTGAATTGACTTTGATAGCCTTGTAAATATATACATACCTTGCTTTCTGCAAGGTTTTTTCCCATATTTTGAAAGTGAAAAATAAGAAAAATGAAAAGAGGGTAAAAGTCCTAAAAGAAATATCAAAGGACTTAGAAAAAAGATAGACCCCAAAAGAAAAAAGAGAAGAATAAAACATAAGTGAACAAGTCAAAATGCCACTACTATTTACTTTTACTGCAAGAATAATGATTATGTGCAGATTTTCAATAAATTCCATAATCCATGATCAGTTAAACCATTTAATATTAACTTTTCATGCTTTAAATTTTATGTTTTAGATAGAGAATAAAGATATGTCAAATAGTTTAAACTTGAAAAATCAGTAGATATTTAGAGAATAAATGAGGAGCTCAACAGTTTAATCTGAGCCCTCGGATGAAATAAGGTTAGACTTAGATAGTCTTTATGCTTTGAAAGAAAAATGATTTAAGGTTGCAAGCCTAAATGCACCCATGAAAATGAAGTAAAAATGTTAGAAATAATTTTGGGTAGGTAGAAATCAGTTGTGCAAGCATGTAATAAAGCATCATCGGGAAAAAATTACTATTTTCCCTTCCCTCACAATCATTTAGTATTCTAAACCTTCAGTTAAAAAGGCTCAAATCATTTCTCTGACTTCTGTTGGGACCGAACCCAAGGCTCGATAACTGATTGGTTACAAATATTGAAATCCTATATAAAACCCATTTTCATCGACATTTACCCTTCATCCATAATCATGATCCATTATCCTAAGAAAAAACCCATTTTTACTTAGTAAAAGTAAAAACCCTAAATAATTAATTTCATTTCCATTCAAAATCACTCAGAAACCCATAAAATGCATTTTATCCTAAGTTTAAGTGTGAAAACACAAAAGGGACAAAATAGGCTTATTTGTCTATCTTTTACACTTTACTTGGTGTTAATTTATGTATTTTTATTCATTTCCTATATTACCACTTTATTTCATATTAATTTCTAACTATATTTATTAATTCCCTAAAACTATACCCTCCCGTATATTATTAAACCCTTTATATTTTAAATAACCCCAAAACCCACTATTTAATGTTTAAACCAATGTTAAAATATCCCACGTGAAGAAATAAAAACCCACCCTTTATTCCCATTGGTTTAAACGTATCAATAAAACTTATCCCCGCCCCTATGGTTTTTAAACAAATGTCAAAACTTTTAAAAACTATATAATAAAACCACGCCAACATTATTCATTGAAACATTTGGTAAATGTTTTAATTAAAAACATATATATAAACATTACCCCTCCTCCATTGTATAACCCAAAGTTTTTAACTTTAATAAATACATATTTATAAAGTTAAAAACCCATCACCGCATATATGAAAACCCCAGCCCCACTCCAATCCCGATGCAACTTCCAGATTAGATCTCAACCATTTTCATAAGATTTCCCCGATCCAACGATGGAACACGGATATCGCAAATAAAGTTGCGTGACTTTAACCTTTTCATTTCTACGCGAAATAGGCATTTTCGCCTTTTTCTCTCTCCTTGACGTGGCATATTTCCATTGGATCGCATTCAATCCGTTCAAAACTGCTTACCACCTTAGATGCACACGATAACCACCAGTGGTTTTTCTCCTTTGAAGCCCGAAAACCACCTCTTCGCCCGATTTGACCACCATTTATTGCAGGCTTAAATTAACCCTAAAACGCCCAATAAACCTTGAAAACACATTGTTATTCCTTTCTTATGCGCATATTGACTATATTGGTTATTCTAACTCAGAGAACAAGCTTATATGTGGTTTTCATGCCTAGAATCAGTGTAAATTTCGCCAGTTACTGTTAAAGACTGTCGAGAAGCTCCATAAAGCTTCCAAAGACCAAAAAAACACCAGAGAACCTGTTATAAAGCCTCTGAATCATCTTCAAAAACCTATACCTGCGTATAACAGGTATTCCTCGAGAAATTGAACATGTTATTGATTTAAAAAGAACCTTGGTAGAAACCCAAATACAGTTAGAGTTTAGATTATCCAAATAAATACTATTAAAATATCTAAAAAAAATAGGCCAAACCCTAGCAAATTTTTTTGAGAAATCTTGTTCTATACTACGCACTGTTTTAAATGAAATATTGAGTTTATATAGTTTTTATAAACTGTTTTAAACTCTAAAGTAAGACTAGAAATCCTCTGAAGGTAGCCTAACCTTTGTACCTAATTCCAAAAGATTTTTAACCAAATTATCCATTGAAAAAGCCCAAGAAACCCCTGTTTCTTGTTTCCTAACCAGTGAAGGTCTGTAAATCAGTTGAAGATTGAACTTGAAAGTATAAATCCAAGAAAAGAACATATTCTTCCTGTTTTAATACAAGAACACCTTCTAAAAGTCAAAAAATACTTCTGTAAACTTTTTAAACTTACAGAAGCAGCCAGAAAAGCCTAAAAGCAGAGTTTTTATAGTCCAAAAAGCCTCAAAATGCCTAAACCTACTCCAGGTGCATATTCTAAGACTGCCATCATTATAAATCCTCTACAACCTCCTGTTGTAGACATTGAGCACACTCCTTTAGAAGATGTTGCCTATAAGATAGCAGACCCTATTGTAGAATTCAATTTGTTGCAACTTCATAACTGGAGCTATGAAAAATCTTTAGATAATGTTGAAGAAGTTCAAATTTGGGACTCACACTTGCCCAAATATTTGGTTCCAGTTACCCACTCATGTCCAGAGGTCATTAGGTTATGCCATCATTATTATATGCCTGAGAAAAGAGCAATAGTAAATTCCAACAAAGAAGTACTTTTTACCATTACTGCTGAGTCCATTAACCAAATGTTACAGCTCAAAACCTAATCCACAAGCAGTTCCTTTGTCCATTGAAGCACTTACCAAGTTGTACATTGGCCTTGATTTTCCTAAAATATTCCATATCTTCCAAATATTCATGCCCTTACATGTGGAAATTCCTCAAATCAATCCTCCATATTCCACTCCAAGATTTCCATAACGTTCTAGGCATGTCATCTCCATGATGTCCTTCATCCTAGGATATTTCACTGATGAACATACAAATGAATCCATTTTAGGTTTCTTATCTACTTTCACACCAGGACAACCTCCATATGTTATATTCAATTATGATGAGTATATTGCTGACAATATCCATGACCAATTGGTTAAGTTGCCAACTGAAGGAGTATTTAGATACACATCTTTCCTTTTCCACATGTTCTTGCATTTTCAAGCAGATAATTTTCTAGTATCCTAACAGAAGCTTGACATAGAAATAAATCCTCTTTCAGTCATTTTTTGGACCTCTTTAATCAGAAAAGAGTCCACAGAGTTTTCCTATTCAAAGTTTTCAGATTTCTTCATCCATCCATTGATAAAAATGTTAACAAATACTGAAAAACCAAGGATAAATGATGAGATGAAGAAGATTTTACAATTATCAGAGAATACCAAGACTCGAGATTGGTATTTGTATGAAAAACACAAAGATTAGAGTTTTTGGATCCAATTTGTTGCCATACAAATTACCCAAATATGTACCAATGAGGGTTTTTTCCTTGGAATACATCAGGCAAATTGTAAATTTTGATTCAATTAACTTTCTAACAGCAAAGAAGAAAACACAGTTTAAGTTAAAGAATCAAGTGGGACCATTCATTTTCAATCATAGAGATGCAGAAGTAGAAGCAGCTAAACAATTATTAGAGTACAGATTTGAAGAGAGATTTTCCTGGAATTATGATCCACAAGGGATACTGAGTAAAATGAGGGTTAATTGTAAACTGACACCCTACATTCATGAGAAAAAACCAGAGATTTAAAAGTATGCTAATCAAACTGAGTGGAAATAAAATACCTTAATAAATGCAGTAAAGCAAGGTGATACTAGTCACACTTTACAAACTGCATATCAAACATATAAAACCACCAAGAGATTCAAAGAAGAAGGTTCTTATGTTTCTGAAACCATTACTGAGACTAGGTTCAAGATAAGATATAATAAAAATTCCAAAACATATCCAGTGGGTAAAGATAAAGTAACTATTGAGGTTGAAGATACAGATATCCTAGTTACCAACACAGATGTTGCCACTGTTATCATAAATGAGCCAATTACAGAGAATATAAATTAAGAACATGTTGATAATGCAAATGCACAGTTGATAGAAAAACAATAGAACATGGAAACATCATCCTCACAGACAACTGAGGAAAATGATATAGATATTAGGGAAAAGTACAAACAGATTAAGTTAAAGAATGAAGAGATTAAAAATGATATTTACTCTCAATATCTGAAACAAAAACCAAGCATTCAAAATAGACTTTTATATGCCTTTGATTACTCAAATAAAAAGTTGATCATGTCATTATTACAGCCTAGTGTGAAAACTCCAAAGACAGTTGCATATTACAAGAATATTGATTTAGAAGTGCCAACAGAAAGCATCCATGCACTTTATCAAATATAATTTCATAGACAGAGTTCAGAGATGTTGTATTCTACAATTACAACCAAAGTTATGAGCGTTAAAAAACTTCAGAACACTATCACAAACATGAAATATCAAATGAAACTTGATAAAGCCTCATTATATGGTAAAGATCTCATAATTAAACCTTTGGAAGAATTGGTCTTGCAGGTTGGATATGACCCTGCAAATGTCAAAGCAGCAGAATAGTTAGTAAGGAAAAATAATGAAGGCATTGCAGCATTGAGGAAACAACTTAAATTGCCATCAAGTGAACATCCTCAAGCCAAATAAATAATACAAGGATAGAATGAGAAAGATGACATGATGAACTTAATCTTTCAGCTAACAGCATAGATCAAAGAAATGGAGATTAAAATGGATAAGCTTATCCATGAAAAGGAAACAACAAAAGCTCAGGAAACTCCCACAGTTATTCCTACATTTACTAGAGTAGTGCCTTCAACTCTAGTAGAAGAATTGGCACCCAAAGAACCACTAGCTACTGCAGTGCAAGTGACATCATCTACAACATCAGCTACAGAGTCATCTACTACAGCAACTCACCTTATAGATGAGGCCAGTAAACTATTGAAAGCCATGGAAGAAATGTCACTTCAAACAAGTGATATTAACAGATTGAAAAAGATGATTGATAACCTTGAAATACAAACAGGTTAGCTCAAATAAATGCCAAAACACATGAGCAAAAGGCTAATAGGTTAAATGAAGAACTGAAGAAGTTACAAAAGGAATTAACCTTAAAGGAGCCAATGTCATATGTGAAAAACTATTTATGGAACAAAATCATTGAAGCCATCAATGATGTGTGGCCTTCAATTCAAGTGATATTTCAATAGAGAGATTAACTAAAAGCAGCATTAGCAGAAATTCAAAAGACAAAAGAGGAGCTTGATAACAAACCTGAGCAAGAAATAGAATTGATCAAGTTTCTTAACAGCAAAAACAAACAAGATCTAGAAGAAATTGAGATTACTGATAGGACTAAAACAATCCTTGAAATAAGGAAAGTCGTTACCAAGAAGAACCTGATGAAACAGCTTGAGGAGAAGTGTGAGAATATGAACATCACCATAACCAAATTCATGGTTAAATTTGAAAATATTAGGAAAATAAGTCTACCTAACATTTTGGTTATCAATGATAAGTTGATGCCTCAGGAGGATTACAATAAAATTATCAGAGAATACGCAAAAGAACAAGTCGAAAAGACAGGTGGACAAGGCACTCCAACAGGAAAATTATTACTCAGAGGTTTTGAGGATTTATTTTATTTGCAGCATGAGATAAGACACTTTTTTTTCATAAAACCAACTTTTTCCGGATATACAAAGGCAGATGAGAATTTTAGGAAGTTAAAGAAGATACAAATTCCAAATGAGGAAGCTTGGCAGTCACTTACAAATTTACTGTGAAATGTAAAAGGCAGAAAGGTAAAAGGCAGAAAAAATAGTTTGTTGATTTTCAGTCAAAACATATTTTTTATTACATCAGTAAATAGTTTTACAATGGTCAAAGAGTATCTGAGTTTAAAGAGTATCGGAGATTAAAGAGAATCAGAATGAAAGAGTAAAAGATAAAGCAGATCAGATTTCAAAACCAACTTCAAAATATCTGAGCCAGCAAAGAGGACACCAAGGCAGCCAGCTGCACCTAATCCACAATTAGTTTCTATTTTATTTGGATAGATAGGAAAACTTGTTGATTTGTCAAGCAGTTGTCTCTATTTTGTTGTAAAGATATTTTTATTTTCTTTAGATAACTCCTAGAAGCATTCTAGGATATTTTATAAACAATTATGAATAAATACTTCACACTTTGAAGTATTATTGTGGAATAAATTGTTGAAGATTTCTATAGTCATTTTTGTTGGACTTGAAGGCTTTTGTATTGCAAATTTTGAGTAGCAGACTGGATCAGATCAACTAGCATCATATTTCAAGATTCATGTGATGAGCTATTGAAGTGAAGTACTTTCTACTTGTCATTGTTTTTTCTTTGTTACATGCATCCATTATGTGTTCTAAATTTGAACGAATAAACAGGAGTATTACTTCAGGATTTGTTAAAAACACCCTGTCTTTACTGTTTATCATTTCTATGTTTTCTGCTAATTTCCAAAGTAAGGAACCCTTAATTTCTCTCTCTTGCATTTGACCTTTACCTTCTACTTCTATTTTCCGGATCAAAGAACCCTTCATTTCTCTTTATCCCTATCATATCACCTCACCAAATAGCCTTCCGAGATCTTCAAAGGTTATCTATCTTGCCCTGAAAACATTTGACTTTTTGACCTTGATCATATCTCTGTCTGCTTGATTTTTGACTCCTCAGCCCAATGGACAAACAGATTTCCCACTATCTATCTCTTTAAGTGATTTTTCCCACCAAATCAAACAAACCAAAACCAAATTGCACAGTCATAACTAGCCTAATATCAAATAATTAAAACAAAGTTAAATTTTATAGAGAGAGCCCTTTCTGAACCCTAGGAAGGCTAGATCCTAGAGTTTAAAAGTAGGTTTGTGGTCATTTCTAGTTTTCTTTTAACTATAAATCAAAATCTCACAACTTAGAGAATTACTAGAGTGATAACATACTAGCGACCATACTGGGGAACTAACTAATCCTCAGTCATAAATAAGTCTTAAAGAAACCTTTTCCATCATCTTTTTGCCTTTAAGACTGTTTTATAAGTTGTGAGTATCATTTTTATCAAAAATTTGTAATTATGGCTTCTAGGAAATTTTATTATACCAGGTCTAACCCAGATCCTAAACCTCCTGTTATAGTGGACAACCCAGACATAATTGGAAAAAATAAAAAACAAATAGAAGATTTAGATGTGAAAATTTCATTAATAAGAGTCAATTCATTACCACAAGAGTTAGTAAGTCTGCAAGATATAGAGTTTGATTTGAAATTTGAAAATTATTTATTCAAAATAAAATATGAAAGTAATTTAAGTATTGTTGTTTTAGACCCTGTTTTTATTTCATTTTTTGAAACAAAATAGAAAAATATTATAGCAGATTCTGAATTAGAAATCAGGACAAACTTGAAGAGATTAATGCTACTATTCTTAAAGAAATTGATGAAGCCACTGAATTATCTCAATTGTTAGCATATACATATAAACCTTCTATTCCTCATTTAGACACCACTACTTCATCTATATTTTCCACTACCATATAGTCTACAGATCCATTTATTTATAGACTACCCTTACAGCCTAGAATATTATTTCCTTCATCCCCTATATCCATTTCATCCACTAGTTTACTTTCCACTTTTTCAAACACATCATTCTCATTTCCTACTAGTTCTTCATATATTCCAGTTTCACTTCCCAGTACCTCCACTTCATCTTTTAGTTCTTCCACTACTTTTTCTAGTTCAGCATCCTATAATACAGTTTCATCAGCCACTACTTCCAGTTCAGCTCCAAGCACTTCCACTTTACCTCCTAGCCAAGCTAGAATTCAAGCTATGGCTGCTAGGTATGCTCCCCTAGTTCTTCCAGGACAACTTCATGACATGCCTAAGGATTACCAAAGTAAGATACCACAATTTGATGCTAATACACAATATACTTCACAACAGCACATAAACAAAATGACATTACTTTGAACTCCATGAGATAGATGATTCATATGTACAAATGAGGTTGTTTGCACAAACATTAACAGGAGAAGTCAAAAAATTGTTTAAGGACCTTAATGCTGGTAGTATAGCTGATTTAGCTGTTTTCCATAGATTATTTTTAAATAAATGGGAAAAGAAGAAAAACCCCCTACAAATATTGTCTGAATTTTATGCAATGAAGAGAGCTCCCAATGAGTCAGTACAAGACTACTGCACTAGATATAACAGTGTTTACAATTAATTTCCTGCAAATCTAAAACCCACTCCTGTCTCTGTCTTACACAAATTCCCAGATGGATTTGACACTAACATGGCATATCCGTTAAGAGAAAGAAATGCAAAAACTTTGGAAAGAATGCAAGCAGATGTTGTAGGTGTAGAAGTAAACTTTCTAGCTAAAAAAGCAAGATTAATAAATGAGAGGAGAGTAACCATGAAAGAAGAAGCCTCTATTTCAGACACAAAAATAGATATGTTAGCTAAGACTTTATATATAATGATGGATAGGCTAGATAACATAGAAAGAATACCTCAATGGGATAATCAATAGCAAATCAGAAAACTCAATTTTAGCAAAAACATAAATTTAGGAAAATCAAAAGAATCAGCACCATATCAGACA
This sequence comes from Pinus albicaulis, assembly GCA_034641835.2. Classification (NCBI taxonomy): domain Eukaryota; kingdom Viridiplantae; phylum Streptophyta; class Pinopsida; order Pinales; family Pinaceae; genus Pinus; species Pinus albicaulis. The sequence continues at coordinate 65,665,108 of CM076570.1, forward strand.
ATAAGACCCCCATTTCAGGAGAAAAATGTTGAGAGTTCTCAAAACAATGTTGAGGATGACGATACCATAAATCTAATGGGAATAGATGATAATAAAAGTATCATTCTCACACATGAAGATCAAGAGTTATTTGAACTCCAACAACTCCAATTAGATTAAGGGGAATCCTTCGATTATAAAAAAGGTTATGATTTTGCCATAAACGAATTTCATAAGTAATACAACCTTAGGAGTGAGAAAAATATTGAACCTTATACTAAGAAAATAGCACAAATTGAAAATAAGAAAACAGTAGAAGCCCAAACAACAAAATTTCTACAAATTCTCCCTAGGGAAAATAAGCAAAACTCTAGTTCTTCCCAAAAAGTTTCCAATCCTAAAATTTCACCAAGCCCTAAGATTGTTGACATTACAGATGAGGTTGCTCAAGTTACAAAAGATTCACAAAATTTTTTTGTTGAAAAAGCATCTAATTCTTCTAAAACAGCAAACTTAGATCCTAAAACATTCACTGTTGATCCAAAATCAGCAGATCCAAAAGCTGCCATTACAAAAACAGCTTTTGACAATTCTAAATATGAAAAAGCATCTATTGCTTCACAAACCATTCCTGAAAATAAAACAAAGAGTAGTAAAACACAAGAAACTCAAACTGAAAGTGAAAATATAACTATAGAAAAACAAGATAAACCAACACAAACTACAGTTACCAAAGCAGAGTTAATTCAACTAAGTAAATCTCAACCTTCATTCAATATACAAAATGAAATTGCAAAGTTGAAAGTACCAATTCCTTTGATAGAATTGGTAAAACATGACTTGTATAAATCAACCATCACTAAAACATTAAACATAAATGATGGAGAAGACTCCATAAACTTGAATGATGATCAACCAGAGTTGATTTTTGGCCCAGATATAAATGGAAAGCATCAAGATGGATCAGTTCCTCCATTTTACATCAGTTTAACCATTCATGATCAAATCTTACACAACACAATGTTAGATTCAGGAGCTTCACATAATTTAATGCCCAAAGCTATAATGGAAACCCTGAACTTAGACATTACAAGGCCTTACAAGGATTTATTTTCATTTGACTCAAGAAAAGTAAAATGCCTAGGATTAATCAAAGATTTATGTGTAACACTAGTTCAATATTCTGGTAAGAGTATACTTATGGACATTGTAGTAGTTGATATCCCACCCAAATATGGAATGTTATTATCTCGCTCATGGGGAGCAAATTTACAATGATCTCTATAATTTGACATGTCTTATGCTACTATATCAGTTTTTGGTCAACCTAATAAATTATATAGGGAAACTTTGATGAATATATATGGTAAGTAATGCAGCAAGATCAATAAATTACCCAATTTATGCTACACCTACTAACCTAGATTCATTAATCCTATGTAATGCTGAAAACTAATAATGAAATCAAGACTGAACTAAGGGAAGAAAAGAAAACACAAAACAATGATAATATCTTTTAGGAATATTTATGGCATTTAGATTTTGATAGCTCAGTAAACAAGTTAGGAGCAGGAGCAGGAGTATGGATAACTAATATAGAGAAAAATCATGCAGGCCATGTTTTCAAACTAAACTTCAAATGCACAAAATATATGGATAAGTATGAAGCCCTCATTTTAGGACTCCGTATCATTAAAAACTTAGGAGGAAAAATAATAGAAATAATGGGAGACTCAGAGTTGATTGTAAAACAAATTAAAGGTGAATATTCTGTTTACAATCCTAGATTAGGCCAACATAGAGAGAGATTGTACTAGATTTGATTGATGATTTATTGGACTGTAATATCTCTGCAATACCAAGAAGGAAAAATTTAAAAGCACACTCTTTAGCAACCTTTGCTAGAACTTGTAATTTACCTTTTCAGCCTAATCATATGTATACTGCAGAAGTAAAGCACAAACCAATAATCCTAGACAACCTTAAATATTGGCATATTTTTTCACAAGATCAGCAAATTTATTATTTTATGAATACTGAAGGTGAATTTAAAAATTACAAAATAGACACTAATTATACCATAGATCTAGATTTAGACAGTAACATTGATTTGAATAATGTAGATGTAAATAAATTAAAGTTTTCTAGTCCAACTAAATTCAATCAATCAGATATAGATAAATTAGAAAGAGTAGAAATTGATCAGATAATTGATGAAGAAACTGATATATCAAATCTCAAAGATAATTTCTTACCAAAATGTTTAACTCAATTAGAATATTTGACTCAAATGATATTGCTAGAAAACCCAAAATGATCAAACTTTCCAAAGCCTTACCTCAACAGGAAAAAGAAAAATATATTGCTCTTTTTAAGGAATTCCAAGATGTTTTTGGTTGGAGTTATGAGGACCTTAAATCCTATGACACCAATATAATTCAACATAAAATTCCTATAAAAGAAGATAAAAATCCATTTAAACAAAATTTAAGGAGGATCAACCCTGTTTTGATGCCCTTAATAGAAAAAGAAGTTAAAAGAATGTATGATGCTCAGATAATTGCACCAATCAGATATTCTGATTGGGTTTCTAACCTAGTTCCAACCAGAAAGAAGACAGGAGAGATTAGATTATGTGTTCATTTTAGAAATATAAACAAAGTATCCTTAAAAGATAATTATCCATTACCAAAAATGGATCATATTTTACAAAGGGTAGTTGGATCTTCTAGGATTTCTCTTTTAGATGGATTTTCAAGATACAACCAAATTTTAGTCCAACCAGAGGATCAAACCAAAACAGCTTTTACTACTCCTTGGGGCACTTTTATGTATGTAAAAATGCCTTTTGGTTTAATGAATGCAGGGGCAACCTTTCAAAGAGCTATGGATATAGACTTTTCAAAGGAAATTCATGAATTCTTGTTAATTTACTTAGATGACATAACTGTATTTTCTAAGACTGATTATGAACACTTAGATCATCTTAGACAAGTCTTTATAAAATGCAGAAAGTTTGGCATCTCATTAAATCCGTCGAAAACCTTATTTGGATTAGAAGAAGGCAAGTTACTAAGACACATAATTTCTAAGGAAGGAATTAGAATAGATCCTACAAGAATAGAAGCAATTCTTAACATCAATCCACCAAGAAACATAAAAGAGTTACAAGACTTTTGAGGAAAGATTAACTTTTTAAGAAGATTCATATCTAATTTAGCTGAGATAATTAGAGAACTAAATAACATGCTTAAAAAGGATTCAGTTCTTAAACGGATTGTTGAGGCCAAACAATCATTTGAATCCATCAAATAGGCCTTAACCAAAACTCCAGTCCTTATAATTCGTGACTTCAAAAATGATTTTGTTATTTTTTGATTTTCTTTAGAACACACCATTGTTGTAGTTTTACTACAAGAAAATGACCAGCGTTATGAACAGCCCATAGCTTTCTTTAGAAGAACACTTAGAGATGCATATTTGAAGTATAATATCATGGAGAAACAAGCCTTAGCTTTGGTAAAGGCCATTAAAGATTTCAGAGTTTACATTCTCTATTATCACATCATTTCCTATGTACCAAATGTTGTGGTAAAAGACATTCTTACTCAGGATGGTCCTGATGGAAGAAGAGGAAAAAGGATTGCCACTATCTTAGAATATGACATAGAGATAAAACCCGCAAAATTGATAAAAGGTCAAGTTTTAGCCAGACTCATGGCTGAATCAAATTGTCATGCCCTAGACATAAATTTTATTGCCCAAATAGATGATCAGGAAGAGATGGTGACTCCAGAGATCAGTGAAGCCTTTTCAGACTCACCATGGTATGCAGATATTATATTTTTATTACTAAACTTACAAGCTCCTTCTATTTTATCATGAACAAAAGCTAGATTCTTAAAACTTAAGGCAGTAAGATTTTGTATTTTGGACAATGTACTTTTTTGGAAAGATAAAAGTGGGATTTAATTAAATTTTTTGTTAAAAGAAGAAGATAATAAAGTATTATAATAATTTCATGCAGGTGACTGTGGAGGACATCTATAATTGAAAAATACTGCAAACAAGATCCTGAGAGTTGGTTTTTACAGGCCTACTTTGTTTGCAGATTTCAAAAAGTATGTGACCTCCTGTGACAAGTGCCAAATATTTGAGGGTAAGAAAAAGCTGTTACCCCTACCCTTAAAGCCCATCTCAACAGAAATTCCATTTCAACAATGGGGTATTGACTTCATTGGAGAAATTCACCCCCCATCATCAGCCCAACACAAGTGGATTCTGAGAGCCACTGATTATTTTACCAAGTGGATTGAAGCCATACCCTCTAGGCAAGCCACAGATACTGTCATTATCTCATTTTTAGAAAGTAACATTCTTTCAAGATTTGGATGTCCCCAAAAGATAATTACTGACAATGTGACAGCATTCAAATCTAAAAGATGATTGATTTTTGCATAAATATCATATTAATATAGGTCATTCTACTGCATGTTACCCACAAGGTAATGGCCTAGCTGAATCTTAAAATAAGAGCCTTACAAACATCATAAAAAAGTTATTGGAAGATAACAAAAAGACTTAAAAAAATAATTTAGTCAATGCCTTATGGGCAGATAGACTTACAACTAAAAAATCCATTGGTACATCTCCTTACCAGCTTGTCTATGGAATGGATGTTGTTTTTCCATTCTCCTTAGGAGTACCAGTAATGAAGATTATCCAAGAATTACAAGTTGAATCAAATGACATCCAAAGAAGGATTAATCAAACTATTCACTTGCAACAAACAAGGGAAGAGGTTTACATTAAGTCTCAAGTTACCCAGGATAAGATGAAGAAAATGTTTGATAAAAATACTAAAGAAGATGATTTCTACATTGGAGATAAAGTGTTAAAATGGGATTCAAGAAGAGAATACAAAGGTAAACATGGAAATTTTGATTTTCTATGGATATGACCTTATGTGATTTATGGATATAGAGGTAATAATGCTTTCTACCTGAAAGAAATGGATGGATCAGCTATGATAGATGGACTAGTAAATGGAAGAATGCTAAAGCACTACTAATCCACTGAGATAACAAATAGTTAGTTTCATTTACTTTGATCATTGTACATATATATTGAAGATTTTAGATTGGAATGGATGTTTTCCTAACAAAGTTGAAGCTCGGAGAGAAGGCCCTAAGATTTGAGAGGTAAAATATCATAAGTATGAATAATTGCAAAGATCAGAAAGATACTTACAGGGTCATCATAGTCAAAATTCAAAGGCTACTAGTCTTAAAGTTCTTGACATTTCACTAGGAAATTCCATCCCCAAGTGGAGCCAATGTTAGGGTCCTATTATAATAGGGTTCATAATTTTTTAATTGAATTTGATAGTATTGTAAATATGTACATACCTTGCTTTTTGCAAGTTGTTTTCTCATATTTTGAAAACGAAAAATAATAAAAATGAAAAGAGGGTAAAATTCCTAAAATAAGTATCAAAGGACTTAGAAAAAATATAGACCCAAAAAGAAAAAAGAGAAGAATAAAATATGAAAGTGAGCAAGTCAAAATGCCACTACTATTTACTTTTACTGCAAGAATAATTATTATGTGCAGATTGTCAATAAATGCCATAATCCATGATCAGTTAAACAGTTTAATCTTAACTTTTCATGCTTTAAATTTTATGTTTTAGATAGAGAATAAAGATATTTCAAACAGTTTAAACTTGACAAATCAGTAGATATTTCGAGAATAAATGAGGAGCTCAACAGTTTAATCTGAGCCCTTTGATGAAATAAGGTTAGACTTAGATAGTTTTTATGCTTTGAAAGAAAATTGATTTAGGGTTGCAAGCCTAAATGCACCCATGCAAATAAAGTAAAAATGTTAGAAATAATGATGGGTAGGTAGAAAGAAGTTGTGCAAGCATGTAATAAAGCATCATCGGGAAAAAATTACAAATTTCCCTTCCCTCACAATCATTCAGTATTCTAAACCTCCAGTTAAAAAGGCCATATCATTTCTCTGACTTCTGTTGGGACAGGACCCAAGGCTCGGTAATTGATTGATTAAAAATATTGAATTCCTATATAAAACCCATTTTCATCAACATTTACCCTTCATCTATAATCATGATCCCTTTTCCTAAGTAAAAACCCATTTTTACTTAGTAAAATCAAAAACCCTAAATAATTAATTGTAGGTTTTAACCCTAAACAGAAATTATCTACACACGAATCTTATAACAGAAAATAAACAATAGCAAGAGCATAAAACATACAACAGATAAACACAGAGATTTTCCCCTGGATCCCAAATTGGGACGGCCAGCTTGATTTTTTATTATATTCCTTTTAGTGTTACAACACATATATATACATGCCGAAGCATACATAAACCCCAATCCATTAACCCTGGATTAGAACATAACCGTAGTTCCCTTGACCGGATCTACAAAAAATACTAGGGGCCGAAAACCATCGTACGCCAATACCATGTGCAAAACCATGCACAAAACCATGGACGTGGACTACCCACTCGAAATCAAGGACCAAAAATTTTCGCTGGGCCGCTGCCCCGGACCTTGACACGGGGGGCTGTCGCCCCCCCTGTGACCCCCCTGCTGCACCCGGCGCAACGTACAACGCGTGGTGCTAGTCGTGGAAAGAATATAACACATACCCAACATTCTCCCACTTGTTGTTTTCTTTCCACAGGGGGCCACAGGAGAGCTTATTCATTTGGCCAATTATTCAACACCCATTGTTTCTCTACACCAAGAGAACTTATGAGTGCTCACAGACTTCGTCAATGCATCTGCAAAATTCTTCAAAGTGTCCACCTTTACCAGCAACACCCTTTTAGCCTCAACCATATCTCTAACAAAGTGATATTGAACATCAATGTGCTTTGTCTTTGAATGATAAGTAGGGTTCTTAGCCAAGAAAATTGCACTTTGGCTATCACAGACTATCCTTATAGCTTGTTGTACCAACCCCATACTTGAACACAATCTCTGCAGCCAAACTACTTCCTTGCTTGCATGAGTGGCTTCTATGTATTCTGCCTCTATAGTTGAAAGCGCCACTACAGACTGTCTTTTACTCATCCAACTGACTGCACCTTCAAATAGGCTAAACACATACCCACTTCTAGATCTTCTTTGGTCCAGATATTCAGCCCAGTCTGCATCAACAAAACCACGAATGTCCAACATTATTTCTAATCCTGGTCTTCCTTGGTAGCACAAGCCATAATCACTAGTGCCACGTAAATATCTGAAAACCCGCTTCACTGCTATCCAATGCTCCTTCCCTGGGTTTGACATAAACCTGCTCAATACTCCCACTGCATGTGCAATGTCTGGTCTAGTACAAACCATTGCATACATCAGGCTACCCACTGCACTTGCATATGGAACACGGGACATATACTCCTCTTCTTCTTATGTCTTGGGGCACTGTTCAGCAGATAGCTTTACACCTACAGGAATAGGAACATTCACCGGTTTACTATCCCGCATATTGAACCTCTGCAATATAGTCTCGACATACTTCCTCTGGTTTAACCAAAGCTTCCTCTTTTCCCGATCTCTCTTAATTTCCATGCCAAAAATATAGTTTGCAGCACCCAGATCCTTCATGTCGAATTTGGAGAATAGTTGGGTCTTCAAATCTTGGATAATTTCTTTGTCATTTCCAATTAACAACATATCATCCACATACAAGACCAAATACATAACACGGTCACCAATTAATTTAAAATAAACACAGTGATCCTCCTTGCTTTTGGTGAAGCCAAGTCCCCGTATATAGGTATCAAATTTCTAATACCACATCCTTGGTGACTGTTTTAACCCATACAAATACTTCTTCAACCTGCGTACCAGTTCTTTCTTACCCTTCACCATGAAGCCTTCAGGTTTCTTCATGTAGATATCCTCTTCTAGATCCCCGTGAAGAAATGTTGTCTTCACATCCATCTGTTCTATCTCAAAATCAAATGCAGCAGCAGCAGATAAAAGTAATTTAATAGAAGTAACTTTGGCAACAGGAGAAAAAATATCACCAAAATCAATTCCTGGCACTTTGGAATAACCTTTTGCTACCAATCGAGCTTTGTATTTCTCCACCTTGCCTTCTACATTTATCTTCTTCTTAAACACCCATTTTCTCCTGATGGGCTTCCTTCCAGCCGGCAACTCCACCAGATCCCATGCCTCATTTTTGTGCAAGGATGCCATTTCATAACCATGGCCTCCTTCCAGAGTTTTCCATCCTCTGAATCTACTGCCTCCCTGACAGTTCTGGGATCATCATTAGTTATAGTTAAGGCAAAACCTGAACAAAAATCAGATGGACTATACCTTTCTGGTTGCCTTCTTTCCCGAACTGATCTTCTCAAAGATGGGGTTTGTGGCTCTTCCTCTTCTGAATCTTCTTCTGTTTTAGAGTCTGATTCATCCTCCTTTAGCTCAAACTCTATCTTCTTAGGTTCCTTTGGTAGGACTTCGTGTGTAACAACATCTTTCACCTCTCTAAACACCACATCTCGGTTGTACACAACCTTCCTTGTTTCTGGGTCCCAAAGCTTGTAACCCTTTAAACCATCCTTATACCCAATAAAGATGCACCTTTCAGATTTATTATCCAACTTGGTCCTTTTCTCCTTTGGAACATGTACATATGCATCACATCCAAATATCCTTAGATGTGAAAGAGAGGGTTTCTTACCAGTCCATACCTCATGTGGAGTCTTATCCTCCAACGCTGATGAAGGTGATCTTTTAACTAAGTAACATGCAGTCTCCACTACCTCTGCCCAGAATTATTGTCCTAACTCGGTACCACTGAGCATGCTTCTTGCCTTTTCCATCAGCGTTCTGTTCATTCTTTCTGCAACTCCGTTTTCTGAGGTGTGTATGGAGTAGTCTTCTGTCGTGCTATACCACACTTCTTATAGAACTCTTCAAATTCCTTCTTGCGTAACTCCCCACCATTATCTGTCCTCAGTGCCTTTATCTTCTTCTCTGTTTGGTTTTCCACCAGTGCCTTAAATTCTTTAAATTTGTCAAAGACTTCAGATTTCTTCCTCAAGAAATATATCCATGTATTCCTTGAGAAGTCATCTATGAATGAAACATAGTACACGGACTTTCCCAGTGATGGAACTGACACAGGCCCAAACACATCACTGTGCACAAGTTCTAATATCTTGTTTGCCCTCTTAGCACCAGAAGAAATTCAAAGAATCCTTTCTGGCTGTCTACTTAAAAAAAGACCACTTTAGCTACGCATAACCAATAGCCCTAACATCAAATGTGGCTGCCAATATCTTCAGATCTGTAGTTAGTTGATCAAGACAAGAGCTGCAAAAAACCAGATCTATGCATAGAAAGACATTAAGCAATAAAAAGAAGGGTTTGCTCCATATATCCAATAGACAAGACAAGAACAATTTTTGAAAGAATTTTTGTATTAAGGGCACCTGGGAGGAAAACAAGAAGATGTTTCCAATTCTCCTCAATGGGATGGGTTCTTGGAAGTCCTCAGCACTTCAGATCTAGCATTTCTCTCTCCTGTTGGTGTAGAAAACCCAGACAAAGATAGAACTCAAAGGAAGCTCACACAGCAAATAATGGAAAATATGACAATGATAATGGCTCAAAGTCAGACCAAGAGTTTAGATCCAGAGTGATCCAATAGGCAACAAAAGGTGAAGAATGGTAGGAAAAACCCTCCTATTTATAACAACATATTGGGTCATTCTAGATCTTGGTGCATGATTAAAATAATGTTAACCAAATCTAGATCCACCTTTTATGGAATATTTTATTATATTTGTTGGAGGGAAAAAGTATTTGACTTGGGTCAAATCCCTTTATTTGTGAATAATAAATAAATAAATGATTTATTTAATTATTTATGGGTGATTTAGTCATATTTAACAAGGAATATTATTTAAATAAGATTTAAATAATTATTCCTAGAAAATAATAAGATAAATAAAGATTTATCTAATTAATTTCTTTGTTTTGGGTTAAACATGACCAGGAAAATCAAATAAATATAGGTTTGTTTAATATTTCCTTTTGGGGTTTCCTGTTTAGACCATAAACAACCTAATAAATGTGTTTTATTAAGTTATTTTACATAGTGAAATAAATTTTACTTAGGGTAAAATTGGTCTTACGTGGTGTACTTGGGTCCATCTAATGATAGTAGGTTAGATGACCAAAAAATGGTGTAACAGATTGCCCCCCAGCGTGCGAGTGTTAGGAGCAAATCGTATGACCGAAGTACATTGAAGAACTCAATCACCAGACATCAAAAGGGAAGTCAGAGAGAGAAATGTGAGGTAGACTAATGTGCTGAAGAACTAAACCCTGAGGAGACAAGACTTGCAGGTGCAACAAGTCTCTTTTTATGAGAGGGTACCTGTGCTAAAGGTGGCGGGGGAGGCATACCTATGCCCGCCGAGACAAAGTACAAAAGAATAGTGTGTCCAGTAAACAAGGGACCGAACCATAAAGTATAGCCGGCATAAACATGAGCCAGATAGAAATACAATGAGGGATCCCATATACATGTTGTGCCTGGGATAACAGCCAGGACTTATACAATAATATCTGAGTACATGAGATACAAATACAACCCAAATGCCCCCTATAAGTGGGGAAGGGCTCACAAAATCTGACTGATACATGCAAATCAAAGAGGCACTGCAAGCGGCTAAGGCCGACATCATCAAATATATGGAGCTGCATCGAAGGCTGCAATGAAGAGGTCATCCGGGCATGTGGGGGGCTACCTGCAGGGCCACCCCCTCATGAGGGCTGAGACATCTCACACACACCCGGGCATCACCAAGAGCTACTGCTGCATCACTGGACCATCAAGCATACGGATCTCGATCATGCTGAAAGGAGCTGAAGTGGAGAAACAATCAAGTCAAAGGATAATGAGAGATCCCTTTGCCTGATCCGAGGCACCGAACAAGAGTGGAAGCTGGAACCAAGGTACAACGCCCTCTAGACCTGGCTTCTGGAATGGAGGAACTGATGTCGACAGAAGGAGGTCCGCCATAGGTGAGGCAATGAGAGATCCTCAACTAAGGCATGAGAGAAAATAGTAGAGCGACAGACAGACTAATACCAATAATGATGATGGAATGGAGGGGACTGAGTAGCAAATGGACGACTTCCCTTGTTAGAGAATAAAGGGAAGGGGTGAACGACGTGAAATGATCTACACAATATCATGAGGGGATAGGGGACAAGTGGGATCAAGGCCATAATGTGTGACACAAGAGAGGGGATCACAATGAAGGATGGATTACTATAGCGGGTACAAAGGAGACCCGGATACCTACATGCAATGATGACTCAACTTGGATGCTCTAAACAAGGGCGACTTGATGGTGCTGCCACACAGTAAAGGTCCAATGGGGGACCATAAAAACATGAGTACAAGATGGTAACTCACGACGAACATCAACACGAGCATGGATAAGTATCGAGGCAAAATGGTGCCCCTAGTATGAGTGTTGCAAGTGAAGAAATTCGATTTTGAGGAGGGTTATGGTTGAGGGGCATAGGTGCCCCGAAGCATGGTGTGGTCATGCCAAAATGTATTTAGAAAAAGGAGAATCTAAACACATTTTAATAATGTGGTGCGCCATTTGTTTTCGTTATGGTTATGCAGTTTGAGAAAGGGAATGGAGGATTACCAATCTCTTTTGGTACTGCGTATATGAAGCAAATGGACTTTAAGTTTTCGGGGTGGAATACCTGGTGTCACTATCCCAAAGAGAGGATTTGGAGATAATGAACTGATGCTCTCCTAGAAAACCCATAGGTTGGTCAACAACAATTTCTAAGAGATTGGGTTGCTGATGGAAGATGAGGGAATGATAAGGGGTATCATCCCTAGAGTGATCTGAAGTGATATGGGACTCTAGAGGTTCTTCAAAAGGTGGAATAATAATGGTACTAAAGTCGGCATGACCAGATACACTAGGAGAGTTGTGGAGAATTGATTCTCTTGGTCTCTCAAATGTGGGTGCCCCCTTACCCAAACATTGGGTTTCAACGTAATGGCCACAAGGTGTATGTGGTGTGAACGCATGGGTTCGATGTAAGGGGGAACAGATAAAGTCAGGGGTGGGTATTTCTTCCATAATGTCGTCATCATGATAGAAGATGGGGTGACTGGTGGAAGAAAGACCACCTGACGTGGCAAAGCTACCTAACTCATCATCATGAGAAGAGAGGTTCACATGCGCATCGTCACAAGGGGTGACAGAAGAGTAAGTAGATAAAGGATCTACCGATGTTGAGCCCAAGGTGATTGCTGAAGGAAGGTCAAGCGAATCAACAGGGGAGGATTCAGAGGGAATGGTCCCGAGGGTCTCATGGATGATGATAGGTAGAAAATGTTGGACGAAGGCTCCGTCATCTCGACATCAGGAGGGGGGATGTCAATGGGAGCAGTCATGTCTGGTAGTTTTGCCAAAGCAAAATGCGCAAATATGGGAGAGGTGGACTCATTGTGCTTGGCCTCGAATTGGTGGACCGCGGCTAGAGAGGTGCGGAAGTCCTCGAGGCGGGGACAAAGGTGGGTGTAATGGCCATGGAGGTCACACGAAGCATAGGGGTGGTTGGTGTGAATAGTCTGGGGGTTCGTGGTCATGGTCGCGAAAAGAACAGAGGCTTCCGGGACCGGGGACTCAGGGAACGCGACATTAACCATGGGCTTGAGATGAAGCAATTCAGAACAGTTATGGGTGGCATGACCGAAAATATCACACAAAGCACACTAGATGGTATGCTTTGGAGGCCGACGAGGGGTAGGGTTTGTCGGGGCAGCCTTGTCCTTTGATGCCCCCTTGTGAGCTTTGCCCTTCTTACCCAAAGCGGTCGCAACAGGAGGTGGTTCCTGTTGAGGTGACTGAGGCACTGTTGCGGCGGGAGAAGTCCTGGGGACCGGTTGAACCAGGGTCAAAGCAAGATAAGGTTTGGGTTGACCAGGCAAGGTTGGGGCTGGAGGATAAAGGTACCAGATGGGAATCCCAAGGGTCATGTTAGGAAGAGAGAGGGTGGCCATGACAGGTACCGTGTACACTCCTGGTGGGGGAGCGAGGAACGGTATCTGACCAGAGGGGTAATGGCCAGGTGGGACAGCTCCTAAAGGGCTAAGACTTGGATGAATCATTCCAGGAGGGTAACAAGGCTCGTGAATACCAACTGTAGGTGAAGGGCTAGGAGCAAGTTGCGTAGAGCGCGGTTGCTGACTAGCCGAAGCAGGTTGCTTGAGAGCAGCCCGAGACGATTGCATCATGCAAACATTCGATGAGCTGGGGTCGGAGATAGGAGGAGGAGGAAGACCAAGGAAGGTTCCAAGCAAAGAGGAGTCTTTGTAGACGCCGGGAGAGACACTGGTCAAAGAATCGACGGTTTGCTTATTGGCTACAGAATAGATGGTCGTCTCAGGTGAGGTCTAAGATTTGGGCTCATGATATGTCAACTGGTCAATGATGACTATCTTTCCATTATGAGGGAAATACATCTTGCGGAAAACCGCGGATGGGACAGCAGACATAGCATAGGTGTAGCTACGCCCCAAGAGAATGTTGTAATCTAGAGGGGCGTCAATGACTTCGACGTCAACGCAAACAGTCTTGCTCGCAAGAGTGATAGGAAAATTACGGAAGAGGCCAATGGGCTACGAGGCGTGGCCATCCCACGCTCGAAGGGTGATCGTGGAAGGGGCCAACTCAAGAGATCCGAGTTGCTTCCAAACCGAAACGAACATCACGCAGGTGGATGCCCCCTCATCAATTATACACCGGGAAACATTAGCGTTCCGGATTTTGACTGGGATTTGGAAGGCGACGGAAGAAGAAAGAGGAGGATGTTCTGATTGATGGGAATCGAAAACAATCAATTGGTCATCAGCAGGATCTACAGCGCCCATGGCAGATAGCAGAGCCTTCTTTTGGGAAGGGTATGACTGGAGGAGTTCCAATGTGGAAATGGCAGCAGGAGACTGCACCAAATCATCTACTATGCTATACGAATGAGCAGCTCGACCAGAAGCAGCATTTCGGCGTAATGGTTCCTTAGGAATCTTGGTATGAACCTCAACGTTGGGTTGAGGGATAGACAAGGGACCATTGGATGTCGAAAGAGACTCTGTAGAACCTGAAGAAGGTGACTCGGGGACAGACAGAGCGGGAGGCTTGGGGTACTGAGGGGCCCGAGTTTGAAGGTTATGGTCGACGGTTGGAGGTGGAGCAGAGTTCATCATGAGGATCTGGTAATTGGAGGAACTAGAAGGGGAAGGTTGAGTGGCCACATGTCCGTCAGGTGGTTGGGTAGCCACGAATCCCTGCTATGCATCCACCTATGCTTGAGGGGGCAGTGACTGCTGTTGCAGGGGTTGAGAAGGCAAGGGAGGCGGAGGTGCTGATGCTGGAGGAGCTGGAGCACCAAACTACAGATACAAATAATAAGGGGGTTGGGTAACAGTATGGTGAGCAGGAGGTTGGGCCAAAAGAGGAGGTATGTTGTATCCTGGATATGTGCTACTAGGAGGGGGACAAGTGCGGGAGGTGCTGCCCCCTCGCCCAGGAAAACCATAACCCATGGGAGGTTGGGCATATGGATGAGAGAGAGCTCCAACAATACCGTCGGCGGCATGAGGTGCCCCCTGTGCGTTGACATCACCGGGTCTGGGGAGATCAGGTACTACGGTATAAACATAACCTGTCTGAGCGTAGATCAAGTCATATTTTAACGCCAGTTGGAGGGCGGCTTCTTCGGTTTGGGGAAAATGCGATGCGACATCTTTCCCGATAGGAGGCAAGAGAGATCTAAGGAACCATTCCATGTAGACACGGTCTTCGAAAGTAGGGGATTGACATAGCCTCTTTCTTCTCCGCCATTCCTGGACATGATCGGATAGGCGGGTCGCAAATGATTGATAGAAAGAAGTCAAAAGTTCGCTACCAGTGTCATAATGAAGGGGAAGCTGGAAGTAAGATAAAAAAGCCCGGGCAAGAGTTGCAAAGGTGGTATGAGAGGAAGTGGACTGATCAACATACCACTTAGAAGCCGCGCCTGTAAGCGTTCGTTGGAACAACCGAAGACGGACAGAGTCATCGGTAATGGAGGTAGATGAGCACCACATGTGGAAAGATCGAACATGATTTGAAGGATCTTCTCCATCAAGGCCTTCAAACTTGGGGATGTCAGAAGGGAGCTTTGTTGGCATAGCAGGCCAACTAGCATCATGGTGTATAGGGTCATTTTTCAACCGGTCCAAATCAGGGAGGCTGAGGCCTACCATGAAGGGGAGCAAGGGCACAGCCGAGGTAGTTGCTATGGCAGTTCCGCTAGTAGCAGTCCCGGAATTAGGGCCAGGATTACCGCTAGCATTAGGCCCTGGACCAGACATAGTGAAGGTGACAGGGGGAGAACTGGAAGTAAAAGGAGAACCCAATGAATCAGAAGAGGAGTCGGAGTGCAGACTCGAAGGAGGACTAACTCATCGACGACGGGAAGGAGTAGGTCGACCGACCGGAAACTGAGGGTGAAGGCCAAGAAGTCTCCGGGAGGTGCACCTTTGGGGCGCAATGATGACAACACAAACACGGCACAAGGGGAAGAAGAATGACCAACAAGGGCAGGGAGGTGCAGAATCAAGTGATTACAATGTCGAAACAAGGGCAGATAGGTGCAGTGTCAATTGATTTTAAAGTCTTTGCCTGGCGGTGTAAACCAGGCTCTTCTTCGCTTAGGGTGAGTGTGTGGTGTGTGTTAATTTTAATTTTTAAACCCTTTTCGTTTTGAGAGCAAGAGAAAAAGTGTGCTGCGTAATTGAAAATAATGCTGCAAAGACAGTATATAATGCTGAAATAACAGAAAATTAACAGCTACTATTGCATCGATTTAACCCAAAAAGGCGGGTCTCTCAAAACTAATCTAAAAGAGGGAAAAAATCTAGTCAAAACACTCTAAAAAGAGGCCAATAGATCTAGGGTCGAAAGGGACATGGATCTAAAGGGAAAAGCTGCTGAAAAGAGGTGCAGATCACAGCCAAGAGGCAGAGGCAAGGTGGCTGGAAAAAGGAGGAAATCGGCAAAAAGCAGAAGGGGAAAGGAGGAGGCCCTAAAATTAGATCCAAAAAAATCTTCAGGAGGTGATTTGAAAGGGAGAAGAGCTGATTAAAAGAGGTCTGAAAAGGAGGGATCAGATCTGGAAAAAGGGGGGCTGAAACTCTGAAAAAACAGATCTGAAACAGATAAAAACTCTTCCACCAAAATTGGAGGGTACTAAAGCCCTAGGGGGCTATGTTCCCACTTATATGAGCAAAACAAATCAGAAACAGGTCGAAACAGGCTGAGACAGAGGCTGGAAAACCCTGACAGAAGCTTTAGAAAAACCCAGAAAACTTGCAGAAAAACAGCAGAAAAATTGGCAGGTCGCAGGTTCTGACCTGTTTTCTGTGTAGGTCATAGAAAATGGGCTGAAAATTGCGACCTGGAGGTCCAGGTCGTAGTTTATGGGCTGAAAAGTGCGACCTGAAGCTCCGAGTGTCTCGGCGGCAGATTTCCAGAAAAGTTGCCATCTCAGTTGCGGCTGATGTCTGCCACCTGTGCAATAGGGCCAGAAACACGTGGAAGTTAGAAATTTTAATGTTTTAGGGTTTTATAGGGGAAAAACAACATGAAAATAGGAAAAACAAAAAGCTGAAAAGAAACCCTAGGGTCTGAAGTAGCTGGATATGCAGGAATATGAAAAACGACAGTGGTCGTAATTGAAAACCCCAGTGGAGTCGCCAATTGTTAGTATGAATCCTTTGTCGAAGTGTACGAAAAAAGACCACTTTAGCTACGCATAACTAATAGCCCTAACATCAAATGTGGTTGCCAATATCTTCAGATCTGCAGTTAGTTGATCAAGACAAGAGCTGCAAAAAACCAGATCTATGCATAGAAAGACATTAAGTAGTAAAAAGAAGGGTTTTCTCCATATATCCAATAGACAAGACAAGAACAATTTTGAAAGAATTTTTGTATTAAGGGCACCTGGGAGGAAAACAAGAAGGTGTATCCAATTCTCTTCAATGGGATGGGTTCTTGGAAGTCCTCAACACTTCAGATCTAAAATCTCTCTCTCTTGTTGGTGTAGAAAACCCAGACAAAAATAGAACTCAAAGGGAGCTCACACAGCTAATAATGTAGAATGTGACCAAGTGTATAGATCCAGAGTGATCTAATAGGCAACAAAAGGTGAAGAATGATAGGAAAAACCCTCCTATTTATAACAAAATATTGGGTCATTCTAGATCTTGGTGCATGATTAAAATAACATTAACCAAATCTAAATCCACCTTTTATGGAATATTTTATTATATTTTTTGGAGGGAAAAGGTATTTGACTTGAGTCAAATCCCTTTATTTGTGAATAATAAATAAATAAATGATTTATTTATCATTTTAAGGAAGTGGTTGGAGGATAATCAAATAAATAATGATTTATTTAATTATTTATGGGTGATTTAGTCATATTTAACAAGGAATATTATTTAAATAAGATTTAAATAATTATTCCTCGAAAATAATAAGATAAATAAAGATTTATCTAATTAATTTCTTTGTTTTGGGTTAAACATGACCAGGAAAATCAAACAAATATAGGTTTGTTTAATATTTCCTTTTGGGGTTTCCTGTTTAGACCATAAACAACCTAATAAATGTGTTTTATTAAGTTATTTTACATAGTTGTTACACAGTAATTTGTCACCGTCCTTACCATTCCCCATCCCGCACAATGGAGGACCCATTCTGTGACCTGTGAACATTGTCATGCCTTGAAAACATCATCAATGCATCCCTCTGAACATGAGCTTTATTTGCCCTTGAGACATCTCCTTGCAAAAGTCATGAAAAACATCCCTTTTGGCATTGGCGCGAGCAGGCAGTTCAGTACTCACGCCAATTGGGAAATTAATGCAAAGAGGTCGCGCCACCTGGCGCTCTGTAATAGAGCCGTAGTCGCGCCACCCATTTTGGGAGTTGTTTTTTAAATATGGATGGCAGAAGTTGAGTTCCAACAAACTCACAACCATTGCCTATCTAGAGTTGGGAGGTTTGGCTGCGGGAGTTCTATGGAGAGAAGTGGTTTTGCCACCTCTCATAGAACCTTCCTTGTTGATAGGGCCAATCCCATAATAATAGGGATCCCAACTCCTCCTTCCCCATCTATAAAAGCTTGCTCAAATCAATGGCAAGCTAGTCTTGAAGTGCCTAAGCTCTGAATCTCCATATTCCCAAGAGCCTTTGTGTTGTAGAGCACCCTCTCTTTCCCTTAAGGCTGACTCAAGTAAGGAGACCATTGTCACGAGACTCTGGAGAGGTTTTTCCTTTCCTTGGCGAGCTTTGCGAGACGTGGACTACTGGAGACCCGTCCGAAGGAGACCGCGACGTCAGAACTTGGTTGTAATCTTTCTTCGCTGGTTATTTAATAGATGATTATGATTATGGTTCCACTCCGTTTTCCATCATGCTAATGCGAGTAATGTCCTTTCTGACTGATGTTTAGTTACGTATGCTGGTTTCTATGCTTGTATCTGTTCGTTTCTTCTGTGTGCAGGTGTTCATCCGCAGAGATCGTGAAGGGATTGTGATCTGCCGAGGCTGAGGAACGGGGATGCTTCTCCTTCAGATCCTAGCGTTGGAATCCATGTAGGCTTCTATTCCAGCCTTTTCATTCGTAATTAGGAACCTGCGTCATGACATTGTTTGTTTGTTGCTAGACCCCGATGGGCTAGTAGGGATCACCTCCGTCCAGAGTAGATTTACCTCTCCTCAACAATTGGCGACGACCGGGGATCCAAATTTCCTGTTGTTTGATTTGTAAACTATAGACTCGAGCCCTAAGTACACCTGTGATATCCTTCAACACGCTCTCGCTTGTACTAGCCAAGTAGATCACTGCCACTACCCATCTCCGGTTTGGTTTACGGACTGAACAACTTGGAGTCTTTGTCTTGCCTTGCCGCTTGTATCTTGTTTTTCCTTGCTTGATGAACCTTCTGGGTTGGGTTCTTTGTTTGTTTTTGCTTCTTGGATTGCTTAGCTTGCATTGGTTTATTTCTGGAGTAGCTTATTTTTAATTTTTGCTGAGAAACTCGACTGGCGCGGTTTTTAACCCGACAGTTGCGCCAATTGGCGCATGTTCCCTTTGTTCAACCCGTGCCAATTGCTTTCTGGCGCCAGTTTCACACTTACAGTCGCGCCACCCCTGTAAGTTTTTTGAGTTTTCTCATTTTTGAGCTCTCTGAATTTGATCAGTGTTTTTCTTCTTGATTTTCCGACTGCCTGAGTGTGTTGGAGTCCTGTTTGGCTGGAAATTCACCTCTGTCCTTTGGTTGTTTGCTTCTATCTACCGATTTCACTTTTTGAGCCCTAGGGCATTTAGTGGCTTGGTGTATCGAGCCCTCCTTGGGAGTTTTGGTGTCTTGATTGTCCTGTCAACTTGCTGATTGATTCTCCACATCCTCTTAGTAGTCGTTGATTGTTTTGTTGTGTTTTTGGGTGATTGTTCATTCCTTCATTCGAAATTCGTTTGGCCTTGCTTTGGACCTAGATCACACGGTCCATTGGAAGCTTTTGAGTCTTTTCTTTGTTTTGAGAGACTTTGGTCGATTTGGGGATCTGATTGCTTGCATTGTTGAGTGAATTTTGTTTGTTTCGCTCTCTTGGAAATCATTTCTCAAGTTATTCCGTTTGTTTTCAAGATTGTTTAGTGCATATTGGCTCTTAAACATTGAAAATCAAAAAAAAAATCTCTTTTGCTTTTGTTAATTAGTGCAAATTGTGATCTTTTCCATATCGCTAGTGATTAGTGTTTGAATGAAAGTTTTCAATTGCATTAGTTGCATTAGAGATCTCATTGTTTGTCTTCCGTTCATTTCGTTTGTATAAAAGCTCTCAACTCTTATCTAACTAGTTTTCATCGAACGAAATGTTGCACTGTGGCATATAGCTCTGCATTTAGGAGTCTTTCGAGACACTACATACGATAGGGCCTGGAAATTGAAACCTAATTGAAGATCAACTGTAAAATTTATTCAATTAACCTAAGGCAGCATTGGAACTTAACGAAACATATTTAGAAGAGTCTAGGCTAGAGACGTGTTCCGGCGTCGTTAAACCTAGCAGCTGTCGTTCGCCTGTTGGCTTTAGACAGCACTAGTACGGACTTGCGCTCCCCGTACCGTCGCGTATATAAAGGGAGACCCCTCTAGGTTTTCAATCCTTTATCCATAGGAAGCCGAGTCTGCCGCCCTATACCCGTGATACACCGAACACAGCATTCGGGGAGACTACCTGCACGTACGGAAAGTCCTTGGTCGATTTCTGTTTCATTTTTGAAACCAAGGTGTATATTGCGGTTCACGGATATTTGGTACACCCTTTGTGCCTAGTTTTTCCTGAGCAGTCATTTGGTCTTTTCTGACTCCCTAAACTTGAAAAGACCGTCAAGCGCTTGTCCTTTCACGCTTGTGTCAACTCTGAAAGAGATAGAGTCATCTTTCTATTGTTTCTCGACTCTTAAATTATGAAACGGTAGAATTTCTTACTTTCCAATGTGGTAAAATTAATCACCCACGATTACACGCCCGCTTAGATATTGCTTGTTGGCCGTTTGATCGTGTGTCTTAACTCTTTTTCAGCCCGTGTGTGGTTTTGAGTTTGATGGCAACTTTTTCAGAGTTCACCAACCAAGGAACCCCCTCAGAAGGGAATCCTGGTCATTTTCCTCCTTTTGGAAATGTTGGTGCTCCTTACATGGCGACGTTGTCCCTTCCTGGGTTAACTGTCAGGTTGCCTGTTTGGTTGTTCTCAACCTCTGTTGTCCCGAATAACTCCGCTACTGTTCAGTCAGTTCCTCCACCAGAACAACATCATGTTGATTCCAAGGTGGACCTCTCCCCTTCTTCGCCTATTTCTGCGTCCTCATCTTCTACTTCGCCTGGTGAAAGTCTGGATTCGAGTAGCCAGGTGGCTAAGAAGAAGAAGAAGAAGACAAAGAAGAAGAAGTTTGACAAGAGAGAGGCTAAAAGTGCAACTGCTATTTCCGGAACACCTCCTCTTGATAGTCCTTCCAACCCTCCTCGGAAAGTCAAATTCCCTTGCATGTTGTGCACGGGAGACCATCTGCTTCGAGAATGCCCTGGCATTCCCAAGGTGCTCGAAGTATGGTCCAACGGCCGCCCACCGTTGCGTTTGGCTTCCGGGAGTCAAGTTGGGGGCACGTCTTCAGCTGCCGTTGATAAGAACTCTAAGAAGAAGGGTAAGATCACCAATCCCTGTAAGTTGTGTGAAGGGCACCATGCCATTCACCTTTGTCCTTATATGGATGAAGCCAAGCAAGTCTTGAACAACCCAGCCGGTTCTACACCACGCCTTCCACCCAGTTATAATCGGCTTTCTTTGAGTCCTCCGCCAGCTGATCCTACGATTGGTCAAGAGTCATCCTTGGTCGATCCCACTCCCCCAGAAATTCAAATTCACCAATCCGTCCCTGACCAACCATTGGTTGTTGGATCGGTTGAACTGGCCCCGTCCGCGGTGCACCAGGTCTTTTCTGTCGAGAGTGGATCTCACACCCCCCATGTCCTTCTGATTTCTTCAGATTCTTCAGACTTGGAGAAGCATTCTCCTGTCCCTGTACTTCAAGAAGCTGCTCCTCCGCCTCCCAAGATGGAGGCTACGGAGGATATTCCTCCCGCCTTCGAGATGGAGGTCATGGAGGAGGCTTCTGCTTTCGTAACATCAGGGGAAGACCTTCACATTTCGATGGTAGCCCCTCCGAGTAGTTTGGTCGCTTCCTTTGATTGGAACCGATTTGCAGGATTTCGCCTTCCGTCTTATGTGCCTTTCGAGATCATAGTGCAGGCTCTTGGTCTGGTTGTACCCAGTACCATTATAGACGAAGGTGTGTCTGTTAGTATTATGTCTTCAACTACCTGGCAAGCTTTCGGTTCGCCGCCGCTTGCGCCCGTTACGCAGAATCTGTTGACGTTCAATAGAAGAACGAGTCAACCGTTGGGGATCCTTCCAAGGTTACCTGTTACTTTGGGAGGTAAAACCGTCCATATGGATGTGATGGTCATTCCAGGCCCCTTGGATTTCAATCTGCTTTTGGGGCGTGATTACACCTATGCCATGGGAGCGCTTGTCTCCTCCCTCTTTCGCATGATGTGCTTTCCACATGAAGGACGGATCGTGACCATTGATCAGCTTTCGTTCTTTGGTCCTAATATGGCATCTCACCCCCTCCTGGTTTCTATCCACCCATTGTATCTGCTCCACCGCAGGTCAAATATGTGGCTACTTACCCCGTGCCTGTGCTCAGTGATGATGCCGTTGTGCATAATGTGTTGGGGGCATTGGGTCCTGACTTCCAGGATGTTTCCCTTCCATCAGGAGTGGAACTCTTGGAAGCACTTCCTTCTTGTTCATTTTGATGTAAGTCGGTTAGAGCACGGTTTCCTCCCTGGGTCAAGCTCTTTAAAAAATGAAACTAGGATCTCGGAGCATAGTTCCTTCATTTGTGTCAACCTCCTTAAAACATGAAACAAGTTGTTTGAGGACAGTTCTTTTAAGTGTGTCAACCTCGTTAAAATAATGAAACACGAGCATGTTCAATTCGACTTTTTGTTTTGAACCTTCACTCCATTTTCAATGGACTGAAGCTTGGGGGGCATGCACCTCGAATTGAGACATCATGCTGGGGGGCATGCCCGTCTTCCTCATTTCAAGCATAGTTTGCATATGTGTGTGTTTATGTGTGCTTTTAAGCTTGCGTAAAAATGAAATGTGTGATTAGATACATTGTGTGAATACATTTCGCATTGGGTCGTTTGTTATGTAACTGATACATTAGATTACATCTGTATTAGACATGTGCATGACATATAGAAAACATCATCACATGTAAAGAAAGATCCATCCAAAATAGTCATATGTATATATATATATATGTGTGTCGAAATGTTTGCACAGTGTGCATCACAAAACTCAAAAAAATATACATAGTCGTCTTAGTACATCCGGAGACGCTATGTCTCTCAAAAAATAGGTGTGGCATAAATCCTAAGGACTAATCTGCATGGTGCTCATAGTAGCACGTCACTGCACGCACTAGGCGCCTCAGGATTCGGTGGATCCGATTCGGAACTCCCACCGTGTGGCGCTGGTATGCCATCGGTACATCTGATAGTCGGGCATAGTCTGGGATCCCATGGGCAATTCCCTCGAGGTTCTGGATCAGCTCTTCTCCTCCGGTGCCTTCCCCCTGGATCTCAGGGGCGAGTTGTGTCCTCTGGGAGATTGGAGACATCCCGGCTGGTCTCTCAGGTCATACATCTGCATGCATTTATGATTGTGTTAAGACGAATGTGTATTAACAAAAAAAACATATAAACATAAAATCAAAAATATGAGGTCTTACCCAACTCCTCGTCCCAGTCATCTCCCTCTGGTAGTGGGAGATCCGGGTCCCCGGTAAAGTCAGTTCCCGAATAGGGCCAGTCTTCCACGACGATCAGCTGGCGCCGTAGCCACCTAAAGAACTCTGGCCTCCAGGACATCTGTTGGCCACCTCCAGATCTGGGCATCAGTGCTGCCCAGCGAGCCATTCGCGGCTCTCATGGTATCGGACTCGCCACTGCGGCCCCTTGGCCCTGGAAGATTGGTATGCGTTCCAGAATGAACGATACCAAGATGGAACCATAACCGAACTGTTTCAGTTTCCCCTGTTTGCACTTTGTGAGCTGCCTTTTCATGTTGATGGTTACTGCTTCTGCCCAGTTGAACAGTAAGGGACCCATGCATTCTGAGGCCAGCAGGATTTGAGTCTTCATGGCCTCGTGCGGAGCCTGCGACCCAGCAGCCCGCGTAATGGTATGGAGAACTACTCTCAGTGCTAGATCAGGGATGGTGTGGATATCCTCTTTCTTGCTTCCTGATCCTGTTTGTGCCCCTCGGCACACCCGTGCCATTACCTGTTCCATCTTTTCCCCGGATGGTCTGCTTCCATTCAGTACAGGGATTAGACCTCTGCGGGACAATCCAGTGATGAAATAAATGTCAGTGACCTCCAATTCTAACACCTGGTCTCGTAGCCTGAGCACTTGTTCATTTTCATCCCAGATGTTGATTAGATATTGGAGGAGCTCGGGCTGAGCTCGTAAACATGGCGTGAGGAAGAACTTTTTCAATCCACAGTTTCTAAGTGCGTTCATGCAAGCTTGGCTTTGCATGGCATGTTCATCCTCGTCTCCATGCTCTCGTTCCTTCCATTCGATTGCCATTTTGAGTGATTATCTGCATTCACATGGTCAAAAACCCCTGGTTAGATCTTTCATGAGCTTCAAATTCCAAGTAATTTGGTGTAAATACCGAAATTTTGGGCGAAATTTAAGGTTCGGCCGCTGGCGCGGCTGTTTTGCGAACAGTCGCGCCACGTGGCGCGAGCCCTTTACAAAAAAGAGCTCATTGGCGCGGGTCCGTGCCCGATACCCGCGCCAATGGGCCCGGCCCTAAAATTTTAAAAATGCCCATGCAAGGCTGATTCTTAAGGGAAAATCTTTAAAAAATGAATGGAAATGTAGAGCAAGGGAGCGCCTTTTACCTGTGACAGACGAGAAGCTGAATGGTTGCCTGGATTGGTCGCAATCACCGTCAGAATTTTCTGCTCCAAAAGGACCACTGTTGCTTTCCACAAGGTAAATAGTAAAAAGTAATTTCATTTTTACCAATTAGACATATTTATAACTTTTTCGACGTTAAATGAGTTTTAAAAGTTATTTTTGTCGAATATTTGCATATGCTATGTCGAAAATGGATTTTACACTTGTTTGGTATGTGCAGCAGCAGGTTTTTGCGACTTAAATGATGGAAACGAGTTGTATTTTATACTTTTTCGGACTCGGTAAATACATGAAAAAGTCACTCTGGAGTCATCTTTCAGCTCTTTTCTGACTCTCTAAATATGAAAAGATCGCCGAGGCCCTTGTCGTTTCGATCTCGTTAAAATGGACACGAATCGACATCCACCCAGTATAAGTTTAACCCTTTTTCGGGTTGGGATGGATTGATTACGAAAAAGGAATACCCTAGCCTATCGCGACTAGGAGGTTTTCCCGGATATTGTTTTCTACCTTTTCGGATCTGGGGAACTATTTACGAAAAGGGACTTGTGGAGTTTTCTTTTCAGCTGTCTTTTCAAACTCTCTAAACATGAAAAGACGTCGAGTTCTTCCTTTGTCAGACTCGTTAAAACCTGATGACATCGGATATAGTCGAAATGACGTTCTCCGAGTTTCTCCTTCCTGGGACTCGTTAAATGCACCAGGGTGGATTCGCCCGAAGGGCGGACTTATATCGCGAGCATATGCTATCCCCTTCAAGCTTGCTATTAAAAATAATTGGGGTACTCGCCAGAAATGGTGGGGGAAAAATGGAACCATCGTCGTTGTCGTCGGCAGTATGTCGCTCTTGAACATGGCACTTGTCTGCATCCGTGTCGGGTTGGGGACATCTCATCTCATTGCTTCACTTTGCCTCCATGGGTTTGGGTAATCTCTTTTGACCTCTCATCTGTTCACTGCCTCATCACCATGACCTCTGATCCGTTGATGTCAAATACTGCCAAGTCCATTGTCGTGCCGTTCATGTGTTCAAGAGAAGTTGGCCTCTGCAAATATCAACCTTCCTCTGTTTCTCATGCAATCCTGATTCACAACAAAACATCATGTTCCTCTGTCTCGTGTCGATGATGTGGGAATCATTATGGCCCACCTTTGATCAAGGTCACTTCCTGTCGACATCAACTCATTATCCAGGAAGTTGGTCTAGAGACTCCTTGTGGTACCTTGGAGCCTGCATGCCTCAATGGCAGGTTCGTCGCATTCGACGAGAGGTTTGCATCATTGGCCTCCGATCGAGTGATTCTGCGGGTGTTCGACATCAACTCATTTATTCGCACGCCGTAGATTGTACCTGTAGTACCTTGAGGACCATTGTCATTATTGGTGGTTTCTCTCGCGTCTGTTAACAGCTTTCATCATTGGCTGGTAATCAGACGATGTTCTTGCATGTTCGACTTCAGTTCCCATATTCACATGCTTGAACTTATACTCTGTCGGGTCGAGATGGAGCGCAAGACCCTGGATTGTGTCTGTTGTAATCCAGGCTGCGATTGTGGATTATTATCATTATGTACATGACTCACTGATTGGATGGCTGCGACCATACCTGAGTCTATTTATTTGATCTTAGATGGATGGCTGCGCCCATACCCTGGATCCGGATTATAGCATACTTTGTTTCGGATGGCTGCGTCCATACCACTTATACATCATGTACTTGAGATATCAGTTGTATCTTTCTGCGCAGGTTTTCCGACGGCGGGCTTTCAGTTGAACATGTTCTCGTAAAGCATTTCACCCCTCTCCCTCTTGGGCCTCATACTTTAGGGGGCATCTGTTACACAGTAATTTGTCACCGTCCTTACCATTCCCCATCCCGCACAATGGAGGACCCATTCTGTGACCTGTGGACATTGTCATGCCTTGAAAACATCATCAATGCATCCCTCTGAACATGAGCTTTATTTGCCCTTGAGACATCTCCTTGCAAAAGTCATGAAAAACATCCCTTTTGGCATTGGCGCGGGCAGGCAGTTCAGTACTCGCGCCAATTGGGAAATTTATGCAAAGAGGTCGCGCCACCTGGCGCTCTGTAATAGAGCCGTAGTCGCGCCACCCATTTTGGGAGTTGTTTTTTAAATATGGATGGCGGAAGTTGAGTTCCAACAAACTCACAACCATTGCCTATCTAGAGTTGGGAGGTTTGGCTGCGGGAGTTCTATGGAGAGAAGTGGTTTTGCCACCTCTCATAGAACCTTCCTTGTTGATAGGGCCAATCCCATAATAATAGGGATCCCAACTCCTCCTTCCCCATCTATAAAAGCTTGCTCAAATCCATGGCAAGCTAGTCTTGAAGTGCCTAAGCTCTGAATCTCCATATTCCCAAGAGCCTTTGTGTTGTAAAGAATCCTCTCTTTCCCTTAAGGCTGACTCAAGTAAGGAGACCATTGTCACGAGACTCTGGAGAGGTTTTCCCTTCCCTTGGCGAGCTTTGCGAGACGTGGACGACTGGAGACCCGTCCGAAGGAGACCGCGACGTCAGAACTTGGTTGTAATCTCTCTTCGCTGGTTATTTAATAGATGATTATGATTATGGTTCCACTCCGTTTTCCATCATGTTAATGAGAGTAATGTCCTTTCTGACTGATGTTTAGTTACGTATGCTGGTTTCTATGCTTGTATTTGTTCGTTTCTTCTGTGTACAGGTGTTCATCCGCGGAGATCGTGGAGGGATTGTGATCTGCCAAGGCTGAGGAACGGGGACACTTCTTCTTCAGATCCTAGCGTTGGAATCCAGGTAGGCTTCTATTCCAAGTCTTTCATTCGTAACTAGGAACCTGTGTCATAGCATTGTTTGATTGTTGCTAGACCCCTGCTGGGCTAGTAGGGATCGCCTCTGTCCGCAGAGGGGATTTACCTCCTCAACAATAGTGAAAGCAATTTTACTTAGGGTAAAATTGGTCTTACGTGGTGTACTTGGGTCCATCTAATGATAGTAGGTTAGATGACCAAAAAATGGTGTAACAAGAAGGAAAACTCACCCGATTCTGCTTCCCATATACACAATGTTCACAGAAATCGAAATCCAAAGAGCAATTAGACATACCTTCTACCATACCATTTCTATGTAGTATCTGAAGGCCCTTCTCTCCAATATGTCCAAGCCTTTGATGCCATAGCATGGTATTTTCTCCAGAGACAGCTAAGCTTTCCGCTCCATTTTTAGGAACCACATAACTGTTACACCCATCAATAACAGTGCTACCTTGTAGCTTGTACAGAGTTCCAGTCCGAACTCCCCGCATTAATACCAGTGCTCCCCGAACCATCTTGCAGGCATCTTTCACGGTTAACATTTTTACACTGCATCATCCATCTTGCTTCACAATCCCAGTTGCGGCCAATGCGAGAATATGCAGAATAGAAGAAGTGTTCTAATCCTTCCACCTTGCAGATTCAGCTTGACCTTTCCACCTCCAATGATTTTTTCCTTCCTATCATCCCCTAGGAAGAAATCACCATCATATTTCTCATACTTGCGGAACCACTCCCTATGGGGAGTGAAGTGAAAGGATGCACCTGAGTCAATCAACCATGACTCATGATCTACATGTGTATTTGAAGAAGAAGCCAAATACACATCCCCACCTTCATCAAGGTGGTTTTTTCCTTTGCAGAAGGAGCATCATCAGATCCCTTTCCTTTCTCAGGAGCTTTAGATCTGCAGTCCCTTTTGTAGTGCCCTTCCTTTCCACATTTCCAGCACACCTTTACAAACTTTCCAGGAGACTTAGATCTCCCTCTAGATTTAGATCTCCCACTCGAAACCTTATTCTTTTTTTACACTACGGGACCTTCCTCGTCTGCCCCAAGGCATCTCCATTCTGACCCTCCATATTTCTCGATCTCATTTCCTCCATTGACAAGGTAGAGACAATGTCATCAAAATTCAAGGTAGTTGTATTGCTACCTATTGCAATAACCAGACTGTCCCATGAGTCTGGTAGAGAGCACAACAAACTGATGCACTTATCTTCATCTGAGATTTTAATATCAACAGACGACAGCTGACTTACCACGGTATTGAAGGCGTTCAGATGCTCTGTCACTGAGTCTCCATCCTTCATCCTCAGGTTATACAGCTTTTTCCGCAGGAACAACTTATTCACCAGAGACTTAGATTGGTACAAAGTCCCAAGTTTTTCCCACAAATTCTTCGTCGTAGCTTCCCCAAATACATTCAACAATACTGAATCTAAGACACACAACCGTATTGTGCTCTTAGCCTTCCGATCCAGTTTCTTCCAGTCTTCATCTGACATTCCCGTTGGTTTAGTACCTGGATCTACCGCGATCCACTGATCTTTATCCACCAGAAGATCCTCCATCTTGACCTTCCACAACTCAAAACTCTGACCATTAAATTTCTCGATCTCTATCTTTCCGCCGCTCGCCATCTTCTTTCACCGCAAGAATCGATCCCGCAGATCTCCCACTGAACAGGGTCTACCTCAGGCCCGAACTAAAAACCCTCAGCAGAAAAGGTGTCCCCTTGAAGCCAAAACAGCTCTGATACCAAACCCTAAACAGAAATTATCTACACACAGATCTTATAACAGAAAATAAACAATAGCAAGAGCATAAAACATACAACAGATAAACACAGAGATTTTCCCCTAGATCCCAAATCGGGATGACCAGCTTGATTTTTTATTATTTTCCTTTTAGTGTTACAACACATATATATACATGCCGAAGCATACATAAACCCAAATCCATTAACCTTGGATTAGAACATAACCATAGTTCCCTTGACCGGATCTACAAAAAATACTAGGGGCCGAAAACCATCGTACCCCAATACCATGTGAAAAACCATGCACAAAACCATGGACGTGGACTACCCACCGGAAATTAAGGACCAAAAATTTTCGCCGGGGCGCTGCCCCGAACCCCAACAGGGGGGGCTGCCGCCCCCCCTGCTGCGCCCGGCGCAACATACAGCTCGTGGGGCTAGTCATGGAAAGAATATAACACATACCCAACATTAATTTCATTTCCATTCAAAGTCACTGAAAACCCCATAAAATGCATTTTATCCTAAGTTTAAGTGTGAAAAACACAAAAGAGGCAAAATAGGCTTATTTGTCTATCTTTTACACTTTACTTGGTGTTAATTTATGTATTTTTATTCATTTCCTATATCACCCCTTTATTTCATATTAATTTCTAACTATATTTGTTAATTCCCTAAAACTATACCCTCTCATATATTATTAACCCCTTTATATTTTAAATAACCCCAAAACCCACTATTTAATGTTTAAACCAATGTTAAAATATCCCACGTGAAGAAATAAGAACCCGCCTTTTATTCCCATTGGTTTAAACGTATTAATAAAACTTATCCTTGCCCCTATGGTTTTTAAACAAATGTCAAAACATTTAAAAACTATATAATTAATCCACGCCAGCGTTATTCATTGAAACATTTGGTAAATGTTTTAATTAAAAACATATATATAAACATTACCCCTCCTCCATTGTATAACCCAAAGTTTTTAACTTTAATCAATACATATTTATAAATTTAGAAACCCATCGCCGCATATATGAAAACCCCAGCCCCACTCCAATCCCGATGCAACTTCTAGATTAGATCTCAATTGTTCGCATAAGCTTTCCCCGATCCAACGATGGAAAACTGATATCACAAATAAAGTTGTGTGACTTTAACTTTTTTGTTTCTACGCAAAATAGGCAGTTTCGCCTTTTTCTCTCTCCTTGACGTGGCATATTTAGATTGGATCGCATTCGATCCGTTAAAAATTGCTTACCACCTCAGATGCACACGATAACCTCCAGTGGTTTTTCGCCTTTGAAGCCCGAAAACCACCTCTTCGCCTTATTTGACCACCATTTATTGCAAGCTTAAATTAACCCTAAAACGCCCAATAAACCTTGAAAATGCACTGTTATTCATTTCTTATGCGCGTATTGACTGTATTGGTTATTTCGACTCAGAGAACAAGCTTATATATGGTTTTCATGCCCAGAATCAGTGTAAATTCCACCAGTTACTGTTAAAGACTGCCGAGAAGCTCCATAAAGCTTCCAAAGACCAGAAAAACACCACATAACCTGTTATAAAGTCTCAGAATCATCTTCAAAAACCTATACCTGCGTATAACAAGTATTCTTCAAGAAATTGAGCATGTTATTGATTTAAAAAGAATCGTGATAGAAAACCAAATACAGTTAGAGTTCAGATTATCCAAAGAAAGACTATTAAAAGATCTAAAAAAATAGGCCAAACCCTAGCAATTTTTTTTGAGAAATCCTGTTCTATACTACGCACTATATTAAATGAAATATTGAGTTTATATAGTTTTTATAGACTGTTTTAAACTCTAAATTAAGACCATAAATCATTTGAAGGTAGCCTAACCCCTGTGCCTGCTTCCAAAAGTTTTTTAACCAAATTATCCATTGAAAAAGCCCAAGAAACCCTTGTTTCTTGTTTCCTAACCAATGAAGGTCTGTAAATCAGTTGAATATTGAAATTGAAAGTATAAATCCAATAAAGAACATATTCTGTCTATTTTAATACAAGAAAACCTGCTAAAAGTCAAAAAATACTTCTGTAAATTGTTTAAACTTACAGAAGCAGCCAGAAAAGCCTAAAAGCAGAGTTTTTATAGTCCAAAAAGCCTCAAAATGCCTAAACCTACTCCAAGTGCATCTTTTAAGACTACCATAATTATAAATCCTCTACAACCTCCTGTTGTAGAAATTGAGCACACTCCATTAGCAGATGTTGACTATAAGATAACAGACCCTATTGCAGAATTCAATTTGTTGGAACTTCATAACTGGAGCTATGAAAAATATTTAGATAATGTTGAAGAATTTCAAATTTGGGAATCACACTTGCCCAAATATGTGGTTCCAGCTACCCACTCATGCCCAGAGGTCATTAAGTTATGTCATCATTATTATATGTCTGAGCAAAGAGCAATAGTCAATGCCAACAAAGAAGTACTTTTTACCATTACTGTTGAGTCCATTAACCAAATGTTACAGCTCAAACTTCATCCACAAGCAGTTCCTTTGTCCATTGAAGCACTTACCAAGTTGTACATTGGCCTTTATTTTTCTAAAAGATTCCATATCTTTCAAATATTCATGCCCTTACATGTGGAAATTCCTCAAATCGACCCTCCATATTCCACTTCAAGATTTCCAGAAGGTTCTAGGCATGTCATCTCCATGATGTTCTTCATCCTAGGGTATTTCACTGATGAACATACAGATGAATCCATTTTAGGTTTCTTATCTACTTTCACACTAGGACAGCCTCCATCTGTTATATTCAATTATGTTGAGTATATTACTGACAATATCCATGACCAATTGGTTAAGTTTCCAACTGAAGGAGTGTTTAGATACACATATTTCCTTTTCCACATGTTCTTGCATTTTTAAGCAGATAATTTTCCAGTATCCTTACAGAAGCTTAACATAGAAGGAAATCCTCTTTCAGTCATTTTTTGGACCTCTTTAATCAGAAAAGAGTCTATAGAGTTTTCCTATTCATATTTTTCATATTTCTTCATCCATCCAATGATAAAAATGTTAATAAATACTGAACAACCAAGGATAAATTATGAGAAGAAGAAGATTTTACAGTTACCAGAGCAGACCAAGACTGCAGATTGGTATTTGTATGAAAAACACACAGAGATTAGAGTTTTTGGATCCAATTTTTTGCCACACAAACTACCCAAATATGTACCAATGAGGGTTTTTTTCCTTGGAATACATCAGAAAATTTTTAAATTTTGATTCATTTAACTTTCTAGCAGCAAAGAAGAAAACATAGTTTAAGTTAAAGAATCGAGTGGGACCATTCATTTGCAATCATAGATATGTAGAGGCAGAAGCAGCTAAACAGTTATTAGAGTACAGATTTGAAGAGATTTTTTCCTGGAATTATGATCCACAAGGGATACTGAGTAAAATGAGGTTTAAGTGTAAACTAACATCCTACATTCATGAGAAAAAACTAGAGATTGAAAAGTATGCTAATCAAACTGAGTGGACAGAAAATACTTTAATAGATGTAGTAAAGCAAGGTGATACTAGTCACACTTTACAAACTGCAGATCAAACAGAGAAAACCACCAAGAGAGTCAGAGAAGAAGGTTCTTATGTTTCTGAAACCACTATTGAGACTAGGTTCAAGATAAGAGATAATAAAGTGCACAAAAAAGATCCAGTGGGTAAAGATAAACTATTGATGTTGAAGATACAGATATCCTAGTTACCAACATAGATTCTGCCACTATTATCATAAATGAGCCAATTACAAAGAATATAAATGAAGAACAGGTTGATAATGCAAATAAACAGTTGATAGAAAAACAACAGAACATGGAAACATCATCCTCACTGACAACTGAAGAAAAGGATCTAGATATCAGGGAAAAGTACAAACAAATTAAGTTAAAGAATGAAGAGATTAAAAATGAGATTTACTCTCAATATCTGAAACAAAAACCAAGCATTCAAACTAGACTTTTATATGCCTTTGATTACTCAAATAAAAATTTGATCATGTCAGTATTACAGCCTACAGTGAAAACTTTAAAGACAGTTGTAGATTACAAGAAGATTGATTTAGAAGTGCCAACAGAAAGAATTCATGCACTTGATCAAATAGAATTTCATAGAAAAAGTTCAGAGATGTTGTATTCTACTGTTACAACCAAATCTATGAGTGTTCAAAAACTTCAGAACATTATCACAAACATGAAAGATCAAATGAAACTTGACAAAGCCTCATTATATGCTAAAGATATCAGAATTAAATCTTTAGAAGAATTGGTCTTGCAAGTTGGATATGACCCTGCAAATTTCAAAGCAGCAGAAAAATTAGTAAGGAAAAATAATGAAGGCATTGAAACATTGAGGAAACAACTTAAATTTCCATCAAGTGAACATCCTCAAGCCAAAGAAATAATACAAGGACAGAATGAGAAAGATGACATGATGAACTTAAACTTTCAGCTAACAGCACAAATCAAATAAATGGAGATTCAAATGGATAAACTTGTCCATGAAAAGGAAACAACAAAAGCTCAGGAAACTCCCACAGTTATTCCTATGGTTACTATAGTTGTGCCTTCAACTCTAGCAGAAGAATTGCCACCCAAAGAACCACTGGCTACTGCAGTGCCAGTGACATCATCTACAACATCAACTGAAGAGTCATCTACTACAACAACTCACCCTATAGATGAGGCCAGTAAACTAATGAAATCCATGGAAGAAATGTTACTTCAAACAAGTGAGATTAATATATTGAAAAAGATGATTGATAACCTTGAAAATACAAACAAGTTAGCTCAAATAAATGCTAAAACACATGAGCAAAGGGCTAATAGGTTAAATGAAGAAATGAAGAAGTTACAAAAGGAATTAACCTTAAAGGAGCCAATGTCATATGTGAAAAAATATTTATGGTACAAAATCATTGAAGCCATCAATGATGTGTGGCCCTCAATTCAAGTGATATTTGAACATAGAGATTTACTAAAAGTAGCATTAGCAGAAATTCAAAAGAAAAAAGAGGAGCTTGATAACAAACCTGAGCAAGCAATAGAATTGATCAATTTTCTTAACAGCAAAAACAAACAAGAGCTAGAATAAATTGAGATTACTGACAGTACTCAAACAATCCTTGAAATAAGGAAAGTCATCACCAAGAAGAACCTAATGAAACAGCTTAAAGAGAAGTGTGAGAATATGAACATCACCATAACCAAATTCATGGTTAAATTTGAAAATCTTAGGCAAAGAAGTCTGCCTAACATTTTTGTTATCAATGATAAGCTGATGCCTCAGGAGGATTACAATAAAAATATCAGAGAATATATAAAAGAACAAATTGAAAAGACAGATGGACAAGGCACTCCAACAGGAAAAGTCTTACTCAGAAGTTTTGAGGATTTATTTTATTTGCAGCATGAGATAAGACACTTGCTTGTCATAAAACCAACTTTTTCCAGATATACAGAGGCAGATGAGAATTTGAGGAAGTTAAAGAAGATACAAATTCCAAATGAGGAAGCTTGGCAATCACTTACAGATTTCCTGTGAAAGGTAAAAGGTAGAAAAAACAGTTTGCTGATTTTCAGTCAAAATAGATTTTTTATTACAGCAGTAAATAGTTTTACAGTGGTTAAAGAGTATCTGAGTTTAAAGAGTATCAGAGATTAAAGAGAATCATAATGAAAGTGTAAAAGATAAAGCAGATCCGATTTCAAACCAACTTCAAAATATTTGAGCCAGCAAAGAGGACACCAAGGCAGTGAGCTGCACCTAATCCACAATTAGTTTCTATTTTATTTGGATAGATAGGACAGCTTGCTAGTTTGTTAAGCAACTGTCTCTATTTTATTGTAAAGATATTTTTATTTTCCTTAGATAATTCCTAGAAGCATTCTAGGATATTTTATAAATAATTATGTATAAATACTTCACACTTTGAAGTATTATTGTGGAATAAATTGCTGGAATTTCTACAGACATTTTTGTTGGACTTGAAGGCTTTTGTGCTACAAATTTCGAGTAGCAGACTGGATTAGATCAACTAGCATCATATTTCAGGATTCATGTGATGAGCTTTTGAAGTGAAGTACTTTCTACTTGTCATTGTTTTCTTCTTTGTTACATGCATCCATTATGTGTTCTAAATTTGAATGAATAAACAGGAGTATTACTTCAAGATTTGTTAAAAGTACCATGTCTTTATTGTTTATCATTTCTATGTTTTCTGTTGATTTCCAAAGTGGGAAACCCTTAATTGTTCCCTCTTTTGTTTGACCTCTGCCTTCTACTTCTCTTTTCTGGATCAAAGAACCCTTCATTGCTCTTTATCCCGATCATATCACCTCACCAAACAGCCTTCCAATATCTTCAAGGGCTATCTATCTTTCCCTGAAAACATTTGACTTTTTGACCTTGATCCTAGCTCTGTCTGCTTAATTTTTTACTCCTCAGCCCAATGGACAAACAAATTTCCCACTATCCATATCATTAAGTGATTTTTCCCACCAAATCAAACAAACCAAAACCAAATTGCACAATCATAACTAGCATAATATCAAATAATTAAAACAAAGTTAAATTTTATAGAGAGAGCCCTCTCTAAACCCTAGGAAGGCTAGATCCTAGAGTCTAAAAGTAGGTTTTTGGTTACCTCTATTTTTCTTTTAACTATAAATCAAAATCTCACTACTTAGAGAATTACTATAGTGATAACGCGTTGAGTTCATTATGATGCTTTTTAAACATGCATAGCCATATTTGTTGTAATTATTAGCTTTTGTGATTTCATGTGCTATTACCAAAATCTGAGTTGTCAAATAACCTTTTAAACTTTACTCCAAGTTTCCTTTTGTCATATTACTTTGTAATCCTTGCATTTGAATCCATTCTTGAAGAGCTGCTTCATCACACCAAGCAGGTTGTTATCGAATTCAGTTCTGCAGGTGTCACCAACAAGCGAGGTAGCGAAGACTATAAAGCATACATGGCTTCAAAAAAGAAAACAAACAAGGGTGGTCATTGTCTCAGGTATGAACCCATGGATTTTAAACTGCTGAATCAAGACCCCAATGCTATGGAAGTTTTCAGGAGGACAGGCTGCCTACAATTCTACTAGAAATTGCAGGGTTTCCATGCACAATTTTCAAAGGAATTTGCCCCCAGTTTTATAGGGACAACATCAAAGGTTGGGATTTTGAATCTCACAATAACACCAGAAATCATATCACAAGCTACAGAAATCCCTAGAGGTGTTGAAGAATGGTTTAAAGGCACAAATTTTACAATGCAGGGTTGTGAGGAGTTTCTCAAGCAGGAGAATAGAGGATTTGATTTGACCAATGGCATCCCCAGGAGTTATATGAAGGAAAATTATGCAAAGCTACTGATCGTGATTCAAAAATATTTCACCTGCGAGGAAAGATTCCACGTGGTTTAGTCTTACCATATCAAACTCCTTCTACATTTTGTAGGTAAGAAATCACTTGACCTACCCTTCTTTCTATACAGGAGTTTGGGAAAGATGTCAAATAGAGTTCAAGTCAAGTCAAAATTTAATGAGACATCATTGTTTCATCATAGTCTGATAAAATTTTTAGTGTTGGAAGAGTTGAAAAGGTTAAACAGAGATTGGATTTCTATTCTGTTTATGAGTGGGTATGAAATATATGTAGTGACTCCAAAGAAAATCTTAAAACCTAAAACTAATACATCACCAGCTACAATAGAAGAGATTGAAGAAGAAATAAGACAGTCTCCTCCAAAACCAATGGACATAGAAGAAGAACCTTTGCAAGAAACTGATATCCCTCAACCAACACCTACAAAACAAAAACAAAATATTAGCAAACAAAGCAGTAAAAGGATAACTAGGAGTCATAAATTGGCCAAAGGAAATTTAGAATATCCTTCATGCAATAGATATTTAAGTCTCCCCAATAGTGCAAGTAGAAGACATTGAAGGTGATGGAAAGAAACTGAAGAAATGTAAGACTGTCAAAAAATTGGATTTTTCAGGAGAAGATGCAGGTTTCATATTTCATCCAAGGAAGCCAATGACCAGGTTTGAAAAGAAGTCCATGGAGAGAAAAAAATAAGAGAAAGTCAATGAAGCTATGCAGCCACAAAACATCATGGATTTATCTCCAGCAACAGAAGAATAAGTTGTCATCAGGGAGAAAAAGGGAAAGGAGAAAAGGATTGAAAAATTAGAAATAGAACTCCTCAAAGAATAGCTAAAGGAAGCAGGTGAAGGAATACTTGAGTTGAAGTTAGAGGTAGAGAAGCATATGTCTGAAAAATTTGAATTTGACCAGATGATGAAAAAATGGGACAGTCAACTCTCAAGTGTTTTAAAATCTATGGATAATGCCAAAAGATTGTTGAAAAGGACTCAGCCTTTAAGACTTGTGGTCAAACATACCAGGAAGATGAAATTACACTTGCAAGCTGAAAACAGATCATTAAAAGATCAAGTGGAAGACCTTCAAGAACAATTGGACTTGATTCAAGATGAACTGGAGAAGAAAGGGTTGAGAATGAAAGTGGTTGAAGAACCTATATGTCAACCTATTGTGAATGAATATGAAACTCCCAAAGACTGAAGAGTTGAGTTGAGACATTTCTGTTAAGGTTTATAGATTGCAAAGGACTTAAATTTTGACTTAGAAGATCAAATTTTGAAGAAAATCATAAAATCTGCAAATTTTGTCTTTGTAGATAGTTTCGTAGCTTGCTCCAGGCTTGAAGGCTGAAAAACGCTACGAAATTTCTGAAGATGCTCTTTTTCCTTTAAAATCAATTTTATGAAGAATTAAGGAGGGAGGTTGGCTATATTTAGATATTGCACAAAAATTTAAATTTACCCAAAGGTTAAAAATAATGAAAATCATGAAATCTTCTAACAATAAAACATTTCCATAGGTTCCACATAAATAGATTAAGAAATATGAGTTCGTAAAGATAAGTACTTAAAACAGACTTGAGTAAAAGTGATGAATCCAAGTTTGGGAAAATTTGTTTTTTAAATTTTCCTCATGTGAAAAATAGAAGAAGGTAGAGATAGGAGTTTTTGATAAATCATATATCCATTTTGTGATTGTCTCTGACATCACTTCACTGCCAGCGATCTAGAACAGTACCCTGACGAAGTTGTCTTTTATACCATACAAGCCCAGTCCTGCTGCCAGCAAGCATCCATAGCCCCGACGGATTTACTTGTATTTCCCATGCTTCCTCTTTTTCACTCTTTTGATAAGCGCATTTGCAAGATTTTAGTTTATGATCTATTTGAGTGAAAGAGGTGGGATGGTAATAAATATTTTATGTTTAATGGACATAGTACTTTCATAATGTTTTCTCCTAATTCTTTCCCTGCAACTATCAATCAAAGGATTTTTACATGGAGGGGTGGGAGGGATTCATTGAATTAAACTCAAATAAGTTCTTTCCTTGAAAAATTAAACTCAATCACTTAGAAAGGATGTGTGTTCCTCCATGAAAAATATTTAAAGCAAGATGGATTTATGGTTCCATAAAGATATGTCTTTAATGATAGATGAAATTCACTTAAATGAATAGAGTAAAAGATTTCCCCTGTATGTCAACAACTGTAAGGTAAGAAAAATTACTTTCACTTAAATCACGAAAAATTCACCAAAATCAAATCAAAATTGAAAACAAAAGGAAAATAATTACTAAACTAAAGTAAGAAAAGAAATCAGCAAAATAAAAATGAAGAAAGAAAAATTGAAAGAAAAACAAAATTTAAAAGATAAACTCTAACAAAATCGCTTATATGAATTTCTCAACAAAGGATTGTAAAAGAAAATAAGCATATGTACGTTCATTCCTATGTTGAGATTTTAAAATTTTTATCTTGTAGAGTTATATAAAAATGTGGCTCTCAAAATGTAGAAGGTGAATAACAGTTATGATAGATAATATGTTGAATAAGAAGTCTCTATCTGTTGCAAATTTGTTTTTCTTCAAGACAAAACCTGCATAAAAGCATGTTAAATATTTTCTAATAAAATTGATGCTTAAAAGAAATAGATTAAAGGTTTAGAAACTCCCCAGTCTAGCTGATTTAATGAGGATCATTATTGCTTCTCTCAAGAATCTCAAAGAGAAAAAAGAAATTTTGAAAATTGATCTGGTAGAGGTGCGAATGGTTCATGAAGACCTAAAAAACAGAGTTAGAGATTATAAAAAAAAAAAATGAAGAAATAAAAATAAATGCAAGTGGGTAAATGAAACTTAACATTGAAGAACTACATTTAATCTTACCTGAGAAATATGATTTTCTCCAAAGCAAGTTAACTTCTTTCTTGAATTATAATTAAAAGCATGAAGAAGTTTTATTGACCCAGAATCATTATTTATTAAATCTAAAGTAAAACAAGTAGTAAACTAAAATAAAGGAATGTTTCATGTTTAAGGAATCAGAAATAAATCGAATCCATTAGAAATGCGGGTGAATATATGCTTCTTTATGAATTAAAATGGTGAATGTTATTTTTTATTCTTCCATTCTGAATTTATATCAGCCCTAAAGTATTAAATTTGATTCAAAATCTCGAATAATGTAACAGTATATAAAGAGGATTTGAATTTTTATATGATAAGTATGGAGATAAATTCAGAATAAAAGAAAAACTAAAAATATGAATTAATCATTGGCACATTACCATGCTGATTTTTTCGCATCGAGAGATTCTTTGCCATATATAACTTAAAAACTATGACTTCTATCTTTGCTAATATGTGTTTGAATGTTTTATAATAATTAAAAGACAATGGTGGAAATTCAAATATTGAAGTTTATCACATCAAAAGATCTTGAAGACAAAGCTTCATTTGAGTTTAGCAATGCGATATAATTATTGTGATGAGAATGTTGTGAGATGAGCATGTGTGATGAGAAACTGCGAAGAGATGAATGAGATATCGGAGAATAATCATATCGGAAGATTAAATCTTGTGAATGAACTAAAACGTCGATATTATTCTTGCGATAATGAAAATGTGGTAAATGACTAATGCAATGTGACTGCAAGTATCAAAATATATGTACGAAATTTTGGTTTTGCGGCCCACACAAACGGTGACCAATCACGCATGATTTCACTTCGAATATTTTATAATTTACCTTCCAGTATATTTCAAAACTTAACTCTTTTTCAATTTTGCGATTTTGTGATTTTGCAATTCGGAGCGAACTCCACATCGCTTGTTGCAACTTTTATCGTTTAACATATTTACTTATCTCGTGCGATATGTGAAATGTGTAGCATCACATCGAAATATCCTTACCTTGTCTTTTATCGCATCACAACTAATATAATTTACCGAGTGAGGTCTTAACAATAACTACCAAAATTACCGATATGTGAAACTTTGTTGGGTGTGATTTAAACTCCACTGTTGATCTCACTCAGATCTAATGTTCCTCATTGTTCCCTTACTCTTCTGCTGCACATTGCAATTCAAACAACTTGTTATATGTTGATATGTCGATTGAGAATGGACCTGATATTTTATTATATGGATTTAATCTCATATTGAGTCCGGGATATCGAGAATTTTTAAATATATGCCCTTACCATTATTTGGATTGAATGGATGTGATATTTTTATGAACTTGATTTTAATTTTATATCGAGTCCAAAATTGTGTGGTCGTCACAATATTTGGAGAAATCAACTATTGGATATGCGAAATGCGATATGCAAGAGAATGAGTGAAAAAAACATCAAAGGTATTTCATTAGCAATTTTTATCAGCAAATTCTAAGAGTCACTTTTGATGGAATATTGCGATACAAATAGTTGTGATATGGATGATGTGATATCAGACAGAAGAACCACCGAAAATCGGAGGGAATGAGAATATCGGGAGATTGGAGATATTTCGTGTATGCTCATTTCAAAACCTCCAATATGCGAATTGTGATATATGATGAGCCATATGTGGGGCTGATGATTTCTTTAAAGTATTCAATTTAAAAATAAAGTGAGTAATTTAACTTTGCTTTATAATAAATAACCCTTTAATAATTTAATTAAATGTCAAAATTTTATTGGAATTGAATTTTATCAGAATTTTTTTATAAAGAGAGTTGTGAAATAAAATGATCTGATATGATTATTCCGAAAATTTATCAAGACTTATCAGGATTTCAATATAAGAAAAATTTAAATATCATTCAAATTCCAAATGAAATAGTAAATAATTCCCTGAACATGTTGCAGATTTTGGAAACAAGGGTTGGACGTTTGCTTATTTCAGATCTACATAATCAATTTAATGAAGATCTGCACACAAAACAAAATAGAAATAAGAAACAACCTTTTAAAGAAAAATAAAGAATAGATGATGATGAACATGTAAACACATGCC
This sequence comes from Pinus albicaulis, assembly GCA_034641835.2. Lineage (NCBI taxonomy): Eukaryota > Viridiplantae > Streptophyta > Pinopsida > Pinales > Pinaceae > Pinus > Pinus albicaulis. The sequence goes on from CM076570.1 coordinate 65,706,822, forward strand.
TGGAAGAATTTTGATTGTAAGTTTACCTCATAAATCTTTAAGTTCTCCCAAATTTTCTAAAAATTTACATATGTTCAACATCACCTTCTTATTTTAATCTAAAATGCTAAGTAATGAATTTTTTCAAATTGCATATTTTCCAAAATTACATCATAAGACAAGAGTGGTAAAAATGAGTTCTTAGAATTACTTGTGAATAAAAAATTATCAAGTGATAGAAAATTCTTGGAATTTCTTCATGTATGATCAATGTTATGAATTTTGAAAAACAAGAAAATTGAAAGCTTTGACAAATAAGTATGGTCAGATAATTCAAGAGCTTCTAAAATTCTCTAAGCTGCTTTTCTATAATTGAAATGGGATGCCCAAAATAAATTGGATTCATTACTTGTTTTATTGAAAATATGAAATAATGAAATAAATACAAACAAAAAAGAAAATTAATCTATTCCGATTTCGAATTTAATGAAGGAAACATGACTAGGTATAGTCATACTTCCAATGAAACCATGTAAGCATTTTAATTCCTGCATGTATATACATGTCAAACATTAGTAAGAATGCAAATATAATTAAACTACAAAAACTAAATAAAAAATCATAATGTATCTTTATTGTTAGTAGATTATTCATCGTTACCTTTTCTTGAAATGTCCTTTCCAACTGAATTTCAATTGGATCATAGAAATCTGGATGGATTTCCATTATTGAATGGGAAAGATTTAAAAGAGAAGATGACAGGCCAGGTTGTAGAAATGATCTTTCAGAAAGAATGGCCTGTGTTATTTTGTTACTGTTATGATTAAGTGTTAAATTATTAACGATCTTCCGTGAAGGAAAATATTCCAAATGTTTTTTAAATGAGTCAATGAAAAACGGATGGAAGTGTGTTAGATTCAACGAAAGATTATTATTTGAATTATATGTTAGGGTCATAAAGTAAAAATACACTCTATTTTTGGCACTGCTCTTGAGAAGTAAGAAGTATTTGATAACGAATGAACATCAATTGAAATTGGAAGTTTAATAACCTTTGATGTTCACAATTATAATTTGAATTTTCATTTTTACCTTGAGGTAATACATCAATTGAGTGTTCAATATTGAACTGCTCAATATGCTAGCACAAAGTATCTAAAAATCTAGGACTAAAAACAAAAAATAAATCTGAAGTTAAAATTAATTGTTGAAAAAATAACAAAATTGAATCATAGTTTACACTAGTGCTACAATTATTGTTACAACACAATTGGAAGTGACTTAAATTAATTTCCTCTTCACAAGAATTGGGCAGAATAATGCAATTAGAATAATTGTTGATACCCACTTGTGAATTAGAGAGATGGCTATGACTCTGAATGGAAATGCGAGCTTGATCGTCATATAAATCATAGATTGGAATGGTTTCTTGAAAGTTGAAATCATAAGTATGATTAATTGTTTGAAAATGCGAAATCTTTGAAATAATCTATGAATTAGATTGTTCTTTATTTTCACATGTGATTAAATTTTGATCATGAGGATTTAATTGTATAGAAGACAAATCAATATCCTAAATTTCAAAGTAGCTATCACATATGACCTTATAAAATTCATTAGAATTCCCTTCAATCTTACCTAATGTATCAAAACAAGAATATTGAGCACATGTTCATTAATTCCAAAAGAATGATCATTAATTAATTCTCTATCTTGATCAAAACTAATTGAAAATCTATTTAGATCAGCCTCTTTGTTTTCTGAAATATCTTTAATGAGAAGAGAAGTTAAATTGCTATTAGAAAAATTATCAGGATAAAGAGAAAAATATGAATCCAAAACAATGCATTTGAAAATGTCTCTATTTGAACAGTCCGGCGTATTTTCTTCATTGCAATTTTTAGATTTAGGATCATTTTCTTAGCTACTTATGCTTTCTTGAAGAATGTTTCTTTGTTGATATGAATTTGGAATTTGCTCATCATGAAAAAATTCAGAAATTTGTACAGCAGATTGTCTTTTATTGGAAACTTTAATCGCTGCTAGTACTTGCCAAATTATGATATGAGTTTCTAATTCTAATGCATACTGGTTTTTAGATTTCAAAGCGGTATCTTCTTTAATACTGCTGCTAATATTTTCTTGAAATTGATCAGTGAAATTTTCCAAGCTTCGGGATTGAGTTTCATGGACATGTGAAGATGCACCTTGATCTTTCTCAATACTGTAAGAAATGTGCACAAATTTAAGGAATTGATTATACACAATAGAGGCCTCTTCATCATCATTTATTTGTAACTCCATATTGGAATTTTCATTTATGTCAATGAATTTAGAAGGAGATTGATCAAAGCTTGAAATAATTTCACATAGATTATGAATGGAAGGAAAAGAGAAAATATGTTCAAACCAAACTAGTAATTATGTTTTCGAAGGTTTATCTTCAATGTTAAATTTTAAACAATTTAAACGAAACCTAATGGTAAAATCAATTAAAGATTCACCTTCAAACCTCCGTATATCTTCAAAATCGTCACCTACATGTTCGTAGATATATCCATCAAATTTACAAAAGAAAATTGTAATAAATTGTTCCCAAGTGTGGATTGAGGCAACTGGAAGTGATTTACACCAGCGTCTGGATTTTGCCAAGAATGTAAAGTAAAAATCCTGCATAAAATATCTTCATCAATATTATGAAAAGTATAATTTGAAAAATTTTGAATGAATTGTAAAGTATGATTAAATGCATAAGTATTCCTCTTACCATTAAACTTTACCTGAGACAAGTGTCTTACTATTTCTGGTGGAGTATTGGAAGATGCTCATCCACAAATACAACTCCAAATTGGAAGTTTTAAAGGAGTCATTGTAATAAAAATAAAATGTTAGAATACAAAAACTCCAAAGGAAAACAAGTCTCGGACCCTCCTAGCGCCAAAATGTTGAGGCCTCAAAATTCGCTGCAACAACATGGGGGATGACCACCCGGTCCAGACCTTAAAGCAGTTCCTTTTCCGTTTAGAATGGTGGCTCTGACTGGTTTAACTAGGTCTAGTTACCTTCTCTCAATCTCCATTGGCTTAAAATATGACTTTTATCTATCAATGGGAAAGAGACATCGGATCATTTCTCTTTTTGATTGAACAAGAAAGTGATCCTTAAGCTAATTTGGGTTTAGCCAAGCCATAACTAAAGTTTTGCCTCTTTGAGAAGAGGAATTTTTTAGGATGTAGAATTTTATCTAAATGCAATATTATTCTAAGATGCAAGTAAAAGAAACTATTTTAATCCTATCTCAATTAGGCAGATATAGATCTATCCCAACAGAGAGCAAGATTTTTAAAATAATTGAGATTTAAATATGTTTGTTTTAAATGAATATCAAGCTAACAAAGTAGTTCAATTAACTGATTTTGTGAATACCAAACACATTCTATCTAGAGACCTCTTAACTGAAATAATCAATCAAAAACACTCAGAAAGTAGTTCTCAAAATGATATTGATCATTTAATCAGTAACTTGAATAATTAAACAATAACATGCGGAAATAGTTCATAACATATGAATATTCACTAAATCAGTTTTGTAAGACAGATTTCTGAGTAAATATTTACTCAGAAATCAGAATTCAACCCATAAGAGTAGAGATAAATAATAACATAAATTGAGGCAAATTACTCATACCGACAAAAGTGCACAAGTATGCGAGTAAATTAACACATTCATATTATCATAAAATGAAACCAGCATTTAAACTAATAGTATTATAAATACCAATTTATTAAGTACATTTCTCTAGCTCGGGTCTCTAACAGTCTTTTACAATGCCTGAACTTTTGCTTTCAAAATCAAAGCTATAGTAGTGCAAGACTCTGTTCATTATACATAACTCGGAATGTAAAAGAAAAACCTCAATAATCTCCAGATCCGAGATTTCTCTCCTCTCACCCTACACCTTTAAATTCTCTAGAAAATAGTACCATCAAGAATTCCAGAATTGCAGAGGAGAGAAACCCCTGTTACATTTTGCAATCTGCTATTTATAATATTTACAAAAGGATTTCTTTATAAGAAATATTGTTTGAAGAGTGGTTTTGCTCAATCAAGTTTCATTGGTTCAAAAATATTATTCAATTGTTGGATCCTTTTCATTGATTGAGAGCTTTTTCTTCTCATCTCTTCAACTGTTTTCCTGCAAAAACAAATCAAAAACAAAAATAAAATAAAAATTTCAAATCTAGAAATTAAAATAAATCCAATTAACATTTAATTAAATAAATAATTGAAAAGGAAATATAAGCTTTATTTTGATGCCTGTTATGATCTAATTGGCAAGGAGAACATAGACGAATGGATTTGCACTCATAAGAAGTTGTGGCAAATTAAAATGCAAAAAGTAAAACTCAGAAATTTAGTTTTATTTAAAAATTCAAAGATTGAACTTTTGTTGAATTTTAGACCCAATAAATGATCAAATCTGGAAATGAAGCCTCTTCAGGAATAATCTCCATCATTTTATCTTTCCAATGAGTTGTCATGGCACTAGAAAATTTGCCGGAAATTCCGACAGCCAATTGGTCGCTATTCCGACACATAGTCGTCGCAAGAGCGACAGTTCGAGGGCGGGAAAAGCGTGGTTTGACATAACGTCACAGTTCCAACGCAATTAAAAAGTGTCGCACTATCGAAACTTTTTCCGTCGCTTCCAAACAAGCGTCACTCTTCCGACGTTTCCCAATCCGCCGCACTTCCGACCTTTGTAAACTGTCGCACTTCCGACGAAATGTGGTCCGACGTTTTTAACGTCGCTCTTCCAACATTTGTAAACTGTCACAATTACAACGAAATGTGGTCCGACGTTTTAAACATCTCTCTTTCGACGTTTGTAAACTGTCGCAATTCCGACGCAATGTGGTCCGACGTTTTGGACGTCGCTCTTCCGACGGTTTAAACTGTCACAATTCCGACGAAATGTGGTTCAACGTTTTGGACGTCGCTCTTCTGGCGTTTGTAAACTATTGCAATTCTGACAAAATGTGGTCCGATGTTTTGAACGTCGCTCATCCGACGTTTTTATACTGTCGCTCTTCCGACGTTTTTAATCTGTCGCAATTCCGACGCTTACAAGGCATCGGTATAGCGACGGCGGGTTCAATTTTTTTTTTTTAAATGAAACTTTAAAAGAGGAAAAATGTTTTTTTGAATATATTATATGAAATAAAACAGTCCATGAAGTCATTACATTTTCACCTGAAGATTGGAACCCAAATATCCATCCAGAAAAGTGGAAGTCCCACCCCAGACAGTGATAGAAAAATACCCCATGTCACATATAGGGACATGATATAAAACCCAGTAACGGTCCACATGGAGATTATCGACAATCTGAGAAAGCATCCAAATATGCCCAAGGCATCTATAAGAAAGTGAAATAGCAGTATGTAGAATAGTAAAGCAACAAATAGAGTACCAACGTCCATTGTTCCAAATACAAATTAAAGTACCCAAAATCCTTGAACAGAAAAAAACGCTAATCATGTGAGGAGTGTGATATGTCCAAAATATAAAAAGACCATCAGACCATATCAATAAACCAGCAACATAGACCAGCATCGCTAGGTTTGAAGGCAGAGTGATAAACATTAATCATTTTTTTTTTCACAAGAGAAAAAACATTGTTTTGAATATATTATATGAAGTAAAACAGCCCATGAAGTCATTACATTTTCACATCTGAAGATTGGAACCCAAATATCCATCCAGAAAAGTGGAAGTCCCACCCCAGACAGTGATAGAAAAATACCCCATGTCACATACAGGGACTTGATATAAAACCCAGTAATGGTCCACATGGAGATTATCGACAAATCTTAGAAAGCATCCAAATATGCCCGAGGCATCTATAAGAAAGTGAAATAGCAGTATGTAGAATAGTAAAACAACAGATAGAGTACCGACGTCCATTGTTCCAAATACAAATTAAAGTACCCAAAATCCTTGAACAGAGAAAAACGCTAATCGTGTGAGGAGTGTGATATGTCCAAAATATAAAAAGACCATCAGACCATATCAATAAACCAGCAACATAGACCAGCATCGCTAGTTTTGAAGGCAGAGTGATAAAAATTAATCATTTTTTTTCACAAGAGAAAAAACGTTGTTTTGAATATATTATATGAAGTAAAACAGTCCATGAAGTCATTACATTTTCACATCTGAAGATTGGAACCCAAATATCCATCCGGAAAAGTGGAAGTCCCACCCCAGACAATGATAGAAAAATACCCCATGTCACATACAGGGACATGATATAAAACCCAGTAACGGTCCACATGGAGATTATCGACAATCTGAGAAAGCATCCAAATATGCCGAGGCATCTATAAGAAAGTGAAATAGCAGTATGTAGAATAGTAAAACAACAGATAGAGTACCGACGTCCATTGTTCCAAATACAAATTAAAGTACCCAAAATCCTTGAACAGAGAAAAACGATAATCATGTGAGGAGTGTGATATGTCCAAAATATAAAAAGACCATCAGACCATATCAATAAACCAACAACATAGACCAGCATCGCTAGTTTTGAAGGCAGAGTGATAAACAATCATTTTTTTTTCACAAGAGAAAAAATGTTGTTTTGAATATATTATATGAAGTAAAGCAGTCCATGAAGTCATTACATTTTCACATCTGAAGATTGGAACCCAAATATCCATCCAGAAAAGTGGAAGTCCCACCCCAGACAATGATAGAAAAATACCCCATGTCACATACGGGGACATGATATAAAACCCAGTAACGGTCCACATGGAGATTATCGACAATCTGAGAAAGCATCCAAATATGCCCGAGGCATCTATAAGAAAGTGAAATAGCAGTATGTAGAATAGTAAAGCAACAAATAGAGTATCGACGTCCATTGTTCCAAATACAAATTAAAGTACCCAAAATCCTTGAACAGAGAAAAACACTAATCATGTGAGGAGTGTGATATGTCCAAAATATAAAAAGACCATTAGACCATATCAATAAACTAGCAACATAGACCAGCATCGCTAGTTTTGAAGGCAGAGTGATAAAAATTAATCATTTTTTTTCCACAAGAGAAAAAAAGTTGTTTTGAATATATTATATGAAGTAAAACAGTCCATGAAGTCATTACATTTTCACATCTGAAGATTGGAACCCAAATATCCGTCTAGAAAAGTGGAATTCCCACCCCAGACAATGATAGAAAAATACCCCATGTCACATACAGGGACATGATATAAAACCCAGTAACGGTCCACATGGAGATTATCGACAAATTTGAGAAAGCATCCAAATATGCCCGAGGCATCTATAAGAAAGTGAAATAGCAGTATGTAGAATAGTAAAGCAATAGATAGAGTACCGACTTCCATTTTTCCAAATACAAATTAAAGTACCCAAAATCCTTGAACAGAGAAAAACGCTAATCATGTGAGGAGTGTGATAACCATCTGCAGAAACCCAGGCTCGCTTGTAAGATCAGGCTCGCTTGATTCCAAAATTGGTAACCATATGTTGCATCCGAGATGTAAGGTTCATGCTCGCTTGTTTCCATTAGTAGCCTACTACAGCATCCACCATGTTCATAGCAAAAAGGTTCCTGTAGATATACAGAGAAAGAGTATAATACGTAGACCATATAAACATGGCTATGTATTTCAAAAAACAGGTTTAAAATAGAAACAGGGCAACATTTTTTTTTCTAAGTAAAGTTAATCTATTAACAGTGGGAATAAAATTACACCGAAGTCAAAATCATTGCCCAGACTCATGGAAAATTTGTCATCAAAAAATCAAAAAATTAAGAAGACTGCCCTCATACGGGGAAACCAGTATTGAACGTTTAATTTACAGAATTCAAAAATATTACAAAGGTCCAGCACAGTAAAATAATCTAAAAGCAGCCCAATTAAGTGGGCCGCGAAGCAAGAAAAACAAATTAACCAAACTACTCCTCCGGCTCCTCGACGATTCAGCACCATCCTTCGGAAGGTCCAGGATCACTAGGTGCTACCTCCACATTCATGCCACGGCTCCCCTCCTGAAGGACCGAATGTTGGCCGGCTTTTTCCGAGCTCAGACCCGCCGGACGGGTGCATTCTTCCTCTGTTTGGGCCTCCTCGCGGAAAACCACAATGACTGAAGTTGTAATTCGTGGGTGGTTGAGAGAGAAATTAAAGGAAAATTGTGCAGTGCGCGTTGTGGGAGAAGGTGAACTAGCAGTGAGGAAACGAGGAGCAGGGGAATCCATACAGTGGCCAGATGCTACAACCCGACCCCGCCCACTCCTAGTATTTGGATAGCGACCTGCGTAATAATCACTGGACTGGCCGGAAGACAACTCGGTTGAGGGGTTGGAGGGAGCGCGTAGGATTTGACCTCTAGTGCTCCCCCTACGGCAATGCATCCTTTGACGCACGCAAGGCATGGGTGCAGTCTCACTAGCAGTGGGCACAAGAGGAGATGAAGAAGCAGAATTCCAAGAAACAGAGGACGACAGACAAGGACCAAACCGAGAGAAATGCAGATATGCAGCAAGGTCTATGCAACAGTTCAGCTAGCCACTTCTCCTTCTCGTCACAGTGAGCAGGTAGTGTAACCCAGCAACCGGCTCGTCTAAAAAACCATAGCGAAATGCCATTTTATCGAGGCAACTGCAATGCAATCGAAGGATGCCCGTCATAATTAATCTCTGATCATTAATGAGAGTCGAAGGCCAGATCATATTGGAGCATGCAGAATCGCTAACAGGAGTGGAGGTCCGATCTTGAACAGTGTTAAAACTTATTGCGATTAGATGTGAAAACCTTGGAACTTAATTGAACAGCGTTAAAACTTAATGCGATTGATATGAAATCGCCACATCCATGTCCCATCACCTTAAACGCCATCGAATGCACCCGCAACCCGAAGCAGGGCAAGTTCTGATTGAGGACACGTGGCAGAAATTGATTGGAGCGGATCTTTGTTTGGGCTGCTCGCACAGTGGAAATCTGGACCCGAAAAAGATTAGGGTGAATTTGATAATAAATTCGCGTCACAACTCTCCCTCCGTACGCCAACCCAACTTCGGACCCGAAAAAGATTAGGGCGGAATTCATTTGGTTTTCGCATCACAAAATTGGCCGACGTCAGCAGGCTATTTTGGAACGCAAATTTGGTTTGAATTATGGTTTATCGTCGTTTGAAGCCCGGTGGGCTCGACTTAAGAACAATTTTTTTTGATCCCATCTTATAAAATTTGTGTTGGTTTTCTTTGATAATACACATATTTATAATAAATCATGGGAATACCACACTAGTAAACATGTGGAAAAGTTATATAAATTATTGAGAACAATCATTTTTATGTAAAAATATCCAAATGTGCTTTTGGGAAATAAGAATTCGAGTATTTGGTTCATATTGGTTTAAAGGAAGGAGTGAAGTTGGAGCCTCAAAAGATGCAAGCTATTACAAAATGACCTATTCCTAAGAAAATCAAGGTTCTTAGAAGATTTTTTAGACTTACATGATCAGTATGATGATAATTATGATAATTTCACAAAACAATCACTAGCTATTTTGAGGAATGAGATATTAGAACTTCAGCTTGATGAGGATTTTTTAAGAGCTTTATTTCTTCTTTTGAAATCAAGAAAATATTCTCCCAAACTGAAAATATGTGTTCTTGAGATAATTTCTGAAAATTATGAAAATGAAATTAAACTTTTGCATTCTCAAATTCGGTCATACAATTTCCGAAATCCTAAAGAATTCTTTGAAAATCTTCCTTCTCCTAAGCAAGAGGAAATTGTACTATCTTTTGACTTGCATATTGAGGATGATTATTCTTTCAAACACAAGACATAAGAAATAGTTTCAAGGCTTAATATTCAGAATACAACTGAGCAGCCAGTCATTGAAGGCCTAGAAGTAAATAACATACATCATACTTTTATTGATCCTATATTAGATTATATGGAGAATATTTTTAGCCCAAATCTGTAAACATGTTTTCTCTATAAGGATCAAATACATCAAAAGTGGCCTTTACACATCATATCATTTATTATAAAGGCACATGATCATAATATACTTCCAATTTTGATCACAAGCAATCAAGTTATCCATTTATTGTTACAGCTACTTGAGTGGCTTCATTGGCATTTTTGTATTACTTGATTCAATAAGATTTTTAGTAGATTGAGTAGGTAGATGAGTGCCAATAAGCTCAGAATTTTGAGCATTTTTTTTTTAGTTTTCAATTTTCAGCTAGTTTTTCATTAAGTTGGTTTGAAAAATTTTGTGTGTTGTTTTAGTTTCAGATCAGATTTCAGTTTGCAGAAGACAGAAGACATTTACAGGTTCACCAAGGTCAATGGATGAGGACAACTGACTTGTTGTTCTTGACTTTTCACCAGGAAAAGCCATCCCCAAGTGGAGCCAGTGTTAGACTCCTATACCAATAGGTGTCATATTTCATGATTGACTTGATGGGCTATGTAATATGTTCATACATTTTCTTGTTGCAAAGGTTTTCCATATTATCAAAAAATCAAAAAAAAATTAAAAATGTAAAGAGGGTATACCCTAAAAGAAAAATCAAAGGGTAAAAAGAATAAAAATGGCCAAAAAAGTAAAAGAAAATGAACCCCACCAAAAGAAAGGCTAAGGAAAGTGTGCAAGTCTAAATGCCACTACTTTTTTCTCTTATGTAACAAATAAAATTGTGTGAAGCTTGTATCCTATGCCACAATTTATGAGATAGAGATAGAGAATAAAATCTGACCAAACTGTTTAATCTTGGCAAATAAGTAGATAGGTAGAGTAAATAAAAGGAGCTCAATAGCTTAATCTGAGCCCTTGGATGTAATAAGGTTAGACTTAGATAGATTTCTACATGTAAAAGAAAAGAAAGTGTGATAAGCGTTTGCCAGTCTAAGTGCACCCTAATAAAGAAGAAAAAATGGTAGAGTAAAGTAGGTAGGGTAGGTAGATGATGTTGCAGAATTGCATGTGATGGACAATGACTCTAAATGTGTTAATATTTACTTTCATCACAAAGTGCAAAGGCAGAAACTATACTGGAAGAAATTCAAAGCAAAGCAAAGTCAAAGTTATTAACTTCCCTTCTCATCTTCCCCTAAAGATTTCACTAATTTCCCCTAAGTACTAAGGTATTTGAAAATTAGAGGGGCTCAAGGCATTTCCTTGACTTTTGGAGGGACCGGACCCTCAGCCTAATAATTGGAAAAGCCTAAGTACTTTAAGTCATTCTTCATAACATTCACTCATTTCTAAACATCTTTTCCTATGTAAAATCCCATTTTACTTAGGAAAATTATGAATTATTTTATAAAAAACCCTCAAAATCACATTTTATTCCAAGTCTAAGTGATGAAGTGATTATAATGCAATTTTCTTTTAAATCTTCACTTTCTTAGTTATATTAATGTATTTTGAGTTTACATTGTCCCCTTGTCATATTAACATTGATTTTATGTATTAAATCCTTACAAAAATAACCTTCTCCTATTATATATAACTCCTTTTTATATAATATCCCCAAAAACCCATTAATAAATTTTAGCCAAAGTTATTTATTCCCACATGTTTAAATAAAAAACCCACTTTATTCCCCCTTTGGCTAAATATATCGTAATATTAAATTCCTCCCCCTATGGTAATTAGATTAATCTGATTTAATTATCATATAATAAAAGTATATTGAAAAAATTAATCAAAACATGTTTTATTACGTGTTTTAATACAAAAATAATTCTTCCCCTATGTATTTTAATCCTCCGACTCCCTTTCCCAAGGTTAAAACTATAAACCCTTTGTAAAATCCCCAATACCTCCCTTAACCACTAACCTTGGTTAAATCATTTCCCGATCACTTTCCTGCATTTTTATAAACAAATTGATTAATCCTCACGATTAATTAACTCCGCCAATCAGATTCCCCCCGATGAGATTAATTAACGTTTAATTGCGTCAGGCCCTCCATATTAAATCCGGAGATGTCTACCCAGGCAAAAAAATAGCCCGGACGGCAGTTTCTTGCCAGAATCCGGGCAACTAAAATTCAAGAAATCAGGTAGTTGGAGTGTTTGGGATCCATTTTTGACAGTGGAAATGGATTCAGCACTACCAAAAACCCTTAGGGCACTCAAAATACTAAAGTTTAACAACTGTAAACATGATTCTGATAAAATCTTTGCCGGATTCTTTTAAAATCCTTACCGCATTCTGGGCCAAAACGTTGCCTGGGAAGACTACGGCTATTAAATCCCCGTCACTTCCACGTCCCCATCGACGTTCGATCAACCCATATGAGATCAACGGTTATTAATGATATCGCTATCCATCTGCGTCCGAACAATAACGCGCGATGGCCCGGCGGTTTTCAAACAGTGCCATGCCATGCGTCAATCATTCTATGGAATCGCTCGCCCTCCGCCCAAAACCACTTTTCCCCAAAAGCGATGCGATGGAAACCGCTTACCGCTTGCCTCCCGTGACTCATCCTCCGTACCTGCTAACATCATCCATTAAATAAATAAATAAAACCCCGTCACACTTTGGACTTTGTGAATAAAACAATTTTTCCCACGTCATTTTCATTATTCTGTGAACGACCAAAGTCTCATGCAGAGAATTTAAAAAACAAATTGTCAAGTGCCATCAACTGTATTTTGCTGAAGACAATTGCATACCAGTAATCCAGAGTTCGTACGCCATAGCCTGTACCTGTTTAATCACTTTTCATCTCCCAAAAAACAGGTATTTACCCCAATTCCTGTTAAAACTCTGTGAAATCCTAGCTTTTGTTTTAAATTCCGCACGAAATACAGAAACAAAGTTCAATTTGGTCTTGTTCAATCCCCAGAATTGTAAATTTCATTCCCAAAACTTGTAATTGTGTTTTTTCTTCACAAAAACCCGAAATTCATTTCTGAATCCATAAGAACCAGAAATGGAGGTTCCAATGGCTCTAAACGTCACACATTTCAATGCCCCTCACAGAGATTTAGACTATCTGCCCCTAGCAGATAGATATTTTCAAATTAAATACCTTGTTCTTAGTGATAATCCTCTTCAAGCCTTTTTCCGCTGCAGAGATAACTTTATAAACAGTTCTGATATTATTGGATTATGGGAATCCAATCTCCCCATGTATCTTCTCCCCTCAGTCCATATTTTTCCTGAGTTAATTCATTACTGCCATGCAAACTATGACCCCAATCAAAGAGCAGTTTTGTCCCTGAGTCAGAACATCCTTTTCCCAATCACTACTCAGTCGATAAATGAAATGCTACAATTTCAACCTGGTCAAGCCCTCACTCCCCTGTCCATGGGAGAATTACTTGAAAACTCTGCCAATTTGTCCCATGAAGAGTTAAATCGCATTTTTCAAACCTTCATGTTACCAGAGCATCATCCCAAAGGCCCTCCCCCCTATGGTTATACTTTTTTCACTAATGTGGGCAGGCTTATTCTGAATATGATATCCTTTATCATGGGTTTAAATACTAGTGAATATGTTGATCAATTAACCCTAGTATTGTTGTCTATATTTACCCCTAGACAGTCCCCTACTGTCAAGTATGATTTTACATCCTACATTGCTGATAAAATCCATGATCAGTTCATGAGATTTGAGAATGAAAAAGTGTTCAAATATTCTTATGTTATATATCATCTCATGATTTATTACCAATCAGAAAGTTTCCCTTTCCATGTTCAGAAACTTGATGCCAAAGGAAATCCTAGGTCTGTGATATTTTGGTCTGCCATCACCCATAATTCCTCTGATTCTCCTTACTCCTATAATGATTTTATTGACCTATTTGTACACCCTGCAACCACTTTGTTAACAGGAGTTTCCCCTCCTAGAGTCGATAATGAAATCAAGAAAATTCTACAGCTCTCAAAACAATATAGGGTAGGTGACTGGTACTTGTATCAAAATCACACTGAGATCAGAATATATGGATGTGAATTGTGCCCATTCAAGTTGCCCAAATATGTCCCCATGAGACTCTTTGCACTAGAGTATTTCAGGCAGATGATTAACTCATATATAGTTCATTTCTGCAATGCAAATAAAAAGGCTCAACTCAGGATCAAAAGTCAATTAGGTCCCTTTGTTTGTAACTCTAGAGATGTCGGAGAGGAAGCAGAAAGAATCTTAGAAGAATATCTCAGATTACAAAAAAAAAATTACTGGGTGCCTTATGACCCAAATAGCTTTATCTGTGATAGAAGAATGAAAAATAAACTATCACCATACATTCATCATAAAATTCCAGAAATTGAACAATATGCCAATATGGATGAATGGATGGAAGGAACATTGATAGAACAGGATAGTGAGCAAGTCAATGTTGAAAATGTAATGAAAGACCTTGAGAAAATACTTGATCTAGACTCTTTTGGATAGGTGCAGATACCAGGTATTGGTCCTTCTTCTGCAGGGACTTCTCAGCAAAATTTACAGGAGATCAGTGCATTGGCCACAGTACAATCTAAAGGAAAAGAAAAGGAGCCTGACATACAAGTATTTGAAAAATTCACAATGACAGAGCAACCTGAGACTTCTAAAGAACAGGGTCAAGTAAAAATTCCTCCTATTCGGATCAATGAGCCAGAAATTTCAATTTTACAAACTCCTATCAATATAGAAAAAGGCAAGAAGAGAGATGTTGAAGTTGCTACCCCTGTTGGTGGATCTTCAGAACAACCTCATGCTAAAAGAAAAAAATTAAATCCTCTTCCAGAAGTAGATTTTGTTCAGGAAATTCCTGATAGCCAGAGAGAAGATTTGGATAGTCAAAAAACAGGTACAGTCAGTGGGGCATCCACTACTTTACAGAGAAAAGAGTTGCAAAAGCAACAGAGTGTTGAAATATCTTCTTTCAAACCACCAGTTAAAGATGCAGGAGATATAAAGAAAACCTTTATCAATATAAAAGCCAGGAATGATCCACTAAGACTCCAGGTTTACAATTAGTATTTGAAGATGGCTCCTAAGAATAAAGAAAGATTGATGTCAGCTTATGACATTCAGCAAGGCAAAATAATAATGAGTCACTTCAAACCAAAATTGCAGCAGCCTCAAACAGCTGTAGATTATATTAGAACAAATTTTGAAGTATTAGAAAAGGATATTCATCATTTAGATCAGATTGAGTTACATAAGCAGACTGGTGAAATGATCTATTCTACTCTGACCAATAAAGTAATGGCAACTCAGAAGTTGCAGGATTCTTTGGAGAACACTAATGCACAATTGCAGCTTGAAAAAGCCTCTTCTCAGGCCAAAGACAACAGGATAAAGACATTGGAGGAAATAATCATTGGATTGGGTCACAATCCTAAATATGTCAAAGGTATAGAGGCCCTAATCAAGAAAAAATATGATGATATTGCAGCTTTGAGAAAGCAGTTGAAATTGCCAGCTTCAAGACATCCACAAACTGAAGAGATGATAAAGAAAAATTATGAAGAAGAAATGATGGACTTGCTTTTGAAACTAAATGAGCAACTAAATGAAACAGAAAAAGAGCTTGAACAGGCATTAAAGAACAAGCAGTCTACTATTCCAGCATCAACAACAGAGGCAATTACAGGTACAGGTACATCCACAACAGGTCAGCCAACAAAGCTATCACAGGTAAATACTTCCAATTTGAGTTCTGAAGAATTAATAAAGTCAATGAATGAATTGAAACTTCAAGTAACAGAACTCTAGCACACAAAGTTACAGCTTATTAATTTAGAACAAAGATATGATCTCTCAAAAATGAGTGTTGCTGATAAAACAAGAGAGGTCAAAAGATTAGAAAAATTGGTTAAAGCATTGGAAAAGGATCTCACAATGGAGAAACCTTTAAAGGAAATAAATGAAATTCTTTGGGACAACATTATCCAATCAATAAAGGATGTCTGGTCTTCAATTCAGATTATGTATGAATAGAATGATTTAGTCAAATTGGCTATAGAAGAAGTTCAAAGTACAAGAGAAGAATTGGGAAATAGGCCTAAGGAAGCCAATCAACTCATACAGTTTCTAAACACTCAAACCAGACACCAACTTGCAGAACTTGGTATTCAAGACAGGACCGGAACAATTTTGGAAATAAAAAGAGTTTTTACTAAGAGAACCCTTATGCAGAATCTAGAACGAAGGTGCTCAGATATGCAAGAAGAAATCATTGCCTTCAGAGAAAGATTTGATATTTTGTTGAAAAAAGGATTGCTCAGTCCTATAGTTTTGAGAGGATAAACTAATGGACCTTGAAAGCTATGTTGAAAAATTGGACAAGTATGCTGACAATCAGGCCAATTCTTCAACTAGTACATCAAAAGTAGCATTGCCAACAGGAAAAAATCTTCATGACAGATTGGAAAATTTATTTTATCTTGAGCATGAAGTAAAGCATTTGTTTCCAATTCAGCATACCTTTTTCAGATATACTGAGGCTGATGAAACATTGAGAAAAATTCAACGGACCAGAATACCAGAAGATAAATGGTGGGAAGAATTGTTGGAACTTTTGTAAAATTTATCCTTATATGAAATTTTGCTTATTTACTTTGATTTTATTGCATCTTGCCACAAGCCTAAATGTTTTATGATTCTCCAAAGACTCTTGGAAAATAATGCTTTCCAAAAATGATGAATATTCTTTAGTATCCAACGAATCATGTGATTTTTGGCTTGGAAATTCATTTCCATTTTACTATAGGGATGCATCCTTTGCTTTTCCTTTCCTTCTAGATAAAATGAAAGCATTTTTTTCTAATATTTCCCAAGATACCAACAAGAATATAAGCTAGGGAATGCCAATATCCTGGTATGGACACTACTAAGGTTAATGTGCCACCCAAGGATAACCATATTGTGATTATTTTTCCCACTTTTTGATATGGAAAGAACCAATCTCCATACCTATAGTCATTATATCTTAACATAAATCCCAAGTATTTGAAATGGGTGCACTTGGTTGATTGTTTTTGCTAACATATCTTCCAAATCATTGAAAGTGATGGTAGACTTGAGTAGGTTTACTTATATTCCAAATGAAACCCAAAATGATTTTAGAGCTCTAATGAGTCTTCACATACTAGTCCTATCTACTATATCCTACAAGAAATAGGATAACATCGTCCACCAATAGAAGGTGCGTAGAAAATAGCATATGTAAATGTGTGAGTGATCAAAATAGTAGCATTTCTTAATTTGTTTAGGCATGTATCTCTTGTTTTTCATCTTCCATATTCAAAAACTAATCACGGATTTGGGTGTTGATGCCATGTATATTATAAATGGATTGGTATCCATACCTTTCCAGATGCCCCCACACCTGCGACCGGGTAAATTTTATTTTTTTAACATACTAGTTAAATAAATATTGTTGTAATATATTTTCTAATCTCTCTCTCTCTCTCTCTCTCTCTCTCTCTCTCTCTATATATATATATATATATATATATATATATATATATATATATTATTTTATATATAATTTGTTTTATTCTAAGTCATAGGCATAGCTACTGTAACTTTAACACCCAATTACTACAACTAGATACAAGCAATAGTTTTATGTAACCATTGTTGCAACCTTAAGTTATTGTTGTTGTTCCATTACTCAAATAAAATAATTCTCGTATAAAGGTTGTTGTCGTGTCTCTATGCGTAAACTTCAATATTTACAAGGACTTGTTACGTATAATGATCTCTTAATATATATACTTTCTTTCATATATAATATTTTTTATTCTAAGTCGCGGATATCGTATCCCCAAGGCACAACTCCTACAACCTCAAGCCATAGTTGGTGCAACTTTAACACATAGTTACTGCAAATAGATACAAGCAAATGTTCTATGGAACCGTTGTTACAACCTTAAGTTACAGCTATTGTTCCCTTATTCAAATAAAATAATTCCCGTATAAAGATTGTTACCGTGTATCGATGCCTCAACTTCAATATTGACAAGTATTTTTCAGGTATAATAATCTCTTAAGATATATATATATATAATGTGTTTTATTCTAAGTCGCAAATGTTGCATCCCCAAGTCACAACTTCTGCAACGTCAAGCCACAGTTGTTGCAACTTTAATCCATAGTTACTGCAGTCGGATACAAGTAATTGTTTTATGGAACCATTGTTGCAACCTTAAGTTACAACTACTATTCCCTTACTCAAATAAAATAATTCTCATATAAAGGTTGTTTTCATGTATTTGTGCCTCGGCTTCAATATTTATAAGGACCTTTTAGGTATAATGGTCTCTTAATTCCCCATTGTTTTCAAAGTGAATATGGTTGATTGTAAATCCACCATTTTCCTCTCACCATACTTTCCACTATCTTATAAATTAGTTGCGGGGAAGGGATTATGTCACTCTTTGAACTTCCACATAATCTAGAAATTTAAGTCAGCATTTAAAATTCCTGCAAGTTTTTTTTGTAGACGGCCGCAACCATATTTCTGTATAGGATTGTATTTAAACACAACAACCAGCATTAATGCAATTCACCAACCAGAAATTAAACAAACAGAAATTTACCCCCCAGTTTTGTAAATTCAAAATGAGGACACGTGGAGCATTAATATTGGATCGCATGAAATTGAAGGGAATCTGAAAACCTGAAAACCGGACCCGAATTTTTTATAAGGCACATTGGATTGAGAATTCACGTTACAAATTAGGCAGACGTCAACATCCCATTTTGGAACGCGAATTTGGTTTGAAATTCAATCTATTCAGACTTTTGAAGTCTGACGGAAAGGGTTCTTTAATGTTTTGATAATTTAATTTTATGTATGCTTTAATATATACATATGTTTTAAACATATGTTATATATATATCATATGTGAAATGAAAGGTGGGCCATAGAATTTAGTTTTAATTTTATTTTTTTTTAAATAGGGTTTATTATAATATGTTTTATATGTTACGGCATATAAAAATAAAAAGGACAAAAAAGATTGGTAGTTTTTTTTATAGACAGTACGTAAAATTTTTATTACACAGCAGTGTGTAAAAAGTGAAAGACTGAGTGTAAATTTTTAGGTGTGTATGCACAGCAGTGTGAAAGTGAAAAACACGGCAGAGTGTTTTAGAGACAGAGTATTTTTGTTTTGAACAGACAGTGAGTTGGTTTTATGCACTGCGTTTTGTAGCAGTCATAATTTTGTAATCCCTCTCAGTGAGGAAGAAGTGTAATAGTTCTTTTTTGAGTTATTGAATGGAATAGAAGTTTTTTTTCAAAGTATTGAAACTCTGTCTCCTGTCAAAGAAATTTTTATTTTCTTTGTGTTAAAAGAAGGGAGATTTATTCTCCATTCATTGTTCTGGAATATTTCAATATTCCAACATGTGTAATAACAATAGATGTTTTGGTTCCATCCCCAGCTAAATCATTTGTCTTTGCCGCAGCTTGCCTTACCAACTTGGCCCCAATATTTTCAACTGGGTCCTCTAATTCAACCAATAAAAAGGCCAAACCCATAGCATTGAGATACATTTCATTACACTGTCAATAACAATAAAATTTGACTCAGCCATAACCCTTTCCTTTTATTGTTGTGAAAAGCTTTATGCATTACTCTAATGTGGCTAGTCCATAGGCCAAGTAGACCACTGGGTAACAAATATGTTTCCTTTCACCTTTGAATTTTCAAATTATGCCTACCAAATCTAAGACATTTAAGAGGGGGAACTAATACAACGTTAAAAAGAAAACCAGAGCACACATCTACAAATTACCTCCTTATCTACTGTCACACCATCATTAACTATTTTTGGAGAACCATGCTTTCTCTCCAAGACAACATTTTTCCCTTTGCCCCAAGGGTGACTCCAACAAGATCAGCAAGTTTTTTCACACCGCTTGCAATACAAATTGACAATGCTTTCGATAAGTGTGAAATTGAATGCCAGACCATATGCCAAAACAACCCTCCATGAAAAATTAAAATAACATATTAAAATAAAATATAAGTGGACAAGGAAAGATCGACCGTAGTGAATTTTCACGTGCAGGTGACCTTCCTTTAAACATAATTTTTTCTCTGACCTGCAATTTTTTTGTCACTGAGCCATCCTTGTTGAAGTACAACTCCTTTTCCAAAGTTCTTGTATTAACTTCCTTCTCTCTGTCACGTAATCTCAGAGTCCCTCTTCTGCTTGAGCGATTAAAGGAAATGGGTGAAAAAACTGAAAGAGAAGACAATTGTCTGCCATAATTATCAAACATTGCACCCAACTTCTTCCCCTTTCCATTGTTACCCAATGAGGTAGATGTGGCAATTGTTGTCATACTTCCCAAAGCAGAGGCCATCTTCTCTTATCTTGAATATAGAATTACAATATCTTCATATTAGTATGAACCTTAAAAAACATGACTCCCATTGCTAAAAACCACTTTTAAGTTGTAACAGGCAAACTAAACAACTATCGCAACTTTTGGCAACTTTTGGAGCATTAAGAGAGAAACAACCAAAGAGAAATACAACCACAATCCTCATTTTAATGAGACCGAACTATATATTTGCATTAAGATAATAGAAAGAAATCACGACTATATTAAGGCCAGCACAAAACAATCTTTAACCAGTGTCTCTCGCGGCCTTCAGGATGCCATGCTAGAGGTTGCATATTTTTTAATTTAAATTCTTGACCTCTCGTGCCCATCTATGAATGCATCCAATGGGATATCTACATCAAATGCTCCTTTATATCCCCAAAAACAAATTCCCTACTACAAGAGCACCAGTATTGATGGATCACCCCACACCATCCCACCCACTAGAAACAGTGAAAAAGGAAACCCGAGAAAAATTCTGAAATGTCTCAAGATGACTATATGGGTGGTTCTTATGAATCAACCAACCGTTCAGAACATGCTCATCAATCCAAACCATGAGTATTATGTGACGATATTCAAGCAGGCACTAAATCGGATTTCTGAAGCTATGTTAGAGAAACCCTAAACTCTCACTGAAAATAGGTGAAATGTGGCACCACTCAGAGATTGACATGTGCCAATTGGTACAAGTGGTAGACAATTGGCATGCTCAAACAACGAGGTGATGCGGGAATGACATGAGGGAGAAAATATCAGAAAAGCCCCAAATCTGGAGAACTAAAGCTCATCACCAACCTGAGATTAACAACTTTACATGATGTAACCTATGAAATCGTAAATGGAGAAATCATAGTAACAATAAAGTAACCTATGTAAAAATAAAGTCGGATTCATCCTGGGAGTGGTAATGGGATAAATCATAGTGAACAACAGGAAACATGCAGAGTTTCTTACAATCAAATAGATGAAAAAACACATACAAAAAACCTAGATAATAATCATGAACAAGCTTAATATTGAATTATGAGCTGTAAAGGAACTTACAAAATGTGACATTACGAACCTGGTCAAGCGCACAAGCAAAAATATCCTGGACATGACCCTGGTTGACAAGTTGTATTGCTCATGATGCAAGAGGATTTATACCTGCACTGCCAAGTCAATCAAAATCCATCATTATCTATACAATAAATACAAGTAATTGATGTAGTATTTTTTACTCTAAGATGAATTCTTATGATAATGTTAGAACATATGTTGAAAATGTCAAAACATACCTGAATAAGCTCCTCTTCCTTTCAAGAACAATTTATTGGAGTCGCATGAACTTGGAACAAACCTCCCACGATCTGAAGGAGTAGCAACTAATTCAACAGTGACTTTTTTGTTGCTACGCTAGATCGAGGGAGGTTTTCTCCAAGATTAAATCACTCCAATAAATTATTCTCTACTAATCAGGGCCAACCACGTGAAGGTGGAAGCTCTTATGGCCCCTCCACCCCCACCCCCCTCACATCACTCTCAATTCTCCAATACCCAATGTATATTTCATTTTTTACTTTCATGAGCATAAAAAAAAATATTCAATAACTAATAAAATAAAAATTCAACAAAAAGTACGCAAGGAAACATTGCAATTAATGCTTGACATAAAAATAGTATGATAAATGAGTTTTTTATATAATGCAAAAAACGTTCCAAGTATGGTAACGTTTGTCTTATAATAATACAATATTTTACATTATCAAATTTTCTTTTTCTTCTTCCTATTTCTAAAACTCCTAATTACATCATCAATATCATCGTGCTTTGCTCCTGTTTCGTGCCTTTCGACCTGCACTGCTAACCTAGTTGCGTAGTCACGATGTCTGGTCTCATCCAGTGACGGGGCATCGCCTACAAAAACAGATAATATTAAATTTTAATTGTCAGTTTTTAAATATCATTGAACTAGTTCGGTAACATTAATAAAAAAAATTGCAATGAGATTATTTACCTGGTGCACCAGTTGTCGCCGCTGACCTAGTTACGTAGTCACGATGTCTGGTCTCATCCAGTGATGGGCCATCGCCTACAAAAACAAATAATATTAAATTTTCATTTTCATTTTTTAAATATCATTGAACTAGTTTGGTAATATTAATAAAACAAATTTCAATGAGATTATTTACTTGGTGCACCAGTTGTCGTCGCTGACCTAGTTGCGTAGTCACAATGTCTGGTCTCATCTAGTGACGGGGCATCGCCTACAAAAATAGATAATATTAAATTTTAATTGTCAGTTTTTAAATATCATTGAACTAGTTCGGTAATATTAATAAAAAAAATTGCAATGAGATTATTTACCTGGTGCACCAGTTGTTGCCGTTGGGATTGTTGCCCTATCTTCCTCTCTGGTGGGAAGATCCTCAAGGGAAACATTCTCTGTCATTTAAACAAAAAACGTTATAAGGAAAACCATCAAGGTATAATTAGAAAAAATTATAAGTGGAAATTAATTACCGTCACGGCCCTCACTAATAGTAGCATTGTCGGCCTGGTCCCCACTACAATGATCAGGTTGCACGTGAGGATCATCTACATCTGGCTCTAAAACTGGGTTATTTGCCTCGTCGGTAGTGCTGCTCCCCTGATTTAAACAAAGTTGTTAGACATTAAATTTATGGACGGAAACAAACATATTGAAAGGTTAATGTTTTACCTTATCAGGCATTCTGGATCTTGGGACCTGCCCCAAGCTTCTGCGACGTTCAACTACAGCTTGACAGCCGAAATGGAAAGCGATATTTTTATCTTCCTCTATAGTTTATGTTCCAAAGTCATCACCCTACATTACATATGATTGTGTATTTTTAATCATATTTGATATGATTACAAAAACGTTGGAAGGCGATACAATTAATTATAATATGTTTAGTTACTTAATTACAATTCTTGCAGCTAATTTCAAGTAGCCGCCCTAGCCTAGCTTGTGATGGCCCTTTTTTTCAATCCTAGCTTTGGTTTCCTTTGAGCTGTCAGGCAACCTAGCATCAAAATATTGAAGTCAGATATGACGTAGCACACTTTTATTTTAGACATAGAGAAAATTAAATCTATTGAATTAAAGTTGTAATTTACCTTGCGGGTCCAGTTGGCATTTTTCCTTCTTTCTTTGCCCTTTTCTCTTTTCCTTCATGGATGAGTGCTCTCCACTCACTCTCTGGAACTGCGAGAGGACGCTCATATCTAGGGTTAAATTGCAATTGTGTCCTATAGGTGTCCCTGGTATATTTCAAATATTTGTCGGCTACCCGAGCCACCACTGTTCTGTCAAATGTGTCGACCCCAAAAAGGGCTTCTAGATAATCTAGAAGTTCTTTTTTCAGGTTGGAATTCTGGGAATTCCACCCTGTGCGTATGATTGGGCCAAAAATTACCAATGCATAGCTCTCGAAAAACCTGTAGAACTCATTGTTTCCTACACAGAAAAAAAAAAAAAAAAAGAAGAAGAAGAAGAAGAAGAAGAAGAAGAAGAAGATATTATCATTAATTTAAAAATAAAAATCATGATAAATATGTTTTAAATAAATTACATGAAATATTTAAAATATTAAAATTTACCTGGGAGTTGTACATGCTTTATAGGGACACCTTCATCGTTCACCAACAACATGCCATTAATGGTCCCTGTGGAGCTAACACATGTAGCTCCAGGAAACACAATAATGTAGTTGGCCATATCAGCCTCATCATTGCCAACACGTTCAGCGGTTGGTTGGGTGTCTGCTTGTGCAGGGTGTGTTTCTTGGCTAGCACCTAAAGGAGTAGAAGGTGTACGAGAGGGTTGTTGGGCAATATCTTGCCCTTGTGTCCCACTACCACCAACACCGGGTTCAGCAAGTGCCAAAAAATGCTACATACAAAAGAACTTTTTGTTAGTTTAGTCAATGTAAAAATTAAAAATCAAACTATCACAATTCATCTCATGCAGAACAAAAAAAATATCCTTTTGACTTTCTATTATTACCTGATATCTTTCTAGCTGGCTCATAAGATGTTTTATCCTCTCTTCTGTTTCAGGTGTTTGAGGTGCGTCTATCAAATTATTAAATTCCGACCTTGCATCTCGTGCCTTTTTTTGCAACAAGAACACTGGAGATAGGGATGAAGAAAGCTCTTCCTCAAAGAGGGAATCATTAGGCGTACCATGGCTAGGTGTCTGCATATTTGAACAAAATTAATATTATTTCAATTATTTAAATAACTAAAATACCTGAAGATAGAGCAATGCTGGCACTTTACATGTTCTTCCGCTAGCCTCTTTCTGCGATCATCCCGTCTCGGGGTTGTTCCTGTACTGCCCTGATCAGTCTGCCACATTGCAATAAAATTATAAATGTAAAAACTTGAAAACAATATCTAACTTGAAAACACAAAAATAAAACTGAAATAATTTCTAATAAGACACCGGAAGATAGAGTTAGAGTTTCAAATATGCCTTGCATTGAATTCAGTCCTGGAAACATGTCATTGCACATTAAGGCACCCAAACAAGAGACGAGTTGACAATGAAGACCTTATTAAATATATTGTTGGAGCAAATTTTAGTAAACTTGTTGTGAAGACCTTGAGGATATTTTTGGAGCAACATTGTTGAAGTTGATGGTATAGCATTGTTGGAGACGATCTTGAAGGGCCTTGAAGTGAAGCTTTTGGAGCAACTATTGAAAAATCCTTAGAAACAAGAAATGACCTAAGAAACTATCGTGATGTAATATAAGAAACAACACAGTGCAATGGCCATTTTCAAAGCCAAATGATGTCCATTGAGGACATGGCCTTTATTTGGTTCCTGTTTCATAGGAGTTTTGGGTAGAAATGGAACTTTTTTGTACCATTTCCAGTAGTAAAAAGGGAAAACCTTATTTTTCCATGGGAAATAATTTACCTTTCCTTTTTCAAGATAATCTAAATCACAAAAAATCTGAACTATACTACACACATTCTTGGATAATGTGAAAGTGGAAAAAGAATACCCTACACAAGTGATGCACACATGTACATTTGAACACTAATATATTTTTGTAGTTGAAATGCAATGCTTGTTTTCATTTAAATGTAGGGTTTTTAAAGCAGGGAGAAACAATGGCTGCCAAATTAATAAGCGTTTCTTTGGGAAAAATTTAAATCTTGTATTGGGTGATGAAGATAATAGAGGTATTGAATCTTGATTCTTGACATCTAGAGAGAACCCTACAGCCTAACACAATCTAATGGAATTGACCAAAAAAACCCAAATAGAGTCAACCCTACTATAGGAGGAAGGGCCTGCAGTAAGAACTTACCATTTTGCAAGAGTTGAGGGCGAATGCTGTTCTGCAAGAGCTGAGGGTGAATGTTGTTCTACAAGAGCTGAGGGTGAATGCAGGGCGAATGCTGTTCTGCAAGAGCTCAGGGCGAATGCTGTTCTGTAAGAGCTCAGGGCGAATGCTGAGGGTGAATGTTGTTCTGCAAGAGCTGAGGGCAAATGCTGAGGGCGAATGTTGTTCTGCAAGAGCGGAGGGCGAATGCGCGCGTGATATCAGACGTTAATGTAGCACACATGTACATTTGAACACTAATATATTTTTGTAGTTGAAATGCGATGCTTGTTTTCATTTAAATGTAGGGTTTTTAAAGCAGGGAGAAATAATGGCTGCCAAATTAATAAGCGTTTCTTTGGGAAAAATTTAAATCTTGTATTGGGTGATGAAGATAATAGAGGGTATTGAATCTTGATTCTTGACATCTAGAGAGAAACCTACAGCCTAACACAATCCAATGGAATTGACCAAAAAAACCCAAATAGAGTCAACCCTACTATAGGAGGAAGGGTCTGCAGTAAGAACTTACCATTTTGCAAGAGCTGAGGGCGAATGTTGTTCTGCAAGAGCTGAGGGCGAATGTTGTTCTGCAAGAGCGGAGGGCGAATACGCGTGTGATATCAGACGTTAATGTAGCTATTACGACGGATACGAAACAATAAAATCATTTTTATATAGCGCGGATATAAGATTTGTATTTTTATGTAGCGTGCATATAAGTGTTGTTATACCGACGACGGAAAAAGCGTCGTTATTGCGACGGGTGCCTCCAAACGTCACAATTGCGACACTTAGACATTGTGTCGCACTTGCGACGTTTGGAGGTAGTCGTCGCAATAGCGACGCTTTGGGCCATAGTTTCGCAATTGCGACGTCTTCCTCCAAGCGTCGCAATTGCGACACTTTTCTAAGTGTCGGTATTGCGACACTTTTCTATAAACGTCGGTATAGCGACGGTTTCGGGCGGGATGGAAAAAATTTGGGGAAATTTCCGACATTTGGTCAAAAGCGTCGGAACCAAGTGTCAGAATTTCTGCCAAATGTAGTAGTGTGGGCCTCATTTGGCCAAGTAAAACTCCATTTATGAGCCTCTAAAGTTGGTATATTAGAATTGCCAAAAATTTGGAATTTTGTTGCTTGGGCTAAAAAAATCAAAATTTTAAATTAAATTCTAATCCTAAATTAGATTATAATATTTAATTAATTAATACTAATTAATCGCAATTATATTATTCATCTAATTTAGTTATAATCTAATTATAAATTAAGTTATAATTATCTATTAATTAATTAATAATTATATTATTAATTTAAATAAAAACTAATTGAAAAATTAAATTAAATTAATTTTAAAAAAAATGATTTATTGATTTAAATTATTAAAATATTATATTAATATTATAATTGAAATTATATTAAAATATAATATTATATAATAAAATTTATTTTAATTAATAATTCACAAAATATAAAAATGCACACCACGTGAGAGAGAGAGAGGAGGAGGAGTGGAGGGATAAGACGGAAGATAGCGGAGGGACGGCGGTAATAGTAAGTGACGCGACAAGCAGGGGTCAATCACAAATCACATTTAAAGGCTTGTCGCAAATCGCACTTGGAGACAGTTAGCGATAAATGTTTCACAACAAAACAATAAGATATGTGATGTGCGATGGAGTGATGTGATGGTAGGGAGGTAAGGGTCCCACATAATATCGCATCAGCATTTCGGAAGGGTAGCACATGAATGTGACAATGATCTTTTGCAATGGCCGATATGCGAAAGGGTAAGGGGTCCTACCAAAGGTTTTAAATGGTGGTTTGATGGGTGGCATAGCTATAACATTGAAATTTCAGAAGTTAAAATAAGTGGATTTTGGGGATTAAATGGGATTTAAAGCATTAAACTATGGGTTTTAAATATAGTTTAACTTATGAAGTATTTGGATACTGGGAAAAAGGTGAAAAATAATAAAAATGAAGTGAGGTCAATATTTATAATAAATGACTATTTTAACTACAAGAATTAAAATATTAGTACACTTTATACATGTTTTTTAACCCAGGTGAGAAAATTATCAAAACTTCAAAGGTGTGTCATTTACAAACCGGTTGACCAAATGAAGTGAAACAAGTATCATTGGAAATCTTATGAAAAACGATATTCAATGAAACAATTGAAATAGAAATTCGATAAAAAATGAAAAATTACAAAATTACAAAATAATTAACTTAATCAAAATCCTGAAAGGTGTTTAGCCAAAATTTTGTACAAAGGGTCTCCATTATTAAAGTGCATAAGACAAAAATGGGGGGGTTGTGTTTTACCACAACAATGGCGACATGTGGGAGAAGAACCATTTCTCTTTGATTAAATGAACTTAAATTTACCCAAAAGTTAAAAATAATGGAAATCACGAAATCTTCTAACAGTAAAAAATTTCCATAGGTTCCACATAAATAGATTAAGCTATGTGAGTTTTTAAAGATAAATCTTAAAACAAACTTGAGTAAAAGTAATGAATCCAAATTTGGAGAAAATATTTTTTTAAATTTTCCTCATGTGAAAATAGAAGAAGGTAGAGATCAGAGTTTTTGATAAAGCATATATCCATTTTTAAGATTGTCTCTGACATCACTTTGCTGCCAGCAAGCCTGAACAGTACCTCGACGAAGTTGTCTTTTATGACATACAAGCCTAGTCCCGCAGCCAGCGAGCGTCCATAGCCCCGACGGGTTTACTTGTATTTCTCATGCTTCCTCTTTTTATCACTCTTTTGATAAACGAATTTGCAAGTTTTTTATTTATGATGTATTTGAGTGAAAGAGGTGGGATGGTAATAGAGATTTTATGTTTAATGGACATATTACTTTCATAATGTTTGTTCCAAATTCTTTCTGTGCAACTATCAATCAAAGGATTTTATGTGGAGGGGTGGGAGGGATACATTGAATTAAACTCAAATAAGTTCTTTCCTTGAAAAAGTAAACTCAATCACTTAGAAAGAATGTGTGTTCCTCCATGAAAAATATTTAAAGCAAGATGGCTTTATGGTTCCATAAAGATATGTCTTTAATGCTAAATGAAATTCACTTAAATGGATAAAGTAAAATATTTTTCATGTATGTCAACAACTGTAAGGTAAGAGAAATTCCTTTCACTTAAATCATGACAAAGTCACCAAAATCAAATCAAAACTGAAAACAAAAAGAAACTAATTCCTAAACTAAAGTAAGAAAAGAAATCAACAAAATAAAAATGAAGAAAGAAAAATTGAAAGAAAAACAAAATTTAAAAGCTAAACTCTAACAAGATCGCTTATATGAATTTCTCAACAAAGAATTGTAAAAGAAAATAAACATATGTACGTTCATTCCTATGTTGAGATTTTAAAATTTTTATCTTGTAGAGTTATATAAAAATGCGGCTCTCAAAATGTAGAAGGTGAATAACAGTTATGATAGATAATATGTTGAATGAGAAGTCTCTATCTATTGCAAAAAAAAAAATCTTCAAGACAAAACCTGCATAAAAGCATGTTAACTATTTTCTAATAAAATCGATGCTTAAAAAAAACATATTAAAGGTTCAGAAACTCCCCAGTCTAGCTGATTCAATGAGGATCATTATTACTTCTCTCAAGAATCTCAAAGAGCAAAAAGAAATTTTGAAAACTGATCTGGTAGAGGTGCGAATGGTTCATGAAGACCTAAAAAACAGAGTTCGAGATCAGAAAAAACTAAAATGAAGAAATGAAAATAAATGAAAGTGGGTAAATGAAACTTACCATTGGATAACTACATTTAATCTTACCTAAGATAGATGATTTTCTCCAATGCAAGTTAACTTCTTTCTTGAATTAAGTTTAAAATCATGAAGAAGTTTTATTAGCCCAAAATCATTATTTATTAAATCTAAAGTAAAACAAGCAGTAAACTAAAAGAAAGCAATGTTTCATTTTCAAGGAATCAGAAATAAATCGAATCCATCAGAAATGAGGGTGAATATGTGCTTCTTTATGAATTGAAATGATGAATGTTCTTTTTTATTCTTCCATTCTGAATTTATATCAGCCCTAAAGTATTAAAGTTGATTCAAAATCCCGAATAATGTAACAATATAAAGAGGATTTTCATTTTTATATGATAAGTATAGAGAGAAATTCAAAATAAAAGAAAAATTAAAAATATGAATTAATCATCGGCACATTATCATGCTGATTTTTTCGCATCGCGAGATTCTTTTCCATACATAACTTAAAAACTATGACTTCCATCTTTTTCAATATGCGATTGAATTTTTTATAATAGTTAAAAGACAATGATGGAAATTCAAATATCGAAGTTTATCACATCAAAAAATCTTGAAGACAAAGCTTCATATGAGTTTAGAAATGCGATATAATTATTGTGATGAGAATGTTGCGAGATGAGCATGTGCGATGGGAAACTACGAAGGGATGAATGTGATATCGAAGAATAATCATATCGGAAGATTAAAGCTTGTAAATGAACTGAAACGCTGATATTATTCTTGTGATAATGAAAATGTGGTAAATAACTAATGCAATGTGAGTACAAGTATAAAAATATATGTACGAAATTTTGTTTTTGCGGCCCACACAAACGGTGACCAATCACGCATGATTTCACTTTGCATATTTTATAATTTACCTTCAAGTGGATTTCAAAACTTAACTCTTTTTCAATTTCGTGATTTTGCAATTTCGCAATTCACAGCGAACTCCACATCGCTCGTTGCAACTTTTATCGTTTAACATATTACTTATCTTATGCGATATGCAATATGTGTAGCATCGCATCGTAATATCCTTACCCTGTCTTTTATCGCATCACAACTAATATAATTTACTGGTAGAGGTCTTAACAATAACCACTAAAATTTTCGATATGCGAAACCTTGCTGGGTGTGATTTAAACTCCATCGTTGATCTCACTCGGATCTAGCGGTCCTCATTTCTCACTTACTCTTTTGCTTCACTTTGCAATTCAAAAAACTTGTTATATGTTGATATGCCGATTGAGAATGGACCCGATATTTTATTATATGGATTTAATCTTATATCAGGTCCGGACATCGAGAATTTTTAAACCTATGCCCCTACCATTATTTCGATTGAATGGGAGCTGTTGTGCATATCAGCCCCCCTATTTAAATTTTGGCCACCAGCTCCCTTTGGGTCTGTTTAAAACATCTTTCGCGGCCAAGGCCCTCCATGTTCGGTCTACCGTTACTCTTTTCGCCCGAAAATACACTGTGCAAAGGTTGAAATCCACGTTTATAAAACATATCAGGCCTAGCCCGCACAGCCACAGCACCTTTTGCCTGAGTTCCCATAGGACCCAAGCGCAAAACCATATGCCAAAGGGAAAGGGGGCTTAACGATAAGCGTTTCGGGCGCACCTGCAACCATTCGATCTCAGTCAAATCTACGGCCTGCAACCAACGTAGCAATGGTGGTCCCCGCACCCGAAAAACCGACGGTAATTCCGCACAGCTTTGGATGGGCTGGCGTTATTCTCCATGGGGGCAGCGATTACACTAAATACGCGCCGCGTGTCTTTTGTACGGGCCCGAAAAACCACTTTTTCGCGCGTTAAATGTTGAACAATGGCCGGGTAGCGGAATTCACCCGCGCCGTTGGATCTGTCGACCTCCATCCAACGGCGGATATCCTCCAAAGTTGCTCGCGCATTAGTCCATGTCTGTTGTGTCCTGTGGCCCACCATTACGTCACCCCAGGCCCCTGTGAGTCGTTGATTTGTCTTCCAAAATCCGACGGCCCGGAATCAAGTCTTCTCTGTCTGTTGACTCCGCAGCCACGTCGCCCTCCTACCTGTCCTTCGTACACTCACGTGTCGTACTCCCGTGTGTCCGTGGCGTTCTCCCCTGCCGAATATATATATATGTGTGCTTATTCATATTCATTGTTTTATTCTGCCACCACGTTCAAACCATTTTACGTAGAAAACCTGCATCCCCTCTGATTATCAGAGGCCTCCATTGTTTTTCCTTCACCACCCTGCACGTTCTTATCATTCCGCCATGTCCTCACCCCCATTACCATCGACACCTCCTCGTCCATCCCACTTCTACCTGGTTTTTCTAATGAATTAGTGGATTTTGCAGGGTTTCAACATACTGACGGATGTTTTGATTCACAGTTTTGGTCGCAGCGATAGAGCATCTCAGAAGGCAATTCAATTGGAGCTGTCATTTACGAAGAAGGGTCCTGAAAGCCGCCATGATAAGACATCCATCATAGGGATAGGATTTAAAATCTTTCGAACTCTCCAAGGGCAATTTAAAGATTTTGGTTAGCATATGGAGATATAAATGTTCCTGCAAAGAACAACAGCAAAGAATTAAAAATTTCAACAACCTCATTGAAGATTATGAGCTCATATCTGGTGTTAAAAGACAAAGGTATCTGACCAGAGATTTTCTAGATCAATCCAAGGGTACAATACATTAAAAATCATACCCTACAGATTATTTTTCAGCTGATT
This sequence comes from Pinus albicaulis, assembly GCA_034641835.2. Lineage (NCBI taxonomy): Eukaryota > Viridiplantae > Streptophyta > Pinopsida > Pinales > Pinaceae > Pinus > Pinus albicaulis. Next base: position 65,739,089 of record CM076570.1, read on the forward strand.
CTCTTCTCAGGAAAGTACAGAAGGTTCATGAAGATTTTCTCTTATGCCGTGTCTCTGAAGGGATCTTCTTCCTAGTTCATTTATTCTTGCAAGCAACCTCAGGGTTTTATCGCAGCAGATTTTCCTCCTCCGGTCAAGTACATAGAACATTTGTATATTTTGTTATTTGTATCTTGTTTATAAGGAGATTTTCATCCCTCAGCATTTATTTCTAGAGGCAGATTGTGAAGTACAGTCATTTATATTTAGTCATTCACAGTGTGGGCGCGAATGTTTTCCACCATTTTGTTCAAATTAAGTCATTAAATGTGCTCCATCTACCTCCTTCTCGAGGGTTCTCTATCTTTTCTATAAAGACCCAGAAATAAGACATTAGCGGGGTTCCAGATTTCTATCAGCAAACTGTGCAGTGAAAAGGCTTTTGCATACATTTTGTAACACTTCGGTATGAAGGCTCAGAGCCCATAGGGTCTCAGTGAGGAGGAGTTATAACTTTAATGAGGATTCTGGTCTCTAGTATCTCACAGTATGTAATTTTCTCTTATGTGTTAATACAATATCTCATTTCATGCTTATTATCTTCTTGTATCATGTTCTAGAATGCGAGTGGCTCACTAATCTTGAGTAAGGATTCATCCTAGTTGATTCCCATGCTGGGGTTAGTCAAGCGCTTTAAATAGGCCTAGTCATGATATATTGTTCCATGTTCATCTTATCCATATTTTCTGCTATATTAGTTACTTGAGGAGGGTGCTTTTAAAACGCCATTGTCATGTATGGATTCTTAGTTGGATAAGCCCATATGTGATTTTGTTGTGTATCTGGGTATCAGTCTCATGTTAACTAATATCTTCTTCATGTTTCCCCACTGCACTCACTTCCTGATATCTGATTTCTGTGGTATATTATCTGAACTGGCCCTCTTTGCAGTAAGTTGTCTCTTAACTGTCTGACGCATTTGTATTGGAGTTTTGCATGATGTTCTTACACTTTTCTTATCTTTGTATCAGCTTCTGAGAGAGATTGGTCCCATTTAAACTAATTTCCTTTTTTAACAAGAGATAGTAAGAGAGCTTTTGGAATGACAACCCAAGCTATATAATGAGCTCATTGCTATATTAAGATGTCCTAGGCACTGGTCTATGGCAACTCTAGACTGTCTCTAGGGGTGAAAAAATTGTCCACAACATCTTTCTGGCGCCGTTGCCGGGGATCAAATTCAAGAATATCAGTTTCCCTGGGCCTCGACAAATTGTTTTCACTCTCTAATCAGGTGAGCACAGAGAGTTGAAGAGTTGCGTATCTCTCACCTTGGCGACTCCACTGCTTTCATTTGATAAATTTATTGGTAGTCCTGGCTCCTCGTAAGCCGCATTTGAGGTCAGATACATTTCAGTCAAAGACACCTTACGCGTCTGACCCAGAGAAGATCATTCACAAAAGAGTTTGGAAGGAGAGGAAATCAGTTTGTGCTGAAAACCCTGAATATTCCGTTGAAGATTATCCGCCCTCTTCTTCTCAAGAAATCAGAACAGAAAATCCCGAGTTTTACTCAGAAACTCCACGTAGAGGAAGTGCCTGGATTGAAGAAGATTCTCATCCTACTCTTGAGGCTGAGGAAATCAAAGAAGTCACAGAATTAGCTGCTGTTAACCATGAACTATTCCCAACCACACCTCAGGCTTCTGTGCAATTTATTCCCATTGTTATACATACCCCACTTCCTCCTACTCCCCTTCCTTCATCTGTAGCTCAGACTGTTGCACAACCCCCATCTCCTCCAATGGCTAATGTTCCTGCTTTTCTACTGAATAAATATGCTCCACTGGCCTTACCCCAAGTGCTAAATGATATGCCTCAGGATTATTTGAAGATACTGCCAAGATTCAATGGTGAAAATGAAATAGATGCTCAGAAACATCTTGAGACCTTCTGCTCTTTTGCAGAAAACTTAAATGTTGAACATTTGGATGTGGTCTTGAGATTATTTGTACAATCTTTGGAGGGTGAAGGCAGAAAATGGTTCAAGACATTGGGGAACCGTTCAATAACCACCTGGGACGAGATGGAGAATACTTTTCTCAGAAAGTGGGGAGAAAAGAAAGATTATGGTCAGTCTCTTACTGAATTTAATACTTTGAAGAAGAAGTAGAATGAAGGGGTATCAGAGTTTATTAAACGATTCAAAAAATTATATTTGAGCCTTCCTCCTGAAATGAAGCCCCATGAAACAGCTGCCAAGATATTTTTTATAGCAGCCTTTGATTTTGACTTTGGATTCTCATTGAGAGAAAGAAAACCTGCTACGCTTGATGATGCTCAATCAGATGCTCTGGAGCTGGAAGCGAACTTTGCCTCCACTGGGAAACTGAAGGGAAAAATTGAACAAGATACTAGGAGGAGAGGCAAAGAGGAGGCTTCCACCTCTAATCAAGATAAGGATTCAGATAAAATGGATGAAATATGCAAGATGGTTAAGCTTGAACTGGAGGCTAAAAATGCAGCTCCCAAGAATTTCTATAATGCTCCAAACAGAGGATACAATCCCCAGTATAAAAGACCACCATTGCATATATTACCGAGAGAAGCTAAGGAGCAACCAGACCAAGTACCACATCCATTGTACTTGGAAGGTCCAACAGAAGACTCCACTGGAGATGCCACTTATCAATTAGAAGATTCGAACTTTTCTTTTTCAAATAATGATGATATAGAATGTCCATTACAAGATGAAGAAGAAGAAGCAGAGATTGATCATTATTGTAAGCAATTTGTTGATTTCATGCAAGCACAATTCAATGTAAATTATGATCTCAGGTCTTCAAGGAAGAGGACTAGAACTCAAGGACAAGAAGAGGAGCCACCTCAGAAAGAAGCACCTGCTCAGAAGGAATCAGCAACAAAGGGAAATATAGAAAAAGGTAAGAGTCCTCTGGATGCTCCCTTGTAGCCTAATGATCAGATTCCTTCTTCTTCAAAAATAGTCAGTCCTCCTAATGTTGAGTCAGTGTCAAAAGAAATTAAATCTTCAACTGAAAATAAAGAGTCAAAAGAAGTAGTGATAGAAAAGCCCCCATCTTCTTTCAATGTACAAAAAGAACTTGAGAAAATTAAGATTCCAGTCCCCCTGACCGAACTATTAAAGCAGCCTGCATATCAGTCTCAGGTTACTTCCTTCATGCTTCCTCCTGAAATACCAATCACGCCTGATAGTTTAAACCTTCAAGAAGAAAGACCCATGGTAGTCTTTGGCCCACATGTCGAGGAGATAGACCCTTCTACTCCTCCTTTTTATGTGTCTCTAGTCATTCATGACCTGTTGTTACACAATTGCATGTTAGATTCTGGGGCTTCCCATAACCTTATGCCTCTGTCTGTCATGGAACAACTAGGGCTGAAAATTACAAGACCATACAAAGACCTATATTCATTTGATTCTAAAAGAGTTAAATTCTTGGGAATGATTAAAGATTTAGTGGTCAACTTGGCCCAAATTCCAGCAAAAAGTGTGGTCATGGACATTGTGGTTGCTGATATCCCAGCCCGCTTTGGCATGTTGCTGTCAAGGTCCTGGGGTACAAAAATTGGTGGTTCAATCAAATTGGATTTAACATACGCTACAGTCCCAGTCTTTGGAGGCTAGGAAAGAAGGTTATACAGGGAGACAAGATTCGTTAAAATGGTAACTAAGGCTGACTGCTCAGAGAATTCCCCAGTTTATAACAAAGAGGGAGACTTCTCATGTTTGATGTTAGAAGAAAATCAAAATTATGCACATGAGCCCCTCTTTGGTCAAATCCAAGCTGAGCAGCCTAAAGAAGACCAGGAATCTGGAATTTGGACTTTGCATTTTGATGGGGCAAATTCAAGGGAAGGCAATGGAGCTGGGGTGTTATTAATCTCTCCTACTGGAAGATGGGTACCACTGTCCTTTAAATTGGAATATGAAGCTACCAATAATGTAGCCGAATATGAAGTGCTTTTATTGGCACTGCAGACAGCTAGAAACATGGGCATCCAAAGTCTAAAAGTCATGGGAGACTCTGAGCTGGTGGTAAGGCAGATCAGAAATCAATGCCAAACTAAGCATCCTCGGCTGAGAGCTTACAGAAACGAATTATGGGACATGGTGGAGAATTTCTTCTCAGCATTTAACATACAGTTCATGCCCCGAGAGCAGAACAGAATAGCAGATTCTCTTGCTGTAGCTGCCAGTACATTCCACCCTCCTTAGAATCCACTTTTAAGATATGAAGTGGAGGTACGTTACAGGCCATCTATCCCAGATAATATTAAGCACTGGCAGGTATTTGAAGATGATGAATAGATGAAGAGATTTATGGAGACAGTGGGAGAATTCTCTAGTATGGAGATTGATGATAATGAGGAATAGGAAGCTGAAAATATTGTAGAAAATAAATGGGAAGAAAATATAGCAGGTAATAAAGTGCTGCAAGCTGAAAGGAAATGTTATACCTAGAGGTCTGGTGCCGCTAGAAAGGTTATTTAACAAAGATGATATTCCATTGCAGCCAAACAAAGTGATAGAAGAAGATCAAGTGGAAGATTTAAATCTGGGTACTTATGTTGATCCCAAAATTGTAAAATTATCTAAAAGGGTCCCAGAAGAATATAAAGAAAAATATTTGAAGTTGTTTCAATCTTATAAAGATGTATTTGCTTGGTCCTATCAGGACCTAAAAATTTTTGATGTTAATATTATGCAGCATAAAATTCCTTTGAGGGAATATGCAAAGCCTTATAAGCAGAAGCTCAGACAGATAAATCCTCTGCTACTTCCCTCTATTGAAAAAGAAATCAAGAAGCTACTGAAGGCCAAAATAATCGTGCCATTGAGATACTCAGAATGGGTAGCAAACCTTGTTCCTGTTCGGAAGAAGAATGGAGAAATAAGGCTGTGTGTGGATTTTATGAATTTAAACAGAGCATCCCTAAAGGATAATTATCCACTGCCTAAGATGGACCACATCCTGCAGAAAGTGGTGGGAGCATCCAGAATGTCAATGATGGATGGGTTTTCTGGCTATAATCAGGTAGTTGTATTTCCAGAAGATCAAAAGAAGACTACTTTTACCACACCATGGGGAACATTTATGTATGCCAAGATGCCATTTGGATTAATTAATGCAGGAGCTACTTTTCAGAGGGCAATGGACATAGCCTTCGTTGGGGAGCAGGACAAGTTTTTGGTGGTATATATTGATGATATCACAGTGTTTTCAAAGGATGATGATGAGCATATCGAGCATTTAAGAAGAAATTTTGAAAAATGCAGAAGGTATGGCCTATCCCTCAATCCTCAAAAATCTTTAGTTGCATTAGATGAGGGAAAAATCTTAGGGCACATTGTAACTAAAGATGGTGTGAAAATAGACCCTAAGAGAGCAGAAGTAATAAACAGTATTCCTTTTCCTAGGAATAAGAAGGAAGTACAGGTGTTTTTAGGCCGAATTAATTTTCTCAGAAGGTTTATTCCTAACTATGCTGAGATAGTTAGGCATATCACTGATATGTTGAAGAAGGATAATGAAGTAAGATGGTCCCAGGAGTCTAGAGATGCATTTACAAGGATAAAACAGGCATTTGCTGAAGCTCCTGTGTTAGCTGGTCCAGATTATGCAAAGCCATTTATGAGTATTGCTGGAGTATTGTTGCAGAAAAATGAAGATGGATATGAACAGCCAATAGCTTTCTTCAGTCAAGTGCTGCATGATGCTGAATTGAAATATAACATATTGGAAAAGTAGGCATATGCCCTGGTAAAGTCCCTCAAAGCTTTTAGAACCTATATTTTGCAATCTCACGTTACTGCATATGTTCCCACAACAGCTATCAAAGACATTCTTGTTCAGGGGGATAGCGAAGGAAAAAGAGGAAGATGGATTGCAAAAATACAGGAGTATGATTTGGACATAAGGCCTACTAAGATGATTAAATGATAGGGACTAGCTAAGATGTTATCCGAATCAAATCACCAAGCCTTGGGCATTAATTTATCCATCATAGCAAATGAAGAATCTGATAAAGGAGAAGAACAGCAAGGACTAGAGATGGCCACTCAAAAGGTACACATGAAATACCTCACTAGTCCTTGGTATAAAGAAATAGTTGAATCTCTTTTAACACTTAGTTGTCCTCCAAGTTGTGATAAGGTAAAATACAGAGTTGTAAGAATGAAATCACAGAAGTATATAGTTGCCAATGGTCAGTTATATTGGAGAGACCCCTCATGTATATTACTATTATGCCTCACAGAAAATGAAGTGGAGAATATAATGACAGAATTTCATGAGGGAATATGTGGAGGACATTACAACTAGAGGGCTACAGCTCATAAAATCCTGAAGGCTAGTTTTTATTGGCCAAAATTATTTACAGATGCTTTTGCTTGGGTCAGGGCATGTGACAAGTGCCAAAGATTTGCAGAAAGACAGAAATTAGCAGCTTTGCCCTTGATTCTTATTCATGTGAATGAACCATTTAAAAAATGGGGATTAGATTTTATAGGAGAAATACATCCCCCATCAAGTGGCCAATATAAATGGATACTAACAGCCACAGATTATTTCAAAAAATGGGTGGAAGCCATTCCTACAAGAAATGCTACAGATACTGTAATAATCAAGTTTATGGAAGAAAATATCATATCTAGGTTTGGCTGTCCTGCTAGAATTGTAACTGACAATGCACAGGCTTTCAAGTCCGCCAGATTTGTAAATTTCTTCCAACAGTATAACATAATATTAACTCATTCCACAGCTTACTATCCACAGGGAAATGGATTAGCAGAGTCTTATAATACAATCCTGGTGAGGGCCTTGAAGAAAGCAATAAATGAGAATCAGAAGAATTGGGACTCCCAATTAAAATTTGATCTATGGGCGAATAGGATAACCAGCAAGAGAGCAACAGGGAAGTCTCCCTATGAGCTGGTGTATGGGCGAGCAGCTGTGTTTCCTGTGCAATTGGCGTTGCCAGTAGCACGTTTTATGCAGGAAAGCCAAGAAGAACCAGATGACATGGTCAGAAGAATTAATCAATTGGTATAATTGGAGGAAATGTGGAACCAGGTGAATCAGAGATTGATAGAATATTAGGAGAAAATGAAGAATGTATTTGATCAGCATGCGAAATATAGGAAATTTCAAATTGGATACATGGTTCTCAGGTGGGATGTTCGAAGAGCAGAAAAGGGTAAGCATGCTAAATTTGATCCGTTGTGGTTTGGTCCATTAAAAATCGTGAATCAAGGGAGAAATAATACTTTCATGTTAGAAAACCTACAGGGTGATCTGTTGGATGCTCCTGTGAATGGCCAATTCCTCAAACCATACTTCCAATTCTGACCCAGGCAGAGTATGCCTGTTGTATTATATTGTATATAAAATTTGTTTCAGTTTTTATTGTTAATAAAGGGAGAATGCTGGCAAATTATCAGAACAAGCGCAAAGGAATGGAAAAACAGAATGTACATACAATAATGTTCAGTGGTCTGCGTGTTTTCGACATGCCCAAGGATGAACATGTCATCCCCAGATGGAGCTGATGTTGTGCATATCAGCCCCCCTATTTAAATTTTGGCCACCAGCTCCCTTTGGTTCTGTTTAAAACATCTTTCGCGGCCAAGGCCCTCCATGTTCGGTCTATCGTTACTCTTTTCGCCCGAAAATACACTGTGAAAAGGTTGAAATCCATGTTATAAAACATATCAGGCCTAGCCCGCACAGCCGCAGCACCTTTTGCCTCAGTTCCCATAGGACCCGAGCGCAAAACCATATGCCAAAGGGAAAGGGGGCTTAACGATAAGCGTTTCGGGCGCACCTGCAACCGTTCGATCTCAGTCAAATCTACGGCCCGCAATCAACGTAGCAATGGTGGTCCCCACGCCCGAAAAACCGATGGTTAATTCCGCACAGCTTTGGACGGGCCGGCGGTATTCTCCATGGGGGCAGCGATTCCACTAAATACGCGTCGCATGTCTTTTGTACGGGCCCGAAAAACCACTTTTTCGCGCGTTAAATGTTGAACAATGGCCAGGCAGTGGAATTCACCCGCGCCGTTGGATCTATCGACCTCCATCCAACAGCGGATATCCTCCAAAGCTACTCGCGCATTAGTACATGTCTGTTGTGTCCTGTGGCCCACCATTACGTCACCCCAGGCCCCTGTGAGCTGTTGATTTGTCTTCCAAAATCCGATGGCCCGGAATCAAGTCTTCTCTGTCTGTTGACTCCGAAGCCACGTTGCCCTCCTACCTGTCCTTCGTACACTCACGTGTCATACTCCCGTGTGTTCGTGGCATTCTCCCCTGCCGAATATATATGTGTGTGTGTGTGTGTGTGTGTGTGTGTGTGTGTGTGTGTGTGTGTGTGTGTGTTTATTCATATTCATTGTTTTATTTCGCCACCACGTTCAAACCATTTTACGTAGAAAACCTGCGTCCCCTCTGATTATCAGAGGCCTCCATTGTTTTTCCTTCGCCACCCTGCACATTCTTATCATTCCGCCATGTCCTCTCCCCCATTACCATCGACACTTCCTCGTCCATCCCACTTCTACCTGGTTTTTCTAATGAATTGGTGGATTTTGCAGGGTTTCAACATATTGACGGATGTTTTGATTCACAGTTTTGGTCGCAGCGATAGAGCATCTCAGAAGGCAATTCAATTGGAGCTGTCATTTACGAAGAAGGGTCCTGAAAGCCGCCATGATAAGACATCCATCACAAGGGCAGGATTTAAAATCTTTCGAACTCTCCAAGGGAAATTTAAAGATGTCGGTTCGCGTATGGAGATATAAATGTTCCTGCAAAGAACAACAGCAAATAATTAAAGATTTCAACAACCTCATTGAAGATTATGAGCTCATATCTGGTGTTAAAAGACAAAGGTATCTGACCAGAGATTTTCTAGATCAATCCGAGGGTACAATACATTAAAAATCATACCCTACAGATTATTTTTCAATTGATTCTCTTCTGAGGAAAGTACAGAAGGTTCATGAAGATTTTCTCTTATGTCGTGTCTCTGAAGGGATCTTCTTCCTAGTTCATTTATTCTTGCAAGCAACCTCAGGGTTTTATCACAGCAGATTTTCCTCCTCCGATCAAGTACATAGAACATTTGTATATTTTGTTATTTGTGTCTTATTTATAAGGAGATTTTCATCTCTCGGCATTTATTTCTAGAGGCAGATTGTGAAGTACAGTCATTTATATTTAGTCATTCACAGTGTGGGCGCGAATGTTTTCCACCATTTTGTTCAAATTAATTCATTAAATGTGCTCCATCTACCTCCTTCTCGAGGGTTCTCTATCTTTTCTATAAAGACCCAGAAATAAGACATTAGCAGGGTTCCAGATTTCTATCAGCAAACTGTGCAGTGAAAATGCTTTTGCATACATTTTGTAACACTTCGGTATGAAGCCTCATAGCCCATAGGGTCTCAGTGAGGAGGAGTTATAACTGTAATGAGGATTCTGGTCTCTAGTATCTCACAGTATGTAATTTTCTCTTATGTGTTAATACAATATCTCATTTCATGCTTATTATCTTCTTGTATCATGTTCTAGAATGCGAGTGGCTCACTAATATTGAGTAAGGATTCATCCTAGTTGATGCCCATGCTGGTGTTAGTCAAGCGCTTTAAATAGGCCTAGTCATGATATATTGTTCCATGTTCATCTTATCCATATTTTCTGCTATATTAGTTACTTGAGGAGGCTGCTTTTACAATGCCATTGTCATGTATGGATTCTTAGTTGGATAAGCCCATATGTGATTCTGTTGTGTATCTGGGTATCAGTCTCATGTTAACTAATATCTTCTTCATGTTTCCCCACTGCACTCACTTCCTGATATCTGATTTCTGTGGTATATTATCTGAACTGGCCCTCTTTGCAGTAAGTTGTCTCTTAACTGTTTGACGCCTTTGTATTGGAGTTTTGCATGATGTTCTTACACTGTTCTTATCTTTGTATCAGCTTCTGAGAGAGATTGGTCCCATTTAAACTAATTTCCTTGTTTAACAAGAGATAGTAAGAGAGCTTTTGGACTGACAACACAAGCTATATAATGAGCTCCTTGCTATATTAAGATGTCCTAGGCACTGGTCTATGGCAACTCTAGAATGTCTCTAGGGGCGACAAAATTGTCCACAACAGGCACGATATTTTTATGAACTTGATTTAAATTTTATATCGAGTCCAGAATTGTGTGGTCATCGCAATATTTGAAGAAATCAACTATTGGATATGTGAAATGTGAGATGCGAGAGAATGAGTCAAAAAGAACATCAAAGATATTTCATTAACAATTTTTATCAACAAATTCTAAGAGTCTCTTTTGATGGAATATTGTGATACAAATATTTTTGATATGGATGATGTGATATCAGACAGAAAAATCATCGAAAATCGGAGGGAGTAAGAATATCGGGAGATCAGAGATATTTGGTGTATGCTCATTTCAAAACCTCCGATATGCGAATTGTGATAAATGATGAGCCATATGTGGGGTCGATGATTTATTTAAAGTATTCAATTAAAAAAGAAAGTGAGTGATTTAAATTTTCTTTATACTAAATAACCCTTTAATAATTTAATTAAATGTCTAAATTTTTTATTGGAAATTAATTTTATCAAAAATTTCTTATAAAAAGAGTTGTGAAATAAAATGATCTGATATGATTATTCTGACAATTTATCAAGACTTATCAAGATTTCAATATAAGAAAAATTTAAATATCATTCAAATTCCAGATGAAATAATAAATAGTTCCCTGAACATGTTGCAAATTTTGGAAAAAAGGGTTGGCTGTTTGCTTATTTCAGATCTACATAATCAAGTTATTGAAGATCTGCACACAAAACAAAATAGAAATAAGAAACAACATTTGAAAGAAAAATAAAGAATAGATGATGATGAACATGTAAACACATACTTGGAAAAATTTTGATTGTAAGTTTACCTCATGAATCTTTAAGTTCTACCAAATTTTCTCAAAATTTGCATAAGTTTAACATCACCTTCTTATTTTAATCTAAAATGCTAAGAAATGAACTTTTTCGAATTGCATCTTTTCCAAAATTACATCAGAAGACAATATTGGTAAAAATGAGTTCTTAGAATTACTTGTGAATCAAAAATTATTAAGTGATAGAAAATTCTTGGATTTTCTTCATGTATGATCAATGTTATGAATTTTGAAATACAAGAAAATTGAAAGCTTTGACAAATAATTATGATTAGATAATTCAAGAGCTTCTAAAATTCTCTAAGCTGCTTTTCTATAATTGAAATGGGATGCCCAAAAGAAATTGGATTCATTACTTGTTTTATTGAAAATCTGAAATAATGAAATAAATGCAAACAAAAAATAAAATTAATATATTCCTATTTCTAATTTAATGAAGGAAACATGACTACGTATAGTCATAATTCCAATGAAACCATGTAAGAATTTTAATTCATGCATGTATGTACATGTCAAACATTAGTAAGAATGCAAATATAATTAAACTACAAAAACTAAATCTAAAAGCAGAATGTGTTTTTAATGTTAGTAGATTATTCGTCGTTACCTTTTCTTCAAATGTTTTTTCCAACTAAATTTCAATTGGATCATAGAAATATGGATGGATTTCCATTATTGAGTGGGAGAGGTTTAAAAGAGAAGATGACAGGCCAGGTTGTAGAAATTATCTTTTAGAAAGAATGGCCTATGTGATTTTGTTACTGTTATGATTAAGTGCTAAATTATTAACGATCTTCCGTGAAGGAAAATATTCCAAATGTTTTTTTAAACGAGTCAATGAAAAATGGATGGAAGTGTGTTAGATTCAATGGAAAATTATTAATTGAATTAGATTTCTGGTCATAAAGTGAAAATACACTCTCTTTTTGGCATTGCTCTTGAGAAGTAAGAAGCATTTGATAAGGAATGAACATCAATTGAAATTCAAAGTTTAAAAACTTTTGATGTTCAAAATTATAATTTGAATCTTCATTTTTCTCTTGAGGTAATGCATCAATTGAGTGTTCAATATTGAGCTGCTCAATATGCCAGCACAAAGTATCTAAAAATCAAAAACTAAAAACATAAAATTAATCTAAAGTTAAAATTAATTTTTGAAAAAATAACAAAATTGAACCATAGTTTATACTAGTGTTACAATTATTGTTACAACACAATTGGGAATGACTTAAAGTAATTTCCTCTTCACAATAATTGGACACAATAATGCAATTAGAATGACTGTTGATACCCACTTGTGAATTAGAGAGATGGCTATGACTCTGAATGGGAATGTGTGATTAATCGTCATATAAATCATAGATTTGAATGGTTTCTTGAATGCTGAAATCATAAGTATGATTAATTGTTTGAAAATGAGGACTCTTTGAAATAATTTTTGAATTATATTGTTCTTTATTTTCACATGTGATTAAATTTTGATCATAATGATCTAATTGTATAGAAGACAAATCAATATCCTCAATGTCAAAGTAGCTATCATATATGACTTTATGAAATTCATTATAATTCTCTTCAATCTCACATAATGTATCAAAACAAGAAGGAATATTGAGTTCATGTTCATTAATTCCAGAAGAATGATCATTAATTAATTCTCTATCCTGATCAAAACTAATCGAAAATCTATTTAAATCAGTGTCTTTGTTTTCTGAAATATCTTTAATGAGAAGAGAGGTTAAATTACCATCAGAAAATTTATCAGGTTAAAGAGAAAAATATGAATCCGAAACAATGCATTCGAAAATGTCTCTATCTGATCACTCTGGTGTATTTTCTTCATTGCAATTTTCAGATTTAAGATCATTTCTTGGCTACTTATACTTTCTTGAAGAATGTTGCTAAGTTGATATTTTGGAATTTGCTCATCATGAAATAATTTAGAAATTTGTACAGCAGATTGTGTTTTATTGAAAACTTTAATCGTTGTTGGTACTTGTTGGATTATGATTTGAGTTTTTTATTCTAATGCATACTGATTTTCAAATTTCAAAGCAGTATCTTCTCAATACTGTTGCTAATATTTTCTTGCAATTTATCAATGAAAATTTCCAAGCTTCGTGATTAAGTTTCATGGAAATGTGAAGGTGCACCTTGATTTTTCTCAATACTATAAGAAATGTGCAGAAATTTAAGGAATTGATTATACACAATAGAGGCCTCTTCATCATCATTTATTTGTACCTCCATATTGGAATTTTCAGTTATGTCAATGAATATAGAAGGAGATTGATCAAAGCTTGAAATAATTTCACATGGATTATGAATGGAAGGAAGAGAGAAAATATGTTCAAACCAACCTAATAATTTTGTTTTCAAAGGTTTATCTTCAATTTTAAATTTTAAACAATTTAAACGAAACCTGATGGTAAAACCAATTAAAAATTCACCTTCAAACCTTTGTATATCTTCAAAATCGTCACATACTTGTTCGTAGATATATCCATCAAATTTACAAATGAAAATTGTAATAAATTGTTCCCAAGTGTGGATTGAGGCAACTGAAAGTGATTGACACCATCTTCTGGCTTTTTCCAAGAATGTAAGAGTAAAAATCTTGCATAAAATATCTTCATCAATATCATGAAAAGTAGAATTTGAAAATTTTTGAATGAATTGTAAAATATGATTAAATGTAGAAGTATTCCTCTTACCATTAAACTTTACCTGAGATAAGTGTCTTACTATTTCTAGTGGAGTATTGGAAGATGCTCGTCCAGAAATACAACTCCAAATTGGAAGTTTTAAAGGAGTCATTGTAATAAAAATAAAATGTTAGAATACAAAAACTCCAAAGGAAAACAAGTCTCAAGCCCTCCTTCTAGCGCCAAAATGTTGAGGCCTCGAAATTCGCTACAACAACATGGGGGATGACCACCCAGTTCGGACCTTAAAGCAATTCCTTTTCCATTTAGAATGGTGGCTCCGACTGGTTTAACTAGGTCCAGTTACCTTCTCTCAATCTCCATTGGCTTAAAATATGACTTTTATCTATCAATCGGAAAGAGACATCAAATCATTTCTCTTGCCGATCAAACAAGAAAGTGATCCTTAAGCTAATTTGGGTTTAGCCAAGCCATAACTAATGTTTTTCCTCTTTGGGAAGAGGACTTTTTTAGGATGTAGAATTTAATCTAAATGCAATATTATTCTAAGATGCAGGCAAAAGAAACTATTTTAATCCTATCTCAATTAGGTAGATATAGATCTATCCCAACAGAGAGAAAGATGTTTAAAATAATTGAGATTTAAATATATTTGTTTTAAATGAATATCAAGCTAACGAAGTATTTCAATTAACTGATATTGTGAATACCAAACACATTCTATCTAGAGACCTCTTAACTGAAATAATCAATCAACAACACTTAGGAAGGAGTTCTCAAAATAATATTAATCATTTAATCAATAACTTGAATAATTAAAAAATAACATGTGGAAATAGTTCACAACATATCGTTATTCAATAAATCAGTTCTATAAGACAGATCTTTGAGTAAATAGTTACTCAGAAATCAGAATTCAAACCATAAGGGTAGAGACAAATAATAACATAAATTGAGTAAAATTACTCATACCGACAGAAGTGCACAAGTATGTGAGTAAATTGATACATTCCTATTATCATAAAATGAAACCATCATTTGAAATAATAGTATTATAAATACAAATTTATTATGTACATTTCTCCAGCTCTGGTCTCTAACAGTCTTTTACAATGCCTGAACTTATGCTTTCAAAATCAGAGCTACAGTAGTGCAAGACTCTATTCATTATACATAACTCAGAATGTAAAAAAAAACCTCAATAATCTCCAGATCTGAGACTCCTCTCCTCTCACCCTACACCTCTAAATTCTTTAGACAATAGTGTCATCAAGAATTCCAGAATTGTAGAGGAGAGAAACCCTTGTTACATTTTTCAATCTGTTATTTATAATATTTACAAAAGGATTTCTTCATAAGAAAGTTTGTTTGAAGAGTGGTTTTGCCCAATCAATTTTCATTGGTTCAAAAATATTATTCAATTTTTGGAGCCTTCTCATTGATTGAGAGCTTCTTCTTCTCATCTCTTCAACTATTTTCCTGCAAAAACAAATCAAAAACAAAATTAAAATGCAAAAATAAAATCAGAATGTCAAATCTAGAAATTAAAATAAATCCAATTAAAAATTAATTAAATAAATAATTGAAAAGAAAATATAAGATTTATTTTGATATCTGTGCTAATCTAATTGGCTAAGGAGAACATAGACGAATGGATTTGCACTCATAAGAAGTTGTGGCAAATTAAAATGCAAAAAATAAAACTCAGAAAATTAGTTTTATTTAAAAATTCGGAGCTTGATCTTTTGCTGAATTTTAGACCCAATAAACGATTAAATATGGAAATGAAACCTCTTCAAGAATAATCTCCATCATTTTATCTTTCCAATGAGTTGTCCTGAGCCTCATTTGGCCAAGTAAAACTCCATTTATGAGCCTCTAAAGTTGGTATATTAAAATTGCAAAAATCTAGAATTTTGTTGCTTGGGCTAAAAAATCAAAATTTTAAATTAAATTATAATCCTAAATTAGATTATAATATTTAATTAATTAATACTAATTAATTGCAATTATATTATTCATGTAATTTATTTATAATCTAATTCTAAATTAAGTTATAATTATTTATTAATTAATTAATAATTATATTATTAATTTAATAAAAACTAATTGAAAAATTAAATTAAATTAATTTTTAAAAAATGATTTATTGATTTAAAATATTAAAATATTACATTAATATTATTATTTAAATTATATTTAAATTATATTAAAATTATAATTAAAATATAATATTATATAATAAATTTTATTTTAATTAATAATTCACAAAATATAAAAATGCACACCACGTGAGAGAGAGAGAGAGGAGTGGAGGGATAAGATGAAAGATAGCGGAGGGACGGCGGTAAAAGTAAGTGACACGAAAATTAGGGGTCAATCACAAATCACATTTAAAGACTTATCGCAAATCACACTTGGAGACGGTTAGCGATAAGTGTTTCGCAACAAAACAATAATATATGCGATGTGCGATGGAGTGATGTGACGGTAGGCAGGTAAGGGTCCCACATAATATCGCATCGACGTTTCGGAAGGGTGGCACATGAATGTGACAACGATCTTTTGCGATGGCCGATATGCGAAAGGGTAAAGGGTCCTACCAAAGGTTTTAAGTGGCAGTTTGATGGGTGGCGGAGCTATAACATTGAAATTTCGGAAGTTAAAATAAGTGGATTTTGGGGATTAAATGGGATTTAAAGCGTTAAACTATGGGTTTTAAATATAGTTTAACTTATGAAGTATTTGGATATTGGGAAAAATGTGAAAAATAATAAAAATGAAGTGAGATCAATATTTACAATAAATGACTATTTTAACTACAAGAATTAAAATATTGGTACACTTTATACATGTTTTTTAACCGAGGCGAGAAAATGATCAAAACTTAAAAGGTGTGTCATTTACAAACCGGTTGACCAAATGAAGTGAAACAAGTATCATTGGAAAGCTTATGAAAAACTAGATTCAACGAAACAATCAAAATAGAAATCTGATAAAAATTAAAAATTACAAAATTACAAAATAATTAACTTAATCAAAATCCTAAAAGGTGTTTAACCAAAATTTTGTAGAAAGGGTCCCCATTAGTAAAGTTCATAAGTCAAAAATGGGGAGGTTTTGTTTTACCACAAAATGATGGTGAATGTTTCTCGAGCATGTGATCCTTATCATGTAATTATCTCACTATTGAAAAAACTAAATGTAATAAATATGAAGTAGAGTCTTATTAGGAATATGAGTCTTTAAAGGATAGTTGTCTTTTTCTGTTCCAAGAAAGTAGTTTTCAGTTATGTTAGGTGCCAAAGTTATTGTTCGAGGATCTAGCCAGTTGGGCAGATCATTTGCAATGCAAAAGATTCTATTTATAGATAGAACATTGAATATCAAAAGGTTGGAGAATGTTATACCAAATTGCTACTCTGTAATTTTTTTTTCAGTTTCAGTAATATACAATGATATTTTACTTCTAGACTTGGGATTCAAATGAGGTGTTCAATGTTTTGTTTGCTTTATATCTTTCATTTTTAATCATCTGCAGTGATTTTTATCTCTAAAAACTCAGAACTCTTGGTAACATGCTCTGACTTCCTTTAGAGGTTAAATTGTTGTGTTTTTCCTATGTTGTGTGTATGTACCATATTTTATTGAAACCTCTATTTTCCTCACCTTCCAAAAGAATAATTATTGTCATTGAGTTTACTGATGCTAACTCCATATCCCAATGGTAGCAAGTCTTTAATTTTTCAACCTGAAATCAATCAAAATCAAGTCATAGTTCATAGAGTTATCCATCTAATAGTATTTCCATTGAAAATCATAAGTCCCCTTTGAGAGAGCCCTCTCAAACTGAAGAGGCTAGTCTTCAGTTAAAAGTGGTTTGAAAGAGTTACATTAATTTGATTGATGAGTAGCCTATCAGAATCAATTTGGTGATAACAAATACCATGTATAAAATATAACAACGTGATTCAATATGATCTTATAATGTACTAAAACAAAATAATGAATCCTTCTACGATTTGCCGAAACAAAACACAATCACACAATCACATATCAAGTAAGAGAAAGAGACAATCAATCGCACAACAAAAGATGTATATGGGGAAAGCATGCTGCCTAAAACCCCACTACATGTATATTGTATAAAGCCAATACCACAAAACAATACAATTCTTTCTCTCTCAAAGAAATTCCTACACTATGCCAATTGTCTCACTCTAATCTAGGAAAAATCATACAATTACTTAGCCAAATCTCAGCCTCTGCTTAGCTTGCCTTGCTCACACATTCTTGGAGGAATTAAGCCCCTATTAAATATGAAAATCCTTCCAATTAATGGCACAATACATCCTTGGCCTCCACATGACTCTATAACTAACCTGTACAATTTTCTAATTATACAACTGATATTTATCATCCATTTAACCTTAGTATCAACTGGGCCTTCCTTAGAAATGACATGCAACAACTATTTATAGCGAATTATCAGTTAACTGATTGATAACAACTTGTGAATTAAATCATATTTAATTCACTGGACCTATCACTAGCTCATCTCTCAGTTAGAACTAGTTAAACTGATTTTAAGTCAATTAATTGAGTTAACTAATTACAACTAATACATAATTGTAACTAGACCCCCTAAAATCAAGGGGACAACTCTACATGACTCCTCTTTATCCCTCAACTCGAATTTCCTAAGCTAATTCAGTCATTCTAACTTAGTTTACTAATGAGATGAAATTACAATTTCTCTTCCAATTTAATTAAGGGAAAATTATATTAGAAGCCCCCTTTGGGTGCCATTTCTTGGTTCCATTTCAACATAGAGTATGCACCTACAAAAGAAAAAGTAGCTTATATATTCACCAAACCTCTCCCAAGAGATCAATTTGAATATTTAAGGAAAATATTTGGAGTAGTTCCTCTTAACTCCCTCCACTAAAACTTCCTTATGAGGAAGAAATATAGCCAGTAAGCACTCAACATATTACATGAAATTTGTGAGGTTCATAGGATCAACAAAACAAGGGGATATATTTTATAGGGGGGCACATTAGTTCCTTTTCCATTGATGTCAAAGGGGGAGAAATAAATGAAACAAAAGAAAGGGGGAGAGGTAACAACACAAAAGGAGAAGTACACTAGAGTAGAAGTACACCAAAGGAGAAGTGCATCATAGGGGGAGCAACATCCACAAGGGGAGAAGAAAGAGAAGTAAGAAGTAAGCTTTGATTTTTATTTTATATTCATGTTTAGTGGTATTGTTTTATTTTTTTGGATTATGATGTTTCCATCAATTCCAAAGTGGAAGAATGTTAGAATATGTTTTTATTGATGGAAAAGGAAAAGAAGATTAAGGAAATAGCAGAGATGGTTGCAAGAAGAATGGAGATCAATGCAAAGTATGGTAAAGGAAAATATGGTGAAGGTGAAGAGACTTTGGTGCTATTTTGGGTACAAAAAATAATCTCAAATATAGTTGGCAACTATTTAGATGGATAGATATTTCTAGTGGTATATGGTAGTCTACAAATAACCTGTTGGATCGGAAGTTATTACTATTCAAAAATATGTACCCCAAAGTCAAAGGTTGCAGAGCTAACTTGGTGAAGCTTGTAAAAACGGTGCAATTTTGGTGTTGTGCCAAACACACCAGAGCCACTGATTTGAAATTAAAAACTTGAAGGTTTCATAAAGTTTGCAAGTAAGTTTATGTCGTGTGGGCATACATAAACTTAGTTTTTTTTAGTTAAATTTGCAGAAATAAAACAGAGAAAAATAGACCATGAACAACATAACACAAATAAAAATTTGATGATGGATTTCACCCCTCCTAGGCGATGTCTCCAGTTCCAGCTTCCAATTTAGGCCTTTTGATTATATGCTCAAATATGAAATTACATCAATTTACATAGCTTAGATTTAAAAAATGACACTGCATTGTGTCCAGAATACCCAAAAACCCCTACCTAGGCTCTTTTTGGGCTAAAAGAGGATGAGGAATGACCAATTTATGTCTATTTCACCAATTCCCTACTACCTATCCTAGAAATTGACAAAATTGGCTAATTGTTCTACTAAATCCACCATTTCGCTGACCGCCATGCGACAATTTTCCCTGGGACCAGTGGGATTTCCACCGCAATAGGTGCATTTTTTTGCCTATTTAACCATGCTAATAAGGCCTTAAGCACTGATTTATTTGGCACCGATATTGGTTATATGGGCCATGTGGCTATGGGACAATTATGCGCATGCCCCTTCGACTACGTGCCAGGTAGTGGTCATGTGTCACCAATAAGATCGAGGGTCAGGGCCTATCCGCCCACCCCCTCCACCATGACTCTCGTTGACAGTTAGGTTGGTATGTTGGAATCAGGGGTTGGGGCCTATCCACTCTAATATGAAATTTTTGGCCAATACCAGAGGGCCATGCGACACCCTCTCATCAGGCCACATGGAACCTCCTGATTGGGCCACCCAATTAATCAACAACCAATCACAAACAAGGAAAATTTTAAGGATGGAAAATTATCTTGAAGTTTCAAAAATTGGTGAATCTCACTAGTCCCTAATATGCAAACTATAAAAAATATATTGATGTATTTGTAAAATTATTCAAATTTGTAATGATTTTATATATACTCTATATATAATTTTGGCGATTTTTAATGTCAAATAATTTTATATTTTAAAATTTGGGCAAATCGTTTTTATAAAAAAATGAAATTGGCAAATCTTTTTTTTGGGAAAATCATGGAAATTTAGCCCACCTGCGAATATTAGCCCCTAAAATTTTCCATGATCACAAACTGCCAATCCGGCCTGTAAAAACCTGCCATGTGTCAAAATAGGATTGGCCCATCTGACACCATACCCTACACAAATAGATAATGAAATCATCATACAAACTGTTCAATTAGCCGCCCATTCAATCCTACAAGTTGACTTTTTATTTGTTCGAAAAAAACTTCAGAACACCATAACTTTCTCATACGATGTCGGATTGAGACGATTCAAGCAACGTTTGAATTAGGACAACAAGCACTACGATTTGGCACTAATTTTGATAAATTTTTAGAAATTTTATTTTTTAGCATATTTTTGATCACCTGGATCATTCCTCCCCGCTTGAAGCTTTTGGACCACCAAAAGTATGTTTTTATTCAAAAATTGAGTGTAAAACTCCCTCACTTTCCCGATCTCAATCCACCTTAATTTACTTGTATTAGTACCTTTGATCCCCACATGAAGATTCTCCACGTTGTCTTTGCGTGAAGTCCTTATCCTCCTACCAAGAATAATATCTTGTTGCAATACTTCTAAATATTCAAGAGAAAAATATTCTATAGATGGAATATGAAAATTATCTTCCTGATCATTAATCAAAGGAGGCTTATACAATCTCAAGTTTTCCACATTTGCAACACAATAAATTTTCATATAATGTGACAAATCTAATCAGAAAGCATTGCTACCAATATTCTTCAAGATTTTGAGAGGACCATATCTAATTGGCTTGATATTTTTACCTTCACCTTTGTCTGGAATCACGATTATCGTTAGATCAAAACCCGTAGCTATTATTCAACAATAACATCGCTAGAGATAAGGATCCACGAGAGGTGGTTATTCCATGTCGTGAAACACATAGGGAGTGTTGGTTTATCCAATGTCCAACAATCTCCCCCTCAACGTGAGTCGGGTGTGTATCAAACTCGTGACCTACGCTCTGATACCACTTTTTGGGAATCACGATTGTTATTAGACCAAAACCCGCAGGTGTTAGTCAACGATCACATCGCTAGAGATAATGATCCACGAGAGGCAGTTAGTCCATGTTAAGAAACACACATGGAGCATTGGTTTATCCAAGATCCAACAACCTTGAAGTATTTCCTTGCTAATATATAATCAAACTTTATCTCCCACTTGGAAATCATGATCAACCCAATGATTTTCATGTCTTGCCTTATACTTGGCTCTGCTTTTATCAATCTGCCCTTGTAGACTTTGATGCAATAACTAAATTTTTTCAATGAAATTCTTTGCCTTGTCCACATCACTATGTCGATATACTGCAATATATTCACCAAAAATAAAATCCAAAGGATACTTTGGAAAATAACCCAAAAAATATTCAAATGGAGATACTTGCATAGATAAATTCTTGGCACGATTGTAAGCATGTTGGATGTAATGAAAATTTTCAGTCCATATTTTAGGATGCTTACCACAATATCCATGAATTATATGCATTATTGTTCTGTTAACGACTTCTATTTGGCCATCGTTTTGTGGCTGAAATGTTGCGCTCTTCTTCAATTTGGTTTCCATGAGTTCCCCTAAACTTGACCAAAACTTCTCGAAAATTCGATAATATCCATTAGAAATAATAGAATTTGGAAACCCAAAATGAACCCATACATTTTGGAAGAACATATTTGTGGTTTGTTCAACTATAACCTGTTTCCTACATGACATCAACACACACATTTTGCTGAAACGATCCACAAAAACTTAAATATAATCATGACCTTTCTTTTACATTGGTAGTATTCATAAAAAATCAACAAAAATACTTTCCCAAGAATAAGAATGAATATGAAGTGGAGTATACAAACCCACTTTCCTATTGATAGGCTTACTAGTCGCACACATGGAACATCCTCTTACATATCTTGAAACACTTTCATTCATGCAAGACCAATAACAATACCTATGAATTTGTGCAACTATTTTTCCTACACTAAAGGGACCAACAATAAGAGAAGTGTGGGCTTCCCTAATGACTTTGACTCTTTCACATTTTGGAACACATAAATTTCCAAGATGATACAAAAACTTGTAATGAACATGATAATCCAACTCTTCAACATGATAATCTTGAATCAAAGTTGCATAAACTTATTTAAAATCACCATCTTGAGCATACTATTCAATATAAATTTCATGCATGATTGATTTATGCTTAAGAATGAGAGACACATTAACAATAGGCCTTGATAGCATTTCAACAACTTTGTTGTATATACCTTTCTTATACCTGATTTCCAAATGAAATTGTTGTAGAATCCCATCCACCTGAAATGTCTAGCTTGTTTTAGCTTGGTTTGCGATTGTTAATATTGAAAATTTTGATGGTTAGAATGAATAATCGTTTCCTTACCCATCAAATAATGCATCCATTTCTTCACACTTTGTACCAAAACATACAACTCTTTATCATAAGTTGGATAGTTAATTACTGCATTTGTAAAGGTTTCATAATGATAACTAATGGGCTTACCATGTTGGATCAAAACTAATCCCATGGCATAATCACTTTTTGTAGGTTTCAACCCTGTAGAAAAATTATTTTCAAATGAATCTTAAAAACATAAAATAAACAATAGAAAGAGAATAAAACATAAAACAACTATACACAGAGATTTTCCCCTGGATCCCAAACTATCAGCTTAATTTTTCATTATATTCCTTTCAATGTTACAACACATATATATACATGCCGAAGCATTCATAAAACCCAATCCATTAACCCTAGATTATAACATAACCATAGTTCCCTTGACTGGATCTACAAAATACCATGAGAATAAAACCATCAAGCCCAAAACCATGTGCAAACCCATGCTCAAAATCATACGCGGGTTTTCCCAACTAATATAGGGTACATTTTTTTTTTCCTAGGGAACTTCCTGGGACCCCATGTAGGGGGGCTACCACCCCCCTTCTTACCCACTGACAGGGGGGGCTGCGCACCCCCCCCCCCCCCCCTTGCCACCTCCCCATTACGCCTAATGCAAGCGTAGGGCTTCATCTGCCCCCCTCTTACCCCCCGCTACTATTAAGTCTCATGTTGGATTCATCTTTTAGGAGGAAACCATTCAAGTTCCTCAAACAATTTATCATATGTGTTAACGACTTCAACCAAATCGTGCTTAAGTTTTGAATCACATCCTTGGAAAGCTTCAGATTCAATAGTATCTTTGGGTTTGATCATCAACAATACAAAAATATTAGTATCATTTCTAAGCCTTTTAATTTTACCAACACTTACAAGAGACAAGTTCATCTTCTTACGATGTGCTCTAACAATATACTCAAATCCATCTTTTAAAATATGAAATTTGTTCTCATGATGATAGAATATGGTTTTTTTTTCATACAAGTATGTACTCCCTAAAACAATTCCACATATGTCATGTGGTACAACATCAAGATCTACCTCATCAATAAATTTTGCAGTGATAGTGAATTTAAGTTTACATTTTCTTATCACTTTCAATTTGGAATTTTCACATACCCAACCCAAAGGGTAAGGTTTAGGATGAGGTGTAGTTTCTTAGTTTAGTTTCTTGACAATAGCTTAAGAAATAAGGTTAACTTGGAATCCGTTATCAAACAAGGTATCAAATTTAGTATGCTTTGTAATCACTGTAATATGGAAAAGGTCAATTCTTTGTCTATCATTTTGAGACTAATAGGCTTACTAGAAGAACTAGTACTTTCAATATAAGCTTTACCTTTTAGTCCCATGGTTGTGATTTCAGTTTCATCACCTAAATCAGATCCTAGATCTTGTTGAGTTGTTGCAACAATATTTTGTTTCCCCTTGTTGTTAAACATCTTTCGTCTCATTTTTGGATGTAGTTTCAAACAATGGTATTCATCATGGCCCTCTTTTGAACAATGTTTGCATGTGAGTTTCGCTCCCTTTTTCTTGACTGTAGCATTACTTTTTCCTTTTCCTTTAGACTCCCCCTTTCTGTTGTCTCTAGATTTGGATGGTTTCCTTCTAGTATATTGAGGAACATTCTTTCCTCTTGCTCCTAAATGAGTTTCTTGAACACATACTTCATCTATATTGGTGGGATTAAAAATAAGAAATGTAGCTCAAATAACTATGCAAACCACCTATGTATTTAAGGAGAGTGTCTTGTGAAGAAAAATCTACACCTAAGATTAAAGTTATTCTTCTAAATTATTGTGTGTAACTTTGAACACTCTAACCTTTAGCTTGTCTAAAAATTTTCCAATCCATAATTTCTTGTTGCATGTAGGCTAATGGATAAAATTTCCTTCTTAATGCAACTAAAAAATCATTCCAAGAAGAGATAATTTTACCACTTTTATTTAAGCCTTCTTGAGTTATGTCCTCCCACTAGATGAGAGCTTCACTTTCCAATTGAAAATAATCAAGTTTGATCTTGGTAACATTATCCTTAATCCTTTGAATCCTGCAATAGACTTCAATTTGACGAACCCAATTATCCAAATTTTCAACATTTACTTTCCCATTGTACATAGGAAATTCAAACTTGACATCAAGCTTTAACAAAGGAGACTTAGCATGTCCTTTTGGAGATCTTGGAGGAGTATGTGAAGGAGATGAAGAAGGAGATGAGGATGGAGGAGATCGTGGAGGTGAAGGAGGAGGTTGAGGTGGTGGCTTGCTCCCATCACCACCATTACCTTTTGGTTGATTTGAACTCTCTCCATGCAACCTTGTTGTCCTCTCTTCATATAAAACTTTCACCGTCACAAACATGTCATAAAATTTATTTCTGAAAGCTCTCCCATCCTCAGACATCATCTCATGTCCTTCTTCATGTGCCATGACTGGTGGAGTTTTAGGATTTTGTGACCTCCTTGAACCAATTTGAGGATTTGGCTCTTCAAGCACTCCTTCTCCTCTTTTCAACTTTAACCTTGTAAGAATCAATAAAACACTTGCTAACATAGTAAAACATTCAAAAAAACCATTCTTTGATACCAAATTAATTTAAAATTAAAAACTTGAAAGTCTTATAAAAAGTTTGAAAGTAATTTTATGTCCTATGGGTAATGGATCAATATGAAAAAGCACATAAACTTAATGTCTTTTAGTTAAATTTGCAGAAATAAAATAGATAAAAATAAACCATGAACATCATCACACAAACAACAATTTGATGATGGATTTCACCCCTCCTAAGCTACGTCTTCGGGTCTATATTCCAATGTTGGGCCTTTTAATATGCTCAAATATGAAATTACATCAGTTTACATAGCTCAAATTGCAAAAATGGCACTGCCATTGTGTCTAGAATGCCCAAAAACCCTGTCTAGGCTCTTCTTGGGCTCAAAAGGTTGAAGAATGACCAAGTTAGCCCTCTTTCTCCAATTCCTTGCTATTCGTCCTGCAAATTGAAAAAAATGGCTACCCTTTCTATGAAATCCACCTTTTCGTTGTCCATTGAGAAACAATTTTTCCTGGAACCGAAAGGATTCCCGCCGCAATTGGTGAAATTTGTCGCTTCCTTAACCGCGCTCATAATTCCTTAAGAGATTATTTATTTTGGCACTGGTCCTAGTTATATGGTCCATGTGGCTAGGGGTTGGGCTACGCATCTACCCCTCCAACTACACTCAAAGTAGTGGTCATGTGTCACCAATCAGACCGAGCGTCGGGCCCTATCCACCCGCCCCCTCTTCCATGACTCCCGCCGACGGTTACAGTGGTCTATTGGAACCAGTGGCCAGGGTTTATTCACCCTATTTTGAAACTTTTAGCCAATAACAGAGGGCCATGAGGCACCCTCTCATTAGGCCTTGTGGCTATATAAATTAAACAAACATATGTTTATCAATGGATTCAATCCGATCTAACAATGTACTAAATCTAGATATTGAATCCTTCTACAAATAAATTGTGGAAATTAAAGACACTCGCTAATCACATTAAGCAAAGAAAGAATCAAATCAAACCACAACACATATAAATTCCCAGGGAAAGCTTGCTGCTCAAAACCCCTCTATCTTATATTTTATATTCACCATGGAATCATGAAACAATTACAATGCACTCTTCTCACAAGAGTCTCATGCACTCTCCCGACTGTCTCACATTGTCCTAGACAAAACTGACCAACACTTAGCCAATTCTTAGCCTCTAAACAGCCTGCCTGCCTTGCGCAATTCCTGATGAATTCAATCCCCATTCTTTAGGAATTTTGGCCTTCCAAAACTGTGCAAGGATCATGGGCAATTCAATGGATGTATGGTTGCATGCGGGCAACCTACTAATCACACAATTGATAGTTAACATCCCTTTAACCTTTGTCTCAACTAGGTCTCCACTAGAACTGACATGCATGAAACTATTAATAGTAAATCATCGGTTGCATGGTAGACCATTGATTGTGAAATAAATAATATTTAATTCACTTGATCTCTCAATAGTGAAACAAACAATCACAACTAGTTCAATTGACTAATATAATTACTCTGCATGCCTCACCAACCACCCTCAACTCGAAATACATGAGCTAACTGAGTTTATCACACTCAGTTAAATATTACAAGTGGTCATGAGATAAGATTACATTTTATTGTCCAATTTAATTAACGGAAAATTAAATTAGACAATGCACCAATTTAATTAATTAAATTGGCCTTCATACTAATGTATCACTAGGACCTGTTGGTCCCACACTAGTGTGTGTGCTGCAATTTCTTGTTGGACTTCAACACTCCCTCTCAACAAGAAAGGGATTATATTCCACCCCGATCCTGCCTCTATGGTATTCAAATTTTCTCCTTATGAGCGTCTTCGTCAGAATATTTACATCCTGATCTTCCGTGGGAATGTACTGAAGTAACATAATGTGCCTCTGAACACAATCTCTAAGATGATGGTACCGAATTTCTATGTGCTTGGACCTATCACAGAATACCAGATTAACCGAGAGTTTAATGCAACTCTGGTTATCACAACGTATCATAGTCAGATCCATATGAGAACCAAACAAACCAACCAGGATCTTTCTCATCTAGAGGGCCTCACATGCAGCTTGACTTGCTGCCATGTACTCTACCTCATCTGAACTAAGTGCCACAGATCGTTGCTTCCTTTTGTACCAAGAAACTGTTGTCGATCCTATGTTGAAGATCCCTCCTGATGTGATTTTTCTGTTTGATGGACTGCCTGCCCAATCTGCATCCGTGAAGCCTTGAATATTCACTCCCTCTATCCATATGTACCATAATCCACACATTGTAGTTACCCTGAGATATCTCAAGACATGCTTCCCCGCCTTCCAAAAGATCTTGGTCAGCTTAACCATAGCTTGACGCAGTCGGTTAACTGCATAGAAAATGTCTGGTCTGGTTTTCACCAAGTACATCAATGAACCCACTAGCTTCCTATAGATAGTAGCGTCCACTACTTCTCTTGAAGTAGCATCCTCTTTCCTCTAATTTCATGGAAGAGGAGTGTCCATTGGTTTACAACTCTCCATGTGAAACTTACCCAGTATCTCTTTGGCATACTTTCCTTGAGAAACAAAACATTCACCATCCTATTGCCATATTTCCAAACCAAGGAAATAGTGAAGGAGTCGCATGTCCTTCATTTAGAACTCCCTTGCAAGATCCTCCTTGCATGAAGTTATCGGCTGCTCATCGCTTGTCAAAATTATATCATCAACATAAAGTACGATAATCAAGAGCTTACCATCAACTACAATCTGGTACAGGTTCGCATCAGCTTCACTTTTGGTGAAGCCCAACCCAGTGAAATAGTTTTCAATCCAAGTGTAACAAGCACAAGGTGCTTGCTTCAGCCCATATAGTGCTCTCTTGATTCGGTATACATGTGACTCACTGTCAAAGATCTTGAAACCTTTTGGTTGCTCTATGTACACTTCCTCCTCAATAACTCCATTGAGAAACACATTTTTCACATCCATCTGATGAATGCGCCACCCCATCTGCGCTAAGAGTGCAAGGATAGATCTAATGGAAGATTACCTCGCAACTAGTATGAAATTCTCCTCATATTCAATCCCCTCAACTTGTGAGAATCCCTAGGCCACAAATTTGGCCTTGTACTGCTCCACACTCCCATCCGCTGCTTGCATCACCTTATAGATCCATCTATATCCAACCACTAATTTTCCGACCGGTCTTGGGACAAACTTCCATGCACTATTCTTGACGATGGAGTCATACTCCTCTACCATAGCGTCAACCCAAATTGGTTGTTTCACTGCTTCTTCAAAGGAAGATGGTTCTGTCACAATACACTTGCTCATAAGAGCCATGTATCCAGTAAAATTGTCGAGATCTCTGTCTAGTGGATGGCTTTGCATCAAAGCCTAACTTTGTGCCTTAGGTCCTCACGTGGTTTGCTCATCTTGGGGTTCATTCTTTAATTCAGGTTCTCCTCTTCATGCAAATCTATATCCCTCTCAGAGACAGTATATAGCTTTCTCCTCATCAAATTTTATATCCCATCTCACAACAGTCATCCTGTTGTTTGGAAAATACACCTGATAGTTGTGGGGAGTATCAGTCTACCCAAAAAATATCCCAATATCAGTTGTTGGTTCAAGCTTCTTCCTGGTGTCTTTTGTCACATGCACATAAATAGGTGGGCCAAAAATCTTAAAATGTGAAACATCAGGTTTCTTACCAGTAAAATGCTCCTCTGGTGTACTCATGCCAAGTATCTGATGAGGACAACAGTTTTTCATAAATACCGTTGTGTTGCATGCCTCGGCCCACAGATGCAACGGTAGGCCCTCGTCATGCAACATCACTCATGTTTCACCACAATTATTATGTTATTTCTTTCTGCGACCCCATTCTACTGTGGGTTATGAGGCACAATCAACTCTATCTGAATTCCTTCTTTGGTGCAGAAGTTCTTGAATCATTGGAGATGTAATCACCACCATCGTCGCTCCTAAGAGCCTTCACATGCTTCCCCGTGTCTTTCTCCACCATTTCTTTGAACTCAAGAAATTTTTAGAGCGTCTGATCTTTCTTCTACATGAAGTAGATCCAACACTTTCTATAAAAATCATCAACAAATATCACATAGTACTTATGCTTTGTTGTCGAAGAAGTATAGAATGGTCCACACACGTCTGAGTGAACTCTCTCAAGGATTTCTGAAGCTCAGTTTTCCTTCTCGTGAAAAGTGGCACTTGCATACTTCCCCATAGTACACCCCTTGCATGTGTCTAACTGCGCAAGAGTACCCTTGGGAATACCTATAGAAATCTGATGCATGACCTTCAAGGCTCTGTGGTGTAGATGGCCCAATCTCCTGTGCCATAACTCACCCTCATCTTAGCTCACCACTTTGTCTGCCTTACCCATCAATATTGCACATCCATATACATCAAGTTTATAGAGATTCTTCACATGAATCCTAATATTCTTGGCTTGTTAGTTGCTTTGTGTCGAAGGAAAGCTTTTCCTTCACTGAAAACAATATCATATCCTCTATCCTTCAACATTGCGACTAGAACCAAATTTTTCTTCAATCCTGGTACATGAATTACATCTTTTAATTGAAAGGGTTTACCTGACTGTCTCTGGAAGGTAACTGTACCAATCCTGGTAGCACTGTACCGCCCATCATCACCCATTTTGATATGCATATGGAGGTCCTTCTCCTCTAAGCTACTGAAAAGTTCTTTGTCTCCCGTCATGTGAAAGGATGCATCACTATTCAAGTACCACATTTATCCCATTGCACTTGACACCATGCATGCAATGAGTGAGAAGTCAATATCAAATTGCGAAGCGAAAGCCTCACTAGCTGCAGATCTTGAAGCCTTCTTGTTATTCTTCTTTTGTGGACAATGAGTGGTATAATGTCCATGCTCATGACAGTGAAAACACTTCACTATGGACATGTCGCACTTCTTTCCATATTTTCCAAAATCATATTTGGAATGAAATTTCATTCATTTCCCCTTCTACGCCTTTGTAGCCAAAACACAATCTTCTTCGTCATCATTCTTAGATGAAGATCCATCC
Source organism: Pinus albicaulis (assembly GCA_034641835.2). Taxonomy (NCBI): domain Eukaryota; kingdom Viridiplantae; phylum Streptophyta; class Pinopsida; order Pinales; family Pinaceae; genus Pinus; species Pinus albicaulis. Next base: position 65,769,571 of record CM076570.1, read on the forward strand.
CTGGTATTCCTCCTGAATTCTTCTTACACCAAATCCGACCAAAGTCATTCCAATTCTGGCAGCTTTTCCCTTCCATTGACAGAGTCCTGATAACTATGCCAACTCTTGGGAAGTCCTAGAAGAGCTAGGCTGACCAATTCATCATTCATGACAGTAATTCCGACACTCCCAAGCTCATCCCAACATTGGAAAAACTTTGTTAAATATTTATGAATGGTGTCACCTTTCTCCATTTTGATTTTCCTGAGCTTGTCCTTCAGTGCCAATTTTATATGATCACTGCTGCTCTGAAATAGATCTGGAAAATCTTTCCACATTGCATATGGTGTCACTTTTCCATGGATACTTGAGACAATGTGGTCTCGTACTCCCTCCAGTAGATCATCCTCGCCTTTGCAACCTTATTTTTCCAAGCATCAATATTTGCAACATATGCTACAAAAGGTTTGTGAACATCATTATCAATGAATTATTTCAACCCATTGTCCTCTAGTACTGCCTCCATCATGTCTTTCCACACAATACAGTTAGAGCTTCCCTCGAGTGCATACTCCAATCTCAAGCCATTGAAAGCCATTTCGATCCTGATTTGCCTATTGCACCAAGAATACTTTTACAAATTCAAATTCTATTTAGTCACAAACTCAAATTCTCCTCCACTATAGTGATTTCTTGTGCTCTGATACCATGTATAAATTATACAAACATATGTATATCAATGGATTCAATCTGATCTAACAATGTACTAAAGCTAGATACTGAATCCTTCTTCAAATCAATTGCGGAAATTAAACACAGTCACTAATCACATTAAGAAAATAAAGAATCAAATCAAACCATAACAAAGATAATTTCACAGGGAAATCTTGCTGCTCAAAACCCCTTTATCTTCTATTGTATATTCACCATTGAATCATGAAAAAATTACAATGCACTCTTCTCACAAGAGTCTACTGCACTCTCCCAACTGTCTCACACTGTCCTAGACAAAACTGACCAACACTTAGCCAATTCTCAGTCTCTAAACAACCTGCCTTGCTTGCACAATTCCTGATGAATGCAATCCCTATTCTTTAGGAATTTTTTCCTTCCAAAACTGCACAAGGATCATGGGTAATCCAATGGATGTCTAGTTGCATGCAGGCAACCTGCTAATGACACAAATGATAGTTAACATCCCTTTAACCTTCATCTCAACTGGGTCTCCACTAGAACTGACATGCATGCATCTATTAATATTAAATCATCAGTTGCATGGTAGATCATTGATTGTGAATTAAATAATATTTAATTCACTTGATCGCTCACTAGTGCAACAAACAATTACAACTAGTTCAACTAACTCTAACTCACCTAACTAAGTTAGCTAATTACTCATGCATTAAACTAATGCACCAACTGCAATTCAAACTCTATAACTAATAGAATTACTCTGCATGTCTCACCCACCACACTCAACTCGAAATACATGAGCTAACTGAGTATATCACATTCAGTTAACTATTACAAGTGATCATGAGATAAAATTACATTTTATTGTCCAATTTAATCAAGGGAAAATTAAATTAGACATTGCACCAATTTAATTAATTAAATTGGCTTTCACACTAATGTATCGCTAGGACCTATTGGTCCCACACTAGTGTGTGTGCTGCAATTTCTTGTTGGACTTCAACAGTGACGCCTCCTGATTGGGCCACCCAATCAGTCAAAAACCAATCACAAACTGCCAATCTGACATGTACGAACTTTCCACATGTCAGCACAGGATTATCCCATCTCACACCGTATCTTGCATAGAGATTTGATGACAACATCATACATACTATTCAGTAAACAACCCAGTCAACCTTGTAAGTTGATGTTTTAACTGTTGGGGAAAAAATTTGGAACATCATAACTTTCGCGTACGATGTAATATTGAGGGGATTCAAGTGGCTTTGGGATTAGGAATACGAGCACTATGATTTGGCACTAGTTTCGAGCAATTTTGAGCACTTTGATTTTTTAAGCATATTTTTTAGCCCCTGGATCATTCATCCCCGTTCGAAGCTTTTGGACCATCAAAAGTATATTTTTATTCAAAAAGTGAGGGTATAACTCCCTCGCTTTCCCGATATCAAACCACCTTAATTTAATTGGATTATTATCTTTGATCCCCATGCGAAGATACTCCACGTTGCCTCTATGTGAAGTCCTTATCCTCCTACCAAAGATAGTATCTTGCAACAATACTTCTAAATATTCAAGAGAAAAATATTTTATAGATGGAATCTGAAAATTTTATTCATGATCAATCAAAGAAGGCTTATACAATCTCATTTTTTCCACATTCACATCATAATAAATTTGCATATAAGGTGGAGAATCTAATCAGAAATCATTGCTACCAATCTTCTCCAAAATTTTGAAAGCACCATATCTGATTGGCTTGAGATTTTTACCTTCACCTTGAAGTCTTTCCTTGCTAATATATAACCAAACTTGATCTCCCACTTGGAAATCATGATCAACCCAATTCTTTTCATGTCTTGTATTGTACTTGGCTATGCTTTTCTCAAGCTTCCCTTGTACACTTTGATGCACTAACTAAATTTGTTCAATGAAATTCTTGGCCTTGTCCACATCACTATGTTGATATATTGCAATATCTTTTCCAAAGATAAAATCCAAAGGAGAATTTAGAAAATAACCCAAAAAAGCTTCCAATGGAGATACTTGCATAGATGAATGCTTGGCATGATTGTAGGTATGCTGGATGTAATGCAAATGTTTATTACAAACTTTAGGATGCTTACCACAATATCCACGAAGTATATGCACTACTGTTATGTTTACCACTTTTGTTTTCCCATCGGTTTGTGGATGAAATGTTGCACTCTTCTTCAACTTGTTGTCCATGAGTTCCCATAAACTTGACCAAAACTTCTCTACAAATCGAGAATATAGATCAGAAATAATAGAATTGGGCAACCCAAAATGAACACATACATTTTGGAAGAACATATTTTTGGTTTGTTCAACTGTAACATGTTTCTTATATGGCATCAACACACACATTTTGCTGAAACGATCCAAAACATCATAAATATAATGATGACTTTTATTTTATATTGGTAGTCGTCCTATAAAATCCCTAGAAACACTTTCCCAAGAATGAGAAGGAATATTAAGTGGAGTATACAAACCCAATTTCCTATTGCTAGGCTTATTAGTAGCACACATGGAATATCCTCTTACATATCTTGAAACACTTTCATTCATGAGAGGCCAATAACAATACCTATGAATTCGTGGAACTTTTTTTCCTACACCAAAGGGACCAACAATAAGAGAATTGCGGGCTTCACTAATTAAATTGACTCTTTCACCCATGGAACATATAACTTTGCAAGTTGATACAACAAATTTTTATGAACATGATAATCCAACTCTTCAAAATGATTTCCTTAAATAAAAGTTGCATAAACTTATTTAAAATCATCATCTTGAGCATACAGTTCAATCTAAATTTCATGCATGATTGAGTTATGCTTAAGAATGACATATGCATTAAAAATAGGCCTTGATAACATATCAACAACTTTTTTGTTTACAACTTTCTTATAACTGATTTCCAAATGAAATTGTTGTAGGAATCCCATCCACCTGAAATGTCTAGCTTGTTGTATCTTGGTTTGTGATTGTAAATATTGAAAAGGTTGATAGTTAGTATGAATAATCATTTCCTTACCCATCAAATAATTCATCCATTTATTCACGCTTCACACCAAAACATACAACTATTTATCATAAATTGGATAGTTAATTACTGCATTGGTAAAGGTTTCATAATGATAACTAATAGGCTTACCATGTTGCATCAAAACTACTCCCATGGAATAATCACTTGCATTAGTTTGAATCTCAAAGAGATGCTTAAGATCTAGAAGGGAAAGAACTGGTGTCGTATTGATTTTCTCATTCTATGTATTGAAGGCTTTCTGTTGCTTTCCTCGTTGTTAGTGTCTAAATGTTTAGTGATCAAATGTACTCTTTTAGGTTTACTTAGTAGTGGTCCTAGGTCAAAATTTCATGTTTCAAGTTAGTTTTCAAATAAAAAAAATTTCACTAAATATGTCTAGGTATGAAATTCTACTCCCTTCACTCCATTTCTGGTCATAATTATTTTATAGGTCATGTCATCCATCAATAATCTAGGGTATGAGATCATTCAGCACACCTTCATTTAGGTCAAAGTCTAGGTCTCATTTGTTTCGCCACCATAAGAGTCAATTATGTCATAAAATAAAGCGAACAAAATCTCATTTTCACCATACAATTCATTTACATAGGGAGTTAGAAAAGATAATGAAATAATTAAAGAGCTCCTATCTTCTCACCATTTTACTACACAGCTGTCATGGGTTGAAGAAAAATAAGCAAATTTGTGCCAACACTACATGTGCTACGCTTCTAGGTGTGTTACGTTGGTGTTGTGATTTTGGTGTTTGAGCTCCAAATCAGTTATCCAAGGTTCAAAACCATTGTAAAAAGGTCCATACACTTCCTAAACAGTAACTGGACACCCTCCATACCTCTCTCAAGTCAAAATTCATCAGCAAATGAGTGGTTTCCTTCATAAGGTTACCTTCACTATGTTTTTGGTGTTTTTCATATTTTGTTTGTTTCAGCTAATAAAACCTTAATCTAGCCATCTGCAACCTTCATACACCATAGCCTAACATCTCCTATCACTCGCATCCATATTTTCCATCAATTTCATTAAAACCTTAATTTTCACTACATTTTGGCTGAAAAACTAGTGAAACTCGGTGTTTTGACCTTTTGGCACCTTTCACATGTCCATTACCAAAAAAAAATTCCACTTGCACCCTATAGAAAACACGTCACCCTTCCTTCCAAAGTTTTATGGATTTTTCCCTAACTTCCTTCACTTCATTTCTGTCCCGAAAACCACTCTACCATTATCCCTCAGTTTCCTAATTTTCCACCTTCCCTATCCACTACATCAAGCTAGGGATTTCCTTATTGAAAAAAATCATGAAGGGTGAGAATAAGTTCCATAAGGGAGTTCAATATTCCAGGTTTGAGCCAAATCAAACCCATGGCATCATTTTTATAGCTTCGTGAACAAGTCAGGGTTTACATTGCACACAGGGATAGTTTGGCTTCAAAATCACTTTCTGAAGTAATGGAGATGAATTTTAAAAAATTGAAAGACAATTTTGTCAATAATAGGCCAAATAATGAAAACCTTCTTCAGTGTATGCACAGGTGTTATGGTTTGACAGAAATTCTCCAAATACAGTTGCTCAAGGTCATTTTCTGTACTTTTGGAAAGGTTTTCTTAAAATCAAATTTTCAGGGGTTTGGAGCAGGGTTTTGCAGTGCTTGATAACTCCATTTTGTAGAAAAAATCCTAAGATTTAAAACCATACTACTTTCATCCCAAAAATTCTTTGGGAGGGCCTCTAAACTCCCTCTCAAATTAGGCGCTATGCTTCTGCTAAGAGTTTGCTACGCTTCTGCAAATTTTGAGTGATCAACTTCAAACTTGGATTCTGGGTAAATGGGAAAGTATTTTAGAAAAATGGAGGAGGTTGTTGTTCATAACATGCCAAAGAACGAAAACCTCTCTTATTTTTTAAAAGCACGTTATGGTTAGAGATATTACGATCCATATTTAAGCCTTATTTTTGTTGAAATTGTTTTGGAAAATTCTGGATTTTTGGAAATTCCTTTGTTACGTTTCTGGAATTCGTTGTTACACTTCCGGGAAGTGTTGTTATGCTTCTGTAATTTGGTATTACACCTCCAGAAAGGGTCCAAAAATAGGTTTTTGGATTCAAATTCATTCAAACAAGCTCAAGGCTTGTGACCACTACTCTTTGGACCTCTCACAAATAGTAACTCGTCACACTTATACCCTCCCTTGGTCAAGTTATTAAGTTTTCAATTAATTTTCATGCTCACTCCATATTACACCATATCATCACTTCGCCATGTAATTGAAAGAATCCATTTGAATAAACCCTAAACCCTACCATCTAACACTACCCTACACCTCTCATATACCTCACACTCTCATCTCCCACCATCCATATCATCCCTAACAGTAATTTTCATAAAACCCTAAATTCTAGCTAATTTTCACAGTTAAAATTGGGAATTTCCTATGTTTTCATCTTTTCACCACCCTCCTCACATCCATTTCACTTCATTCCACCCACAAAATGGAGATAACATGCCACCCTATCTACTGAATTTTTTGTAGAATTTTCCCTAGTCCCATCTCACCCTCTAAACCTACTCCATCCCTACATATTGTTTTTTCCATATTTCACTACACATACCCATCCCATAAACACGCTAGGGTTTTCATCCTTTCAGTGAAAAACAAGATGTAGAGTGAGGAAGAATTTCAAGGGAGGACACCACCTAAGGTTAGAACCTTTCACTATGCATTAAAACAATGCTTCACCCTTGGCCAAAAGATGTTTTGAGAGGACTGGATGTTTGAGGTTGATCTGGATCTTGGAGGGAGGCCCCCAAGATCTAAAAATTGAAATGGATCTGACAAGCTCTGCAAAATTAGAATGCCAGTAAAAAGAGAGAACACACAGTAAATAAAAGAGCAAAGAAACTTTTTATTGAAACAAAGAATAACTGTAGAAACTACTTTGCGGTCGACAATCTGTCCTTTTACAAAGTGAGGCTTGTTATTTATAGCCTTTTTTTTAGTTACAATACCATGGGTAGATACCATAGGTGGATACCATGGGTCAATACCATGGGTAGATACCACTTAGAATACCATGGGTAAATTCCATGTGTGGATGAATACCATGGGTGGATACATACCATGGGTGAATTAATATCATGGATAGATGTCACTTACAGTACCATGGGCGAATAAATACCATGGGTGGATGAATACCATGGGTGTAGGCCACTATTCATTCAGATCATTCCTCCCTCCTTAAGAAGGAATGGTCACCATTGCGTGAAGTTCCCTTCTGAGAATCCCTTGTTGAATATGAATATCTACTGAAGAGAAGTGTTTTGTGTGGTTAACTCATAACCGTGATGAACAAAGATCCGAGGATAGAGATACCCTATAATGTTTGTGACCAACTGTGATATTGACAATGTGCGGCCTAGAAATGGACTTCGATGAAGTGTGGGTTTGTGGATGACCCAGAACCATGACAAACGAAGATCCGAGGATAGAGATACCCTGTAATTATTGTGACCAACTGTGATACTAACAGTGTGCAGCCTAGCAAATGGACTTCGATGAGAAGGATTTTGTGCGGTTGACCCATAACCGTGATGCTGATTGTTGATGAATTAGAAGGTGCCTACATAACTTGGGGTGGGAGGGAACGTCTCCAAATAACCCAAGTCAAACGTTTTTATGCTGAAACTGATGAATGTGAAGCAGGTGCTTACTAAATCAGGGTGGGAGGGCACGTCTCCACAGGGAACTTGCTCTGAATGTTGCTCCAGATTTAAAATGGGCATAACTCGATCAATATAACTCAAAATATTTATTATAACTTGTTTTTGGAAATGGAATGATCATTCTTCATCTTCTTGTGTGTTTGAAATTGTTATCTAAAGACTATAGACTCTCATATTCACGTAGGAACTATCCCGCCGTCACAAAATTCCTGGAAAAAAATAGTTGATTTTAAATCAACAATAATTTCCTCATCTGGACTCCGATTCGACTGATGTTTTTTTAAAATCAGGTGATTTTTCAAGGGAATCTTAGATATATAATCATTTCTCGGAAATTTTGCACTTAAAACTGCAAAAATGATAGGATATCTGTCATCCACGAATTGTCGTTAGAAAAATTTCTGCAACATCGTTGATTTGGAATCAACGATATCTCCCTCATCCGAACTCCAATTCGGCCAATTTTTTTTTTTGAATTTGGGTACTCTTTTGCAAGGAATCCAGATTTGGTCTTTTATTTTGTAAATTATTCATCAAAGGTTTCAAATATGATATGCAAACTCTCCACCCAAAAAATTTCATGGAGTTTGCTGAAGATTGCTGCAAAACATTGAAACTGAAATATGCTTCAAACCCTCATTCCCATGGAGGCGTAACCTGAGTCTGATACCACTAATCTGGATCTTTGGTGGAGGCCCCCCAAGATCTAAAGAATTGAAATGGATTTGACAAGATCTGCAAAGTTACAATGCCAGAAGAAAGAGATAAGAACACACAGTAAATAAAAGCACAAAGAAATTTTTTATTGAAACAAAGAATAACTATAGAAGCTACATTATGGTCAAAAATCTATTCTTTTACAAAGTGAGGCTTGTTATTTATAGCCTTTTTTTGAGTTACAATACCATGGGTAGATACCATAGGTGGATACCATGGGTTAATACCATGGGTAGATACCACTTACAATACCATGGGTAAATTCTGTGTGTGGATGAATACCATGGGTGGATACATACCACGGGTGAATGAATATCATGGATAAATGTCACTTACAATACCATGGGTGAATAAATACCATGGGTGGATGAATACCATGGTTGTAGGCCACTATTCATTCAGATTAGAGGTTTCGTGAAAAGCTCATGGAGGAAGGATATAATCTTCAACTAACAATATTATTTTCCAAAATCTTCAGCATGAGAAAGATCAAATGCAAGACATGGAGGCTGAAACACAACCAAGAAGGCCAAAAAAAAGAGGCCTCAAAAGGGTGCTGGAGCTAGAAAGGCAGTCAACTCATCCACTTGAAGAGTTGAACTTTTATGAGATTATAGCCATGGATATTAATGAAGACATGAGAGATTTATTTTCCAAGGGTAAACGAGCATTTGGAGAAGCTCTTGAAGAGGGCTAAGCATGACAATAAGCTGCAAAGACACATGGAAAAACATTATCGCACGAGGAACACAATTTCTCAAATAAGGCTGAAATATTGAACGAAAGGCTAAAAGAAGAAAAAATGAAGCTTAAAGAGAAGGATAGCTCGGACTTGTTGGCTGAAGCTTTTTTGGTTGTTTATTCCATTACTCACAAGTGCTACAGAACCAATTTTGAGAAGTTTTGAACAATTTTCGTATTTTTTGTGATTTTTGCACAATTCTGGAAATTACTCATTGCGGAAGAGTAAAAAAAAATGGTTACGCTTATTTTGGGGGAATCCAAATTATTATTTATTTACATGGATGGATTTATTTTAATGATTACATCTCAAATCAGGAACCCCCGTGGCATGAAAAGCTGTAATCTTGGAAAAAGCTCAAAACCCACTCATTTTTCATGTTTCTACCACCTTTTTGGAGCCTTCATTACGCTTTTGGAGTAACCTTAGGAGAATGGATTTTTTAAGGCCTTCCCTTGGTTCAATTTTCAAAATTCAATATGTTTTGGAAACTAGAATCAGAGGGCTAGTTTACCATTCTTTCAGAAGTGGATTTGGACTCCTAAAATTGCCTCAAAAGTTCCTCCAAATTTATGTTACGCTTATGAAAATTTTTGTTACCCTTCTGTCAGAAATGTTACAAATCATCATTGGATTCCTCAGGACACTTGTCAAGATCAGAAATTGTCACAAATTCTAGGTTTTGTTGTCCTATGAGTTGGAATTAGAGTTATTGAGTTGGTTTTTGCCTCCTATCATGAGGGAATATGTAATTAATGTAAGGGACAAACACTCCTAGTTCATAGCTAAAATTCAGGGAATGGTTTCTAGCCTCCCTGGAATATAGGAAATGAATCATCTTGTGTATTTATGATCCATTTTGGATGGGATTTCGACCTGATGAGGTGTCATAGTCCATATTTTCTATAAGTAGAGTCTCTTTAGTATTTTTTGAGGTTGGATAGTCTCATATTGCAGTGGATCTCTTGTAATCAGCTATTCGGAATGAAATCAGAGACAAATTTGCAGGAATTGTGTTGAGATACTTGTGGTATGCATTGGAGAATTTTTTTTTATTATGTATGTTTATAATTTCATTCTTAATACCATGTATTCTTATTTATATATGTTTATCTTGTAATTTTATGAGCATAAATCATGTTTATGCATGCTATGTTTTAGAAAAGGTTTACAGTGCTATGTTTATTTTCTTCTAAACTAAATTAATTCACCTCAGTGCTCATTCAAAATCTCTTCTACTTCATCCAATACTCAATGAATTATTAAAATTATTTCAAACTACCTATCTTGCCTCACATATTCCTTGCAAATTGACCTTGGATTTCATACCTAAAACCTTATACACAGTCTACTCACTGAATTTTCTATCCAACACTAAAAAAATCAAACAAAACCTATTTATTGAGCTTATATACCTAGCCTAAGTTCATTATAAACTCATTCATTATTTTGACTGCAAAAGTGACAACAAGATAGCCCTCTCTGGTCCTGGTAGGGCTAGCTACCTGACCTAAAGCCTGGCTTGTGGTTACCTTTCTCCAAACCCATTTTTAGCCTTGGGAACTTAGGGAGAGTGATAACACTCCCCACTGAAAGACTTTTTTCACACTTGTCAAACCATGTAGTGGAGTTGCAATCTGTGAAAAGTTATAAATGAACTTTCTCCAATATTGGGATTCTCCCAAAAAGCTCCTAACCTCTGTTACATTATTAGGTTTAGGCCAATTCACAATGACTTCAAATTTTGAGGGATCAATCTTCACTTCACCCCCTCTTACAATATGACAAAAATATAACAAAGATGTTTTCCCAAATTCACACTTAGACATCTTCAAATAAAATTTCTCTTTCTTTAATACATCTAAAACTTGTTTCACATGCTTGGCATGTTCTTCACGAGTCTTACTAAAAATAAAAATATCATCTAAGTAAACTATGAAAAAATCATCAAAGAATGGTCTCAACACATCATTAATAACTCTCATGAATGTTGAAAGTGTGTTGCAAAGCCCAAAATGCATAACTAACCATTCAAACAAACCTTGTTTTGTCTTGAAAGCATTCTTCCAAATATCACCTTCAACAATTGTTATTTGGTGAAAACCGCTTCTCAAATCTAACTTAGTGAAATAAATGAGGAAGAGGATAAGGATTATTTACCGTGATTTTGTTCAAATATCTAAAATCCAGACACATGCGCTGTGTAACATCCTTCTTTGGAACCAAGATAATAGGAGACCCACAAGGAGATGTACTTGGTCTAAAGAACCCTTTGTTAAGTAGCTCTTGAATTTGCTTCTTAATCTCTGTGTTCTCCAAAACTGACATTTTGTACATGATAATGTTTGGAAGAGGGTACAACTCCCTCACTTTCCCGATCTCAATCCACCTTACTTTACTTGTATTAGTACCTTTGATCCACACATGAAGATACTTCACATTGCCTTTGCATTAAGTCCTTATTCTCCTACCAAGAATAGTATCTTGTTGCAATACTTCTAAATATTCAAGAGAAAAATATTCTATAGATGGAATATGAAAATTATATTCATGATCATTAATCAAAGGAGGCTTATAAAATCTCAAGTTTTCCACATTCGAAACATAATAAATTTTCATATAATGTGACAAATATAATTGGAAATCATTACTACGAATATTCTCTAAGATTTTGAAAGGACCATATCTGATTGGCTTGATATTTTTACCTTCACCTTTGTCGGGAACCATGATTTTCGTTAGACCAAAACTCACAGGTGTTATTCAACAATCACATCGCTAGAGATAAGGATCCACGAGAGGTGGTTATTCCATGTCGCGAAACACACAGGGAGTGTTGGTTCATCCAATTTCCAACAATCTTCTCCTCAACGAGAGTCGGGTGTGTATCGAAATCGTGACCTACGCTCTGATACCACCTTTTGGGAATCACGATTGTTGTTAGACCAAAACCCACAGGTGATGGTAAACAATCACATCGCTATAGATAAGGATCCACGAGAGGTGGTTAGTCCATGTCAAGGAACACATGGGGAGCGTAGGTTTATTCAAGGTCCAACAACCTTGAAGTATTTCCTTGCTAATATATAACCAAACTTGATCTCCCACTTGGAAATCATGATCAACCCAATGATTGTCATGTATTGCCTTGTACTTGGCTCTGCTTTTATCAATCTGCCCTTGTACACTTTGATGCACTAACTGAATTTGTTCAATTAAATTCTTTGCCTTGTCTTCAACACTATGTCTATATACTAAAAAATCTTTATCCAAAAATAAAATCCAAAGGATACTTTGAAAAATAACCCAAAAAATATTCAAATGGATATACTTGTGTAGATGAATGCTTGGCACGATTGTAGGCATGTTGGATGTAATGAAAATTTTCAATCCATATTTTAGGATGCTTACCGCAATATCCATGAAGTATATGCACTATTGTTTTGATAACCACTTCTGTTTGGCCATCGGTTTGTGGCTGAAATGTTGCGCTCTTCTTCAACTTGGTGTCCATGAGTTCCCATAAAATTGACCAAAACTTCTCGACAAATCGAGAATATCGATTAGAAATAATATAAGTTGGAAACCCAAAATGAACCCATACATTTTGGAAGAACATATTTGCGATTTTTTCAATTGTAACATGTTTCTTACATGGCATCAACACACACATTTTGTTGAAACGATCCACAAAAACATAAATATAATCATGAATTTTCTTTGACATTGGTATTCGTCCTATAAAATCCATAGAAATAATGTCCCTAGAATGAGAATGAATATGAAGTGGAGTATACAATCCCACTTTCCTATTGTTAGGCTTGTCTGCTCAACTTAGTGTTCCTAAATTGATGTCATAAATTATCAACTAGGGCTAGTAAACTGTTGAAGTGAAGTGCACTATATGTGCCTAGGTATCTGTTTCTCACTACGTTGTGTTTAGTGTTTTTTCAATTTTTTTGATTTTGTGTTTTTATTCTAAGAGGAAAAGAACTAAGTGTTGGTAAAGAGAAGTTGTTTGGTCACACTAAAACAGATAAAAACCTATTCTAAACTATGTATGGCACTTGAGAACAGAAAATGAAATACTTTAACAAGAAAAATATCTCATAGCATGAACTCAATAACTCATAACATGAACTCAGTCCAATTCATTCATTAGAAATATGTTGGAATAATTTGAGAAAAGGATAAGTTTAATGTAATGAGGTTCTTCTAAGTAAACAACAATCTACAATATCACAGAGAAAATCTCGTCCATGGCTAGAAATTTGTTGGAACACATTTGGGAAAAGATAGTCTGCAACCTAGTGAATAATTCTACTCTAAATTAACCTATGACACCGAAATTAATCCACTCCACAACTCAAAATATCACTGTTAAACCTCATTCAAGAATTAGAAATCTTTTGGAATATCTTTGGAAAAGAGGCAGTTTGTGAAATTATGAGAAGTTGCAGAACAGTCAAGACTTCAAAATGACATTACCAATTCTTGTTCCTATGATGATGATGTATTAGTATAAATTAAGAATAGCAGTGGTTTGTAAATAATGAAGGCCATCAAGTCTAACTTAACAACTAGAATACAACTTACTAATAAAACTAAAAATACAATGGATAAAACTGAACTAGAATGTAATCATTCAAACTTGAAATACAGTGAACAGAATTGAACTAGAGTGCCATCAACCTCCGGAGTTTTACAACTAAACTAAAATGCAACTAATCACTGAAATACTACCGCTCTGTCTCATTCGGTGTTAGTGGTATTTTGGAACAATTCATAGAACAAGACTGGCTGTAACATGTGATGTAAATGAGCATAAAAACATAAAGTTCAAAAAATGCAACTAAGCTCTAAAACACCACAGCTAAGTCTCATTCATTGTTAGTGATATTTTGGAATAATTCGTAAGAACGAGACTAGTTGTAACAATTGATGTAATTGAGCACAAAAACGTAAAGTTCAGAAAAATGCAACTAATTCCTAGAATACTACAGTGATATATCATTCAATGTTAGTGATATTTTGAAACAATTCGTAAGAATAAGACTGGCTGTAGCATCCAATGCAAGTGAGTATAAAACACAAAGTTCTGAAAATTGCTTAAGCTAGGAATGCAACAAGGCTAAAGTTACTTATCTAAACAATGTGCAGAGCTTCTTGGGTAGTAGGGGCCCTCTACCACCGGATTAGCATACAAATCTCCTCAATATTGCCTCAGATCTTGAAATAAAGTGGTACTTCTTTCATTAAAGGAAAATTATTTCAAAAACAGAGTATTATGGTCTTTTGAGATCTAGCAACAAAACATCAATCTAGCTAGTTGTCTCTCGGTCTTCCAAGTCATTATTATAAAATAAATACATAACTACCCTTGAGAAGAAACAGGAACAAGTGTATTTTTCAATCAAAAACAAATTAGAACTCTTATGGAAGCCTCGTACTTTTTTGGAGACATCTGTAGAGTCCCTATCCTGATAGGAATCTGCTTCTTGGCTTTGATCTCTTCCACGTGCATAACCACCTGTAGCTTCTTGCTCAGACTTCGTAGAGAGAAATAAATGATGTGGGAGTGTTGTGGAATTCAACCATATGCATTTTTCCTTGAAGTGACACCTGTAATCTGTGGGAACATGAAGATAGCTGCGGAATAGGCGACTGGCTACAGAATGGCAGCATTCTATAGCTGAGTCTAGTCAAAAATTACTACAACAATAAAACCATGAAAATATAGCAATTCAGTGATTGTATACATTCCTAAAGTGACTTTAATCAATCCTATTGACCATTTAAGCCTGTAATTGATAAGGGACAAAGGAAATGAAGTGAAATTTGGTGAAGGGAAATGACATCTTTGGGGCTCAACATACCCCCACTGCAAATTTTTTTCATGTCCTCATGCAATCAACTCATATATTATGAGACTTCTGCTAGGACATCTAGGCTCCTTCTTCTACTTTGCCTAATATTCAATGGCCTCCTAGGCTTCTTTATGACCAACTTGAATCTCAAATTTATAAGTGCCCTGCTCAACTTTTTGTTTTTCTTCTTCAATTTCTCACTAGCCTTGCACAATTTTTCCATTTGTAGAGAGATAGTTGTATTCATATCACTTTTCAGCTTAACCTACTCCCTTAAAATGTCATTCTCATTCTTGATATTCCTATTGAGTAATTCTAACTCATATTTATCTCTTCTTAGCATATCAATTGCAGATGCTGGTGGGCTAGGAGTTCTGTCTCTACTTTTTGAGGCTCTCTTCTCTAATGTCTCAACATAATTATAAATTTGTTGTTGTGCTGGGTCTATCTCCGGACCTCCTTCATCAAGGTCCTCCTCGTACTGGTACTCAGGTGATCTAGTAGTTGGTGTCTCTTCATCCTCAATTTTTATAATTCTCGTTTGTCTAACCCCTGTTTTCTTCAATATACCTCTAAGTCTGTGGCTTTGTCTTGGTTGAGATGGTTCTTCACCTCTCTCATTGGCATACCTTCTTATCATATTCTCCTTTTTAAGTTGTTTCTTAATTTCAGTCAATTTCTCAGAAATTATCTCCTCACTGTCCTCTTGTATGGACTTACCAATTTTAGTTTCAACAGCTTTGGAAATTTTTCTTCTCCTGCTTCTTCTTGTAAGTTTGCCTTCAGATGGAGATTCCTTGGGTTCTTCAAAGTGATTCCTCACTAGAAACTCATCCCAATTGTCTCCCACCTTTCTCAAATGATGTTCAATCAGGATTTTAACTAGGTCGTGGTGGTACAAAGTGGTTTCCAAGAATTGAACCCTCTTTTGAACATTAGAGGCCATTCTCTTCAGACTATGAAGTAGGAAAAAGGGTAAATTGATTTCTTCATCTAAGAAATGCATCATTAGCCGAACATGATAAATATATAAGGTACCAAACCTTCCCTCCCAAGTTATAAACTTTTGCAAAATGAGCAACATATTCCGCCATTTATTCTTCAGTGTTGAGCTAGGAATGCCCTTCTTAAAAATGGAAACATCCATACCTGGTGTTTTAAGCATTTGCCTCCATGCCTCATTATGAAATTCCCTATTTTTGAACCATCGTTCTCCTTGCCTGGGTAATTCCGCTGCTTCTGCAATGAAAGCTTCTGTAATAGTGAATTTAACATCTCCTATTTTGACTTCTGCTCCATTGAATGACCATGCAAATTTTTTAGTTACCTCTTTATGAAAACCATTGAATTTTTCCAAAAATTGTAACCACCCAGCTTGTTGTAGCATTTCTCTAATTTGTGGGTAACCCACCAAGTATTTGGTTCCGACTGGTTCGAACCTTACTATGAGACCCATGGCTTCTCTCCTCAACCTTCAATTTACTACTCTTCTATCCACGGTGAGAATGGTTGTTAAAGAGTTGTTTTACCCCAAAGGTGCTTTCTCTGTTTATGCAGTAGGAATTAGCTACGAAAGGATGATATGAAGAGGTTATGGAATGAGTGAAATGTAGTGAGGGTGATTTACAAGAATTAATGAGTTTGAGAGCCATCATGGGAGAAAAGACCACAGAAATATTTCATGAGAAATTCAAAATCATCACTGAATACTTTGGCCTAGTGACGTGACTGATTAGGTCACTTCAGTACTTAACCGTTAATTTTTAAATGATGGTTTGATATGGCGGAGTGGAGGGGATTTTGTCCAAAGTTTTTATGATAGGTTTAATAGTCATGAGAAACACGAATAATTAAAACAACTTTTTGAATCATACATGACTTAACTATACTATAACTTTCATGTTCTGTCATCATAATAATTTTACAACTTTACCTTTGCCTTTCCTTTAATTTTTGTGGTTTTGATATGCTTTGTCCTCCTTTGAAAATCATTGATTCTTAATTCTTCATAATTCCTTTGATTTTTCTTGTTGACATAGGTGTGCAGGGTCAATTTTTTGCTGAACAAGTGTTGTTGGATAATTGCCTTCAGGATATCTGGCTGCAGAATGTCTAGCTAGCTGCAGAATGTCTGACTAGTTGCAGAATGTACCCGTAGGAACTTTGAAACATGGAATGGAATGTTGTATGAAATGGATCATGAAATATGGTGGAATGGCTCAGGAGTGAAGTGAAATGTAATGGAATGAAATGAATCACAATTGTGAAGTGGAATGAACCATAAAAAGTGGTTTGCAACCCGTGATTTGTAATACTCAATCTGCAGAAAGAGATCAAATTTAGAACTCTGAGATGGAAATGAAATGGACCATGAAATGGAGTGAATGAAGTATGGATGAATGGAGTGAATGAAATATGGATGAATGGAGTGAATGAAATATGAATGAATGGAGACATGATGGAGTGATACTTATGATTTTGGTGATAGCTAATTGCAGAAAAAGAACAAATTTGAAAAGCTAAAGTGTCAGAAGGATTATGATTTTCACTTTATCTTTTCTGTATAAACATGCTAATCAGTGATTAGTTTTCATGTTTATACTATTTTTTTTTCATTTGAATTTAGAAAATTCAACTAAGTTGATGAAGAAGAAATATTCTTCTTCATTAACTTCACATTATTGTTTTCCTAGAATCTCTTGAAAAATTCTTCTCTTGAAAGTGGCTTATGATACAGCTTCAATCTATGACCATTTACAAGAAAAGTGACCTTCTCTTCATCTATTGTCCTTATTTTTATTGCTCCATTGTCAAAAATTCTCATAATTTTATATGGCCAAAGCCAATGTGTTTGGAATTTACCTTGAAAATCTTTGAACTTTGAATCAAACAAGAGAGCCCAGTCATCTTCTTTGAGCTTCTTTTCCTTGATGTGCTTATCATGCCATCTAGTCCTTTGCTGTTGGACTATACTTGTTTTCTGGACTGCATCCTGTCTGATCTCATCCAATTCATTAATCTGCTCCAATCTGTGCTTTTGTGCCTCTGTTAGATCAAGCCCTGGCTGAACTGCCATTTTAAAAGTTTGAATCTGAAACTCTATGGGAAACAAAACTTGTTTTCCATAAACAAGTTCATAGGGATTATGACCTGTTGTGCTTCTCCATGTAGTTCTATAGGCCCACAAGGCTTCAGGAAGCCTGTCTGCCCAATCTCTTCTATGTAAATGAATAGTCTTTGTTAGGATCCCTTCAATGACCTTATTAGTAGATTCCACTTGACCATTTTCTTGTGGATGATAGGGAGTAGATTTTTTGTGTCTGATTTTGTACCTCTCCATCATTTGTTCCACTAGCCTTGATGTAAATTGAGCTCCTTGATCTGTAACAATTTCCCTTGGGACACCAAAACGAGTAAAAATATCCTCAAAAAGAAAATTAACTAAAGATGCTTCATTAGCAAAAAGTAATGGCTTGGCCTCTACCCATTTGGTAACATAATCAGTGCAAACTAATATATATCTCTTTTGTCTTGATGGAGGACTAATAGGTCCTACAAAATCCAAAGCCCATTTTTCAAAAGGTTCAATATGTACTTGAGGCTGCAATGGCATCTCACCTGAAGGAGAAGGTTTCCCTACCCTTTGGCAACTGTCACACCTTTTGACATACTCTTTAGCATATTTAAAAAGGGATGGCCAATAGTATCCTAAATGAAGGACCTTATAAGCTGTCATTTTATCAGCAAAGTGTCCGCCACAAGGTTCATCATGACATGCCTTGAGAATCTCAGGCATCTCATCTTCTCGAACACATCTTCTAATGATAAAGTCTGGACCTATTTTGTATAACTCATTAGCAACCCATGAATATTTTTCACTGTCATAAATGATCTTTCTTTTGTCTCTTGCATTCATTATTGAAGGAAATTTCCTTGAAACTAAATAATTAGCAATGTCAGCAAACCAAGGAGTCTGAGTAGAAATTGCAAAAAGATATTCATCAGGAAATTGATCTTCAACTGGAGTGTCATCTTTGATGTTTTGGAGTCTAGATAGGAAATCAGCTACTATGTTTTGTTTTTCAGGCCTATCTAGAATGGTAATGTTGAATTCTTGTAAAAGCAATAACCATCTTATGACTCTGCCATTAGTAATTGATTTGTTCATTAAGTATCTAATTACAGAATGATCAGTGTGAACAAAAGTTTCATAGCCTGTTATATAGTGTCTGAATTTGTTTATGGAATGAACAACAGCTAAAAACTCTTTTTCAGTTACAATATAGTTTAACTCTGAAGGAGTCAAATTTTTACTGGTATAGTAGATGGCATAAGGAATCAGGTCTTTTTGTCCCAATACTGCTCCTAGAGCTATATCTGAGGCATCTGTTGAAATATGAAAAGGTAGCTTCCAGTTAGGTCCCCTTAAAATAGGTGCTTCAGAGATTTTTGTTTTCAGGGTCTCAAAGGCTAACTGGCAATCAGGATTCCACTTGAATTCACAGTCCTTGGTAAGTAATTTGAAAAGTGGAGATGCTATCTTAGTGAAGTTTTCTATAAACCTTCGATAATATCCTGTAAATCCTAGAAAACTCCTAACATATTTTTGAAAACTTGGAATAGATAAGTTAGAGATGACTTCAACTTTTGACTCATCAACTCTAATCCCATCCCCTGAAATGTGATGTCCCAAAACAATTCCTTTAGTAAACATCATAAAACACTTCTCATGACTTAGTGAAATATTTGCTTCTTTACATCTCTTTAAAACTTTTTCCAAGTTTGCTAAAGCTTCTTCAAATGTGTTTCCATAAACTATGAAATAATCCATATATACCTCTACACAATCATGTATTAGATCTGAAAAAATTCCTAGTACTGCCCTTTGAAATGTTGCAGGTGCATTGCATAATCCAAATGGCAATACTCGGTAAGCATAGGTACCCCAAGGACAGGTAAATGTGGTTTTGTCTTGATATTCAAGTGCTACTTGAATTTGGTTATAACCACTGAACCCATCTAAAAATGAGAAGTACTTTTTGCCAGCTAATGTATCTAACACTTGATCTATGAAAGGTAGGGGAAAATTATCTTTAAGAGTAGCTTTGTTTAATTCTCGGTAGTCAATACATACCCTCCATTTACCATTTTTCTTTGGCACAATTACCAAAGGAGAAACCCACTGACTATCTGAAATGGGATAGATAAATTTGACATTTAACAATTTTTGTAATTCTTCTTTAACAATTTCCCTAAGATTTGGATTCATCCGTCTTTGAGATTGTCTAATTGGTTTACAATTTTCCTCTATGTAGATGTGATGAGTGCAAGTCTTGGGGCTTATCCCTTTCATATCAATGTACTCCCATGCATGTACAGAAGAATGTCTCTGCAATATCTTAACTAGCTCTTCTTGTTGAGATTTCTCTAGGTTCTTGTTTATGTTTAAATTTTTGCCTGGAAATATCTCAATTGTAGAGCTGCCAAATTTATCCATGGAATAGAGAGACATTTGTCTTGATGATAAAAACTCAATGTTGGACTCTTCTTGAAATTGTTCATGTTTGTATTCCGAAGATGATTCAAAGTTTTCTAAGGTATTCAAAATCTGGCTATCTTCACTAATTTCTGAAATTGTGAAGAGAGGTTGTAAGTCTTCTTCATCCTCTATCCATTGAGTATCATCTAATTCTATAATTGTTCTTGCTGGAGGATACAAGGTAAATTTCTTGGTTGAACTACCATCAGAGATGTACATATCACCGGATCTACAACTAATGAAAGCATCAACTGTAGCTAACCAAGGTCTTCCTAATATAATAGGGTGTCCTCCTAGATTATTCTTAGGAGTTAGGATCATAAAATCCACAGGATACTCCCAAGAGTCTAGGGACACTGGAATTTCTTCTATTACCCCATCAGGTTTAATCACAGATTTGTCTACTAATTGTAATAATTTGGGTGTAAAAAGAAGATTAGGAAGTTTCAGTTTATCCATGATTTGTCTACTCATGATATTGATTGCTGCTCCTAAATCAATGAGTGTGTTTTGGATCTCAATTCCATTGATGTGAATTTTAACAACTGGATTTCCCGGGTCTAGATACTTTGGAATAGCAATCTTACCCATCATGATATCTGCTATTTTTCCTGCCAGTTGAATTTTCTTTATCTCTCTTATTATTTTTCTTGTTTTCTTCATGCTCAACTCCTTTATTGTCTTTGCTAAGATTGGAATTTCCTTGATAGCTTGCAATAATGGGATCTTAATACAAACATTTCTTAGCTCATCTAGGAAATCATAATTAGGCACCATAATTTGTTTTTCTACACCTCTATCAATTTGTAATCTTTCTGGAAAGGGAGGTGTAGAAGTGGATGTTGATGGCTGTTCTAATATAGGAGTTGAAATTATTTGTTCTTTTTGTTTTGATTTTTCAATCTTTAGGTCTTGGAAAGGTGTGTTCTCTTCAATACTTTTATTCACCAGTAGAGAATCTTCCTCAGAGTTTTTTTGCTCTTGTATGATTACAGAAGGTTTCTTCTTTTCAAGTATTCTTCCAGACCTAAGTTGAACATCACTAAGGTCTAAAGGAGTAATCAAATAAGTTGGAAACTGTTGGCCTTCTATCATGTATGTATTCTGAGGATTTTTATTGTTGGGGTTTGGTATGGGTTGGGCAGGCAACTAATTTTTTTTCTGAGGAAATGGTAATGGAAGTGGTGGATTTTGAGGATTTTGTTGAAAATTCTGTTGAGGAGGGAAATGTGGATATGGTGGATATTGATAGTACTGAGAGTATTTTCCATAGGGATTTTGTGCTCCTTGCACCCAATTTTGAGATTGATTTTGGAATTGGGGCCAAGGTTGCTGCCAAGAATTCCAATTTGGTAGGGGTTGATTATACATCTGATCATGGAATCCTTGTGTTTGAGGTCCTTGCCACAGCCTTCTAGAGACAAAATTGAGAGATTCTGTGGAATTTGTAAAGGTTTCTTCTTGAAAAACGGCTTTAAGACTAGGTAGTGAAGGACAACTCTTGGTCTCATGTTTTTCTGAACAAATTACACAGGTCTCTACTACTTTTGCATCCAAAGGGCACTCTCTCAAGGCATGCTTCTTTCTACATTTGGGACAAAAGATTTCTAAGGCATCAGATTCAGTTTTCTGCTTGTTTTGTAACTTAAGGGTGTCTATTTGTTCACTAAGACTCCCCAAAATATCAGATTTGAATTCATCAAGCATATGTCCTATTTCTGCCCTACTTACTGTCCCAGAAGCAAATTTACTTTCTCTTGCAAGAGCAGGGTCTCTTGGTCCTTTTACCGTTTTAGATTTCCCTCTTGAAAGGTTGATACATAATTCAGCTATTCCAGGTAATGTGAGCTAAGATATATCCCCTTTTCCCATCATGTTAATGATATCTAACCATTCATCCCTAATTGTCTTCAATAAGAGAGCTTTCAAAGTGTCTTGATCTAAGTTTTCCATTTTTTCCCTCTTGATGTTATAGTTAAACCTCTCCAACAAATCTTCCAAATTTTCATCCTCTTTTTGTAACATTTTAAACACTTCCTCCTTATGGTTGACTGGCATATAGTAATCCAAATACCTCTCTAAAAATGTTTGTTTCATGTCTTCCCATGTCCTAATAGAACCGTTGATCAAACTCATAAACCATTTTAATGCTGCTCCTTTCAATGTTGAAGGGAATAGTTTAAGTTTTTGAGCATCTTGTAAGTAGTCATAGGTTCTACATAGGACTTCAAATTCAAATAGGAAGGTTTCAGGATCTTCAGTTTTGAGTCCATAAAATTTTGGAAGGACAGAGGGTGAAATGTTTTTCATAGTTGCATTAGTTTCTTCATCTACTATAGGAAAACCAAAAGAGCTTCCCATTTCTCTTCTACCTCTTCCTCTGCCTCCTTCTTCATCTCTACCTCCTTCTCCTTCTGCACCTCTACCTCCTTCTCCTCTACCTCTACCTCTACCCCCTCCAAATAGTGTGTGTTCTCCATTAAAAACTCCTCCTCCCCCTTCTTCTGCCATAGTTGATTCTTCTGTGGAAGTTGAAAATTTTATGTCCCCAGCAGGGGTTTTAGGATCTTCTTCTAAGACAGGTTCAGTGGGTAAAGTATAAGGTCTTTCTAATGGAATATATGATCTTAAGTTCTCTGGAAGTCTAGGATCAGTAAAGGATGGAATGTGGGTTTGAGTTGGAGGTGTGCTGGCTCTTGGTCTTGGTGAAACAAGTGGTGTTCTAGGAATCAAGCTTCTGCTTCTTATGAATCTACCCCTTGAGTCTCTTTCTCTACGCATGTCATTTTTTTTGGGAGGTAAGAAACAAGGCTACCTAGTTACACTTCCCTAACAACGGCGCCAAAATGTCTGTTCAACTTAGTGTTCCTAAATTGATGTCATAAATTGTCAACCAGGGCTAGTAAACTGTTGAAGTGAAGTGCACTATATGTGCCTAGGTATGTGTTTCTCACTACGTGGTGTTTAGTGTTTTTCCAATGTTTTTGATTTTGTGTTTTTATTCTAAGAGGAAAAGAACTAAGTGTTGCTAAAGAGAAGTTGTTTGGTGACAATAAAACAGAGCAAAACCTATTCTAAACTATGTATGGCACTTGAGAACAGAAAATGCAATACTTTAACAAGAAAAATATCTCATAGCATGAACTCAATAACTCATAACATGAACTCAGTCCAATTCATTCATTAGAAATATGTTGGAATAATTTTAGAAAAGGATAAGTTTAATGTAATGAGGTTCTTCTAAGTAAACAACAATCTACAATATCATAGAGAAAATCTCGTCCATGGCTAGAAATTTATTGGAACACATTTGGAAAAAGATAGTCTGCAACCTACTGAAGAATTCTACTCTAAATTAACCTATGACACCGAAATTAATCCATTCCACAACTCAAAATATCACTGTTAAACCTCATTCAAGAATTAGAAATCTTTTGGAATAGCTTTGGAAAAGAGGCAGTTTGTGAAATTATGAGAAGTTGCAGAACAGTCAAGACTTCAAAATGACATTACCAATTCTTGTTCCTATGATGATGATGTATTAGTAGAAATTAAGAACAGGAGTGGTTTGTAAATAATAAAGGCCATCAAGTCTAACTTAACAACTAGAATACAACTTACTAATAAAACTAAAAATACAATGGATAAAACTGAACTAGAATGCAATCATTCAAACTTGAAATACAATGACCATAATTGAACTAGAGTGCCATTAACCTCCGGAGTTTTACAACTAAACTAAAATGCAACTAATCACTGAAATACTACAGCTCTGTCTCATTCAGTGTTAGTGATATTTTGGAACAATTCATAGAACAAGACTGGCTGTAACATGTGATGTAAATGAGCATAAAAACATAAAGTTAAAAAAACGCAACTAAGCTCTAAAACACCACAGCTAAGTCTCATTCAGTGTTAGTGATATTTTGGAATAATTCGTAAGAACAAGACTAGTTGTAACAATTGATGTAATTGAGCACAAAAACGTAAAGTTCAGAAAAATGCAACTAATTCCTAGAATACTACAGTTATATCTCATTCAATGTTAGTGATATTTTGGAACAATTTGTAAGAATAAGACTGGCTGTAGCATCCAATGCAAGTGAGTATAAAACACAAAGTTCAGAAAATTGCTTAAGCTAGGAATGCAACAAGGCTAAAGTTACTTATCTAAAAAATGTGCACAGAGCTTCTCGGGCAGTAGGGGCCCTCTACCACCGGATTAGCATACAAATATCCTCAAGATTTCCTCAGATCTTGCAATAAAGCGGTACTTCTTTCATTAAAGGAAAATTATTTCAAAAATAGAGTATTACGGTCTTTTGAGATCTAGCAACAAAACATCAATCTATCTAGATGTCTCTCGGTCTTCCAAGTCATTCTTATAAAAGAAATACATAACTACCCTTGAGAAGAAACAGGAACAAGTGTCTTTTTCAATAAAAATCAAATTAGAACTCTTATGGAAGCCTCGTACTTTGTTGGAGACATCTGTAGAGTCCCTGTCCTGGTAGGAATCTGCTTCTTCGCTTTGATCTCTTCCACGTGCATAACCACCTGTAGCTTCTTGCTCAGACTTCGTAGAGAGCAATAAATGATGTGGGAGTGTTGTGGAATTCAACCATATGCATTTTTCCTTGAAGTGACACCTGTAATCTGTGGGAACATGAAGATAGTTGCGGAATAGGCGACTGGCTACAAAATGGCTGCATTCTGTAGCTGATTCTAGTCAAAAATTACTACAACAACAAAACCATGAAAATGTAGCAAGTCAGTCATTGTATACATTCCTAAAGTGACTTTAATCAATCCTATTGACCATTTAATCCTGTAATTGATAAGGGACAAAGGAAATGAAGTGAAATTTGGTGAAGGGAAAGGAAATCTTTGGGGCTCAACAAGGCTTACTAGTAGCACACATGGAACATCCTCTTACATATCTTGAAACACTTTCATTCATGTGAGACCAATAACAATACCTATGAATTTTTACAATTTTTTTTCCTACACCAAAGGGACCAACAATAAGAGAAGTGTGGGTTTCCCTAATGAAATTGACTCTTTCACCTTTTGGAACACATAACTTTCTAATATGATACGAAAACATGTTATGAACATGATAATCCAAATCTTCAACATGATAACCTTGAATCAAAGTTGCATAAACTTCTTTAAAATCACCATCTTGAGAATACTATTCAACATAAATTTCATGCATGATTGAGTTATGCTTAAGAATGAGAGATGCATTAAAAATAGGCCTTGATAACATATCAAAAAACTTTGTTGTATATACCTTTCTTATACCTGATTTCCAAATGAAATTGTTGTAGGAATCCCATCCACCTAAAATTTCTAGCTTGTTGTAGCTTGGTTTGCGATTGTTAATATTGAAAAGGTTGATGGTTAGTATGAATAATAATTTCCTTACCCATCACAAATGCATCCATTTCTTCACGCTTTTTACCAAAGCATACAACTCTTTATCATAAGTTGGATAGTTAATTACTTCATTTGTAAATGTTTCACAATGATAACTAAAAGGCTTACCATGTTGGATCAAAACTAATCCCATGGCATAATCACTTGTTGTAGGTTTTAACCCTGTATATAAATTATTTGCAAATGAATTCTTAAAAACATAAAATAAACAATAGCAAGAGCATAAAACATAAAACAAATATACACAGATATTTTCCCCTGGATCCCAAACCGGGACTACCAGCTAAATTTTTCATTATATTCCTTTCAATGTTACAAAACATATATATACATGCCGAAGAATTCATAAACCCCAATCCATTAACCCTGGATTAGAACATAACAGTAGTTCCCTTGACTGGATCTACAAAATACCATTAGCAGAAAACCATCATTCCCAAAACTATGTGCAAACCCATGCTCAAAACCATAGGCGTGTTTGGCCACCTAATATAGGGTCCAATTTTTTTTTTCTAGGGTGTTTCCTGGGACCCAGTGTAGGGGGGCTACCGCCCCCCTACTTACCCTTCGAAAGGTGGGGCTGCGCCCAGCCCTGCCCCCTCGTCACCTCTCTATTGTGCCTGAAGCAAGCATGGGGCTTCATCTGCCCCCGTCTTACCCCCTGCTACTATTGAGTCTCATGTTGGATTCCTCTTTTAGGAGGCAACCATTCAGCTTCCTCAAATAAATTCTCATATGTGTTAACAACTTCAACCAAATCATGCTTGAGTTTTAAATCACATACTTGGAAATATTTAGATTTAATAGTATATTTGGGTTTGATCATCAAAAATACAAAAATATTAGTAGCATTTATAATCCTTTTCATTTGACCAACACTTACAAGAGATAAGTTCATCTTCTTGCGATGTGCTCTAACAATATACTCAAATCCATCTTTAAAAATATGATATTTGTTCTCATGATGATAGAATATGGCTTTTCGTTCATACAAGTATGGAATCCCTAAAACAATTCCACATATGTCAAGTGGTACAACATCAAGTTATACCTCATCAATAAAGTTTGCAGTGATTGCGAATTTAAGTATACATTTTCTTGTCACTTTCAATTTGGAATTTTCACATACCCAACACAAGGGGTAAGATTTAGGATGAGGTGTAGATTCAAAGTTTAGTTTCTTGACAATAGCTTAAGAAATAAGGTTAACTTGGGATCCACTATCAAACAAGATATCAAATTTAGTATGCTTTGTAATGACCCTAATATGGAAAAGCTCAATTCTTTGTCTATCATTTTGAGACTAATAGGCTTACTAGAAGAACTAGTACTTGCAATATAAGCTTTACCTTTTAGTCCCATGGTTGTGATTTTGGTTTCATCACCCAATTCAAATCCTAGATCTTGTTGAGTTGTTGCAATAGTATTTTGTTTCCCCTGGTTGTTAAACATATTTGGTCTCATTTCTGGATGTAGTTTCCAACAATGGTCTTCATCATGGCCCTATTTTGAACAATGTTTACATGTGAGTTTCTCTTCCTCTTTCTTGATTGTAGCATTCTTTTTTCCTTTTTGTTTAGACTGCCCCTTTCCATTGTCTCTAGATTTGGATGGTTTCTTTCTAGTATATTGAGGAAAATTCTTTCCTCTTGCTTCTAAATGAGTTTCCTGAACATATACCTCATCTAGATTGGGGGGATTAAACATAAGAATTCTATGTCTCAAATAACTATGTAATCCACCTATGTATTTTAAGAGAGTGTCTTGTGAAGACAAATCTACACCCAAGATTAAAGTTATTCTTCTAAATTATCGTGTGTAACTGTTACACAACATTTTGTCACCGTCCCTGCAATCCCTCGTCCCGTACATTGGAGGACTATTCCCGTGACCTGTGAACAGTAAAATGTCCTGAAAACACCTTGATGGCATCCTTTTGCATAAGGGCAAGAGTTCTCCTCAAAAACATTTCCTCTGAAAATCCCCAAAACCCATGTTTTGACATTAGCGCGAGTAGCCAGTTCATCCCTCGCGCCAATGGGGAAAATACACATTAGTGGGTGTGCCAGATGGTGCTCTTCCCCTGTGTTGTGCCCACGCCAAGCCTATTGAGGAATGTTTTTTAACAACAGAAGGCAGAAGTTTGATTATAACAACTTCAGAACGAATCATCAAAAATAGGTTGGGTTGTTGGTTTTTCACCTCTCATGGAACCTTCCTAAGAGATAGGACTCTCCCCCATGATTCTAGGGATCCTAACCTCTCCTTCTCCTCCTATAAAAGCTTGCCCTCTCCATTTGCTAGCTAGCTGAAATTTGGGGAAGGAAATTATAGCTGAGTGACAATCAAGAGCAGAGCTAAGGAGAACCCTATGAGAGAGAGAGTTTTGTCAAACCCCTGACAAGCTTTGTGAAACATGTCCCGCTGGAACCCTGTCGAAGGAAGATCACGACGTCAGAGCACCGGTTGTAATCATTCTCTCATATCTTAATATACATGACTCTGCTATTGGTTCCATGATTGCATTTGTCCATTATATAATGCAATTTCATTCGTTCCTCTCTGACTGATCGATAGTTATAAAGTGTGAAATATTGCGTTGCATGTTGTCTCTCTTCTTTGCATGTGTACAGGTATCTGGATGCAGCAAGCTCACGGATCGTGACCTGTCCAGCTAGGAACAGAAGTGCCACTTCTTCTTTGATGACAGCAGCGAAGGGATCATGGTAAGCGATCTATCATGATTCTATCTTTTGTAACTAGGAATCAATAGCTTTGCGTGTTTCGACTGTTGCTAGACCCACTCTAGGGCTAGTGGGATCACCTCTGTCCGCAGAGGGGATTTACCTCCACAAAAAATTGGCAACTCCGCTGGGGATTAGTGGGAATTGGTCCTTCCTCCATTGGGTTGTTTTTGGCTTTTGTTTGATTAGTATTCTTTTCTGGTTCACCTTCCTTGGTGTTAAAACCCTATTCAGCCCCCAGAAGACCAAATATAGTCTCTGTTCGTTCATTTTCATCATTTTTCTAGGGTAAACCTGATTGGCGCAGTTATCCCTCTGACAGTCACGCTGAAGGGTGCTTGTTGCCAGTCAGGCCCCCGCGCCATTCCCTGTTTGGTGCAGATTACAGCCAAACAAGCGCACCAACCTTGCTTGGTTTTAGGGTTTGCCTGTTCTTAGACTCTCTGAGCTTGAGTTTTGGTCCTTGTTCATTTTTTCTGATTGTTTGAGTGCTTTGAAGTCATTTTTTACTGTGTTTAGCCCTTTTCCTCTGGTTGTTTGCCCTTTTCTGTCAGTTTTTCATTTTAGCCCTAGGGCTTCTAGGTGCTTCAGTGTGTTGAGCCTCCTGTGGGAGACTTGGGTCTTTGCTTTCCCGGTCAACTTTGTTTCTTCTTCTTTGCATTAATCTTGCTGAATCAGATTAATTCATTGCATTTATTGTGTGATCGTCCTCTCTTTCGTTCAGTTTCGCTTTGTGTTGCTCCAAGCCTAGATCACACGGCTTGTTTAAGTCTCTTTCGAGATCCTTCTTCGCTTTGAGGGATTTTGTCATCGGTTTGAGTCTTAATCGTGTTTGTTTGAGTTGAGTGAACTTGTTTGGTTTCAGCTCTCTCTTTATCATTCTCAAATTGATGTTTCCATTTTTTTTTCAATTATTTAGTGCATTTTCTCTAATATATTGAAAAATACAAAAAAAATATTATGCATGTCGATTGGCATAGTGAAAATTGAAAAATCTTTCGTTGTTTTCCAATTTCATTAGCTTGCATTGAAAACAGTAGTGGATGTTTTTGAGTGTTCATTTTGTTTTCATCTGAAAAGCTCTCAACTCTCTCGTAGATAGCTTTTCATTGAACAAAATGATATTTTGTGGCATGTAGTTTGCATCTAGAGGTTTTATGAGATCCAACATTCGATAGGGCCTTTAAATCAAAAAGTAAATGGAAGATCAACTTTAAAATTTACTGAATTAACCTAAGGCAACATTGAAACTTAACGGAACATCTAGTGGTCTAACGTAGAGACGTGTTTCGGCGTCTTTAAGCCTAGTAGTTGTCGCTCGCCATCTGGCTACAGACAGCGCTAGTATGGACTTGTGCTCCCCATACTGTCATGTATATAAAGGGAGACCCCATTAGGTTGCAAATCCTTTATCCATAGGAAGCCAAGTCTGTCGCCTTTTACCTATGATACACCGAACACAACATTCGGAGAGATTACCTACACATACGTTAAGTCCTTGGTTGATTTATCTTTCATTTTTACGAAGGTGTATATGGAAGTTCACAGATATCTGGTACACCCATTTACCTAGATTACCAGAGCAGTCACTTTGATCTTTACTGACTCTTTTAATTGGAAATATCATCAAGCTATTGTCCTTTCAAGATCGTGTCCAACCTGAAAGTGATAGAATCACCTTTTGCTTGTTTCTCGACTCTTAAAATATGAAACAGCAGATTCTGGTTTCAGTGTCTTAAAAATTAATCGCCCACGAAATATTCCTGGTTAGAATTTTTGTCCTTAGTGTTTTATTTCAAGGTCGTTTCCGATGGAAACTTTTCTGGAGTTTTCCAATCAAGGAGTCCCCTCTGAAGGGAGTCCTAGTCCTTTTCCTCCTTTAGGAAATATTGGTGCTCCTTATATGGCCATGTTATCCCTCCCTGGGTTAACTGTTGGGTTTCCTGTTTGGTTGTTTTCAACCTCTGTAGTCTCAAGTGTTCCAACCACCGTACCATCCAATCCTCTGCCTGAGAAACACCATGTTGATTCGAAGGTGGACCTCTCCCCTTCTTCGCCTGTTTCTTTGTCCTCGTCTTCTACTTCAACTAGTGAAAGTTTGGATTCTAGTACCCAGGTGGATAAGAAGAATAAGAAGAAGAAGACTAAGAAGAAGAAGTCAGATAAGTGAGAGGCTAATTCTACAGTTGTTCCTTCTAAAACACCTGCTCTTCGAGATTTCCCTGGCATTCCCATGGTGCTTTAAGTATGTTCCAATGGTCATCCGTCATTGCCTTTGGCTTCCGGGAGTCAGGTTTAGGGCACATCTTCAGCTAGTGCTGGTAAAGCTCCTAAGATTCAGGGTATGCTCACCAATCCTTGTAAGTTGTGTGAAGGGCATCATGCCATTCACCTTTGTCCATATATGGATGAAACCAAAAGAGTTTTGGACAACTCGACTTTTTCTGCACCATGCCTTCTGGCTGGTTACAAACAGCTTCCTTGGAGTCCTTCATCAGTTGATTCAACGATCAGTCAAGAGTCATCCTTGCTTGATTCCGCTCCCCCGAAAATTCACCATCATGAATCCATCCCTGACCAACCATTGGTCGTGGGATCGTTTGAGCTAGCCTCGTTTGCAGTACACCAGGTCTTTTCTGTTGAGAGTGGATCTCACATCCCTCGTGTTATTCTTGTTTCTTCAGATTCCTCAGACTTGGAGAAATATTCTCCCGTCCCTGTACCTTTGGAAGATACTCCTCCAACTCCCATGTTGGAGGTCCCGGAGGATACTCCTTTTGCCTCCATGATGGAGGTGGCGGAGGATGCTCCTTCTTCTCCCGTAACACCAGGGGAAGACCATCTCAGTTCGATGGTAGCCCCTCCAAGTAGTTTGGTCGCTTCCTTCGATTGGGGTCGATTCGTAGGTTATCGCCTTCCTTCTTATGTGCCCTTTGAGATCACGGTATAGGCCTCTCAACTGGTCGTACCCAGCACCATTATAGATGAAGGCGCGTCTGTTATTATTTTATCCTCAAATACTTGGCAAGCTTTCGGTTCGCCGCCGCTTGTGCCTGTTATGCAGAATCTATTGGCGTTTAACAGAAGAACTAGTCAACCATTAGGGATTCTTCTGAAGTTTCCTGTTACTTTGGGAGGGAAAACTGTCCATATGGACATGATGGTTGTTCCTGGCCCCTTGGAATTTAATTTAATCTTGGGCCGGGATTATACTTATGCCATGGGAGTGCTTGTATCCTCCCTCTTTTGTGTGATGTGTTTTCCGCACCAAGGTCGGATCGTGACCATCGATCAGCTTGCATTCTTTGGTCCAAATATGGCAACTAGTCCACCATCATCCCTACCAGATCTTTATCCGTCGTTTGTGTCATCCCCGCCGCATGTCAATTATGTGGCTACCTTTCCTGTGCCCGTATTCAGTGATAGTGCCATTGTACATCGTGTGTTGGGGGCATTGGTTCCAGACTTCCAAGATGTTTTCCTTCCATCGGACGGGCAACCCTTGGAAGCCCTGACTTCTTATTCATCATGATGAGTTGTCTTCGGAGCAGAGTTCATTTTCTTGTGTCAAGTTCATTAAAAAATGAAACAAGGTGTCCGAAGCAGAGTTCGTTTTCTTGTGTCAAGCTCGTTAAAAAATGAAACAAGGTGTCCGGAGCATAGTTCGTTTTCTTGTGTCAAGCTTGTTAAAAAATGAAACAAGGTGTTCTGAGGATATTTTGTCTTCTGTATCAACCTCGTTAAAAAATGAAACAAGGTCATTTGAGGATAGTTATTTTAATGTGTCAACCTCATTAAAAAAATGAAACACTTTCATGTTCAATTCGAGTCTTTGATAAGATCTCGTAAAATCCCAGTCGAGTCTTTCTCTTGATCTCGTAACTTGAACCTTCACTCCATCTGCCTTTCATATGGATTGAAGCTTGGGGGGCATGTACCTCGAATTGAGTCACCATGCTGGGGGCATGCAAAAATTTTCAAGCATAGTTTGTTTCTATTTCAAGCTTGTGTAAAAATGAAACCAGTTTCAAGCATAGTTTATATTTTTTTCAAGCTTGTGTAAAAATGAAACCAACTTCAAGCAGAGTTTTCTGATTTCAAGCTTGTGTAAAAATGAAACCATTCCCATTTTACCTCTTTTGATTGCCATTTTATCAGCCTGTTTTTCCAGATAAGCCTTGGTTTTTTCTCATTCCACCGTCACTATCTGCTTGGCCGATCATATGCCTTCACTTGGTTGTTTTACCCATTCCTGAGGAACTGCTGTGATGAGTGGTCTTGTTAGCCAGCCTCTTGACCTTTATCTTGTTCTGAGTAGTTCCACCATCACCAGAACTATTTTTCGCCCTTTATACCACTCGTTCCTCTAGGAGGAGTCACCTTTCAGCTCTTTTTGACTCTCTAAAATTGAAAATATTGTCGAGACGCTTGTCATTTTGAACTCGTTAAATTGGTTGCGAAATGAAATCTACCCAATACACATTTACCCCTTTTTCAGGCTGGGATGGATTATTTACAAAAAAGGAATACCCTAGCCTATTACAACTAGGAGATTCTACAGACATAGTTTTCTACCTTTTTGGATTTGTGGGACTAACTACGAAAAGGGACTACTGGAGTTTTCTTTTCCGTTGTCTTTTCAAACTCTCTAAACATGAAAAGAAGCCAATTTCTTCCTTTGTTAGAATCGTTAAAAACTGATGACATCGGACTCCGTCGTAATGACGTTACTCAAGTTCCTCCTTCCTAGGGCTCGTAAAATGTACTAGGTTGGATTTGTCCGAAGGACAAACTTATATTGCAAGCACATGCTATCCCCTTCAAGCTTGTTTTCAAAAATAATTGGGGTACTCACCAGAAATGGTGGGGGAAAATGGAACCAGTATTATAGTCGTGTCGGTAGTATGTCGCTCTTGAACATGGCACTTGTCTGCATTCGTGTCAGGTTGGGGACATCTCATCTCGTTATCTGCGAGCCTTCATGGGTTTGGGTAATATCTTTTGACCACTCATCTGCTCTTTTCCACGTCACCATGACCTCAGATCCCTTGATGTCACATACTTCCAAATCCAATGTCATGTCGCCGATATTTTCAAGAGAAGTTGGCCTCTACAATTTTCAACCTCCCTCTGATTCTCTATCGGTCTTGATTCACAAACATCATGTTCCTTTGGCTCGTGTTGATGATGTGGGAAACATTATGGCCCACATTTGATCAAGGTCACTTCTTGTCGACTTCAACTCATTATCCAGGAAGTTGTTCTAGACACTCCCTTTAGGTACCTTGGAGCCTGCATGCCTCAATGGTAGGTTCTTCGCATTTGACACAAGGTTTTCATTATTGGCCTTCGATTAGATGATTCTTCAGGTGTTCAACGCCATCTCACTGTTAACATTCCGTGGATTGTACCTTTTGTACCTTGAGAACCATCGTCATTATTGGTGGTTGCTCTCGTTTCTATTAATGGCTTTCATTATTAGCTAGTAATCAGAAGATGTTCTTGTATGTTCGACTTCAGCTCACATATTCGCGTGCTCAAACTTGTACTCTGTTCAGGTCGAGATGGAGCGCAAGACCCTGGATTTTCTCTGATAACATCCAGGCCGCGGATTCTTTGTGGATTATTATGATTTATTACATGACTCTTTTTATTCGATGGTTGCGACCATACTTGAGTCTACTTGTTGATCCTTATTTGCTGGATGGTTGTGTCCATACCTTGGATCTCGGTTTTTGTACACTTTATTATGGATGGCTGCGCCCATACCACATATCATCTATCAAAGATATCGGTTGTATTTGTATTCGGAAGTCTTCCGATGGCAGCATTTTCAGTTGGACGCATTCTCATAAAGCGTTTCACCCCTCCCTCTCTCTTGGACCTCATGCTTTAGGGGGCATCTGTTACACAGCATTTTGTTACTATCCCTGCAATCCCTCGTCCCGTACATTGGAGGACTATTCCCGTGACCTGTGAACAGTAAAATTTCCTAAAAACACCTTGATGGCATCCTTCTGCATAAGGGCAAGAGTTCTCCTCAAGAACATTTCCTCTAGAAAGCCCCAAAACCCATTTTTTTGCATTGGTGCGAGTAGCTAGTTCATCCCTCGTGCCAATGGGGAAAATACACACTACTGGGCACATTAGCTGGCGCTCTGTCCCTGTGTTGTGACTGCACCAAGCCTATTAGGGAATGTTTTTTAACAATAGAAGGCGGAAGTTTGATTCTAACAACTTCAGAACAAATCATCAAAAAGAGGTTGGGTTGTTGGTTTTCCACCTCTCATGGAACCTTCCTAAGAGATAGGACTCTCCCCCATGATTATAGGGATCCTAACCTCTCCTTCTCCTCCTATAAAAGCCTGCCCTCTCCATTTGCTAGCTAGCTGAACTTTGGGGAAGGAAATTATAGCTGAGTGACAATCAAGAGCAGAGCTAAGGAGAACCCTATGAGAGAGAGAGTTTTGTCAAACCCCTGACGAGCTTTGTGAAACACGTCCCGCTGGAACCCTGTCGAAGGAAGATCACAACGTCAGAGCACCGGTTGTAATCGTTCTCTCGTATCTTAATATACATGACTCTACTATTGGTTCCATGATTTCGTTTGTCAATTATATAATTCAAGTTCATTCGTTCCTCTCTGACTGATCGATAGTTATAAATTGTGAAATATTGCATTGCATGTTGTCTCTCTTCCTTGCATGTGTACAAGTATCTGGATACAGCAAGCTCACGGATCGTGACCTGTCCAGCTAGGAATGGAAGCACCACTTCTTCTTCGACAACAGCAGTGAAGGAATCACGGTAAGCGATCTATCGCGATTCTATCTTTTGTAACTAGGAATCAATAGCTTTGCATGTTTCGATTGTTGCTAGACCCACTCTAGGGCTAGTGGGATCGCCTCTGTCCGCAGAGGGGATTTACCTCCACAATAGTAACTTTGAACACTCTGACCTTTAGCTTGTCTAAATTTTTTCAAATCCGTAATTTCTTGTTGCATGTAAGCTAATGGATAATATTTCCTTCTTAATGCAGCTACAAAATCATTCCAAGAAGAGATAATTTTACCACTTTTATTTAAGCCTTCTTGAGTTATGTCCTCCCACCAGATGAGAGTTGCACTTTCCAATTTAAGAGAATCAAGTTTGATATAAGTAACATCATCCTTAATCCTTTGAATCTTGCAATAGACTTCAATTTGACAAAAGCAATTATCCAACTTTTCAAAATTTACTTCCCCGTTGTAGAGAGGAAATTCAAACTTGCATCAATCTTTAACAAAGGAGACTTAGCATGTCCTTTTGGAGATCTTGGAGGAGTATGTGAAGGAGATGAAGAAGGAGATGAGGATGGAGGAGATGGTCGAGGTGAAGGAGGAGGTGGAGGTTGTGGCTTGCTCCCATCACCACCATTACCTTTTGGTTGATTTGAACTCTCTCCATGCAACCTTGTTGTCCTCTCTTCGTATAAAATTTTCACCATCTCAAACATGTCATAAAATTCCTTTATGAAATCTCTCCCATCCCTATACATCATCTCATGTCCTTCTTCATGTGCCATGACTAGGGAAGTTTGAGGAGTTTGTGACCTCCTTCAACCAATTTGAGGATTTGGCTCTTCAAGCACCCCTTCTCTTCTTTTCAACTTTAACCTTGTAAGCATTAATAAAACACTTGCTAACATAGTAAAACATTCAAAATGACCATTCTTTGATACCAAATTGATCTGAAATTAAAAACTTGAAGGTTTCATAAAAATTTTAAAATTAATTTTATGTCTTGTGTGTTGATCAGTGGTTTTCATTGATGTCAACCCAAGTAGCACCAGGGCCTACCCCAATATTGCATGGAAATTTTTACCTAAAAATTTAATATATTCTGGATCAAGAATGATTTTTATGGTTTCTACTTGTCGATATGTTTCCATTGATATATGGCACGCCACGTAATTCTTCACGGTTTGAGAGATAATCATGTTCGAAGTTTGTACCCCCAGTTAGTGGGCTAAAACCCCATGGGGTTGTGGCATGGGTCATTGAAAAGTCATAATTAATAATTTTAAAGCTCCTAAAATCCCTCCCACATTCACTTTTTGAAGCCCCTCTCAACCTAAGCATTTATATAAATTGTGATCCTCATATCCTCCTTATGTAAGGGATTTCGCCATCTGAAACAGGTCATCATGGCATTTTTGTTCTAAATTTTTTTCTACGAAGGTTCAGAAGATGAAATTTTTATTAGGCGAAGCCGAAAACCTGAGGAAGCTCCTGTAAAAATTTCAGATGCAATATTTTCGGAGATATGATCTATGGAAGTCAGTGTTTTTGCAGGCTCCTGAAATTCATCTCAAAGAAGTGACCTTGGGAAAATCGTCATAAATCTCTCTTTGAGTATCAAATTGGAATTATGTAAAAATTGGAAAATATTGCATGGACTGTATTTTTCTCTCTATCAATTTTAGAACCGAATGAAGAAACAGTGACATGTGGTACATCGTACAAGTTTGCTCTACTGAAACAGTCCATAATTAGGGCATTGTGAGAGAATGGACATAACTCTCTCTTAAAGAATCAAAATTGGGTTAGACCTGTGGCATTGGAAAGAGGACGCAAAGGGCTACTACATGAAAAAAAATCACATATTGGGGGTCCGAAATAATAGAGATACACTAGATTTAATATCGAGCTCCTAGAAGGTAAGAAAAAGCTAGATCGTGTGTTGTCAAGGGCTGCAAAGGACCAGACTTTCTAGGGTAGCAAAGCAAAGAAAGGTGCAGCAGAGGGTAGCATGAAAAGAGTAGCAACCAAGGTGCAGAACAACAACAAGAAGTTCATCACATGAATTCTTCAAGTGGGCAGCACTGCATACAATCACTGTAAAGGTATCATTGTATTAAGTCATTGTAAATACATTATTGTAAATATTGTACTAGTGTCTATCTACCAAGAGTTGAAGAGGAAGTATCGGGAGGTCTAGGATCATCATCAGGTGGTTGTGTCATAGTTGGGGTTATGTTCTACTGTTTATTCTTATACATCATTCAATATCATTGTAAAGTGGACCATTTTCCCTGGTACGGGAGTCCATTCTTCTTTTATTATTCTATAGGGTGCTAGGGTGGTGCTAGGGTGAGTTGTAGCTCATTGGGTGTTGGGGAATCTGTTCAGTTGACTACTAGAGAATCTCGGGTGTTGGAGCATCCATCCAATGGGAGATGGAGAAGAATGCTTTTCTATATTCTAGGAAGTTGGAGCTTTATTTTCAATTGGAGTTGAATATTAAAGAATTATTAGAAAATCATTAGGTGGTTTTTGTCTCGGAGTGGGTTTCCACCTTAAAAACTGTGTGCATTTGTGTTCCTTTTGTTTACTGTTATCATTGTAAAAATGTTGATAATAATTTAAGATTAAATAATGCTCTAATTGAAAGGAATATTGATTCACACACCCCCCCCCCCCCCCCCCCCCCCCCTCTCAGTATTTCCAACAATTGGTATCAGAGCTTGGTTCCTTCAATAGAAATTTAACAGCTGGAAGGAGGTCATGGAGCATACCAAGAATGGTGTAGTTTTATTCAATGAAAATAATTATGCACTTTGGAAAGGAAGAATGGAGGTCTATCTCTTGTAGCAAGGTTACGAAGTATGGGACACTGTTCAAAAAGGATTTACATCAACCACGGATGAACAAGGTAAGAACAATTTGGTAAATGATGCAAAAGAAAAGAATATTATTATCAATGGACTTATTTAATATGCTTATCATAAGGTCTTGGGTTGTAAAACTGCCAAAAAATGTATGGGAAAAGCTTTAGAATATATATGCAGGTGACTCAAATGTCAAAGAAGCAAAGCTTCAAATCTATAGAGAAAAATTTGAGCAACTCATAATGAAAGAATATTGCAACATTGCTGCATAATTTCAATTCATTTATGAAATAACCAATACTCTAGAAGGATTGGGAGAGCTAGTCGATTGAGAAGACAATAATATGAAAGATTCTTAATGTTACTGTGAGATTCAACCCAAAAAATATTGGTCTAATTAATGAAAATCTAGGTGAAAAACTCAACAAAGAGGAATTATATGGAGTTCTCCTCAGCATATGAAATGAGACTGATGAAGAAGAGGGTACTCCGCATCTATAAATTGCGTCCGTTGCATCTAATAAAACCATTAAGGACAAAACATCCTTCAATTGAAGAGACATGCACCTGCAAGTAAAAAAAGAAAGGTGGAGATGATGGAGAAGGTCTCTCAAATGAAGAATATGCTTAATTTACTAGAAACTAAAAATTGGTAAGGGAAAATTCAAAGGTAAACTCCCATTGATATGTTTCGTCAAGGTGAGGTTGGGCATTTCTTAAAGAAAATGTTCGAACATAAGTGATGGAAACTCAAAAAGAAAGAAAGGCTTTAAGAACTTCAACAAGCAAGGATCCAAAAGGAACCTTCTCTCTAAAGAAGATAGCTCATCATCCGATGAAGACAATGACAGCAAAGAAGAAGCCAATGAGAGAGTATTGTTTATGGCCAAGCACAATAAACAAGAGGTACCAAACAACAAAGAAGAAGGATTGACCATAGAAGAATTTTCTAAGGAAGCAATCAAGCTTATAAAAGAGCTCAAGGAATAAAAGATTCGTTCCAATACTCTTGAAGAACAAGTTCAAGGTCTCAAAATTGAAGCTGAAGAACAAAAATTCATTGAAGAGTCACTTCAAAAGAAGTTGGAAGAAGGCAACCAAGAAAGGGAAGAATTAGAAGCCGAAGTAGTCTCATTGCGTAAGGAAGTGAAGAAAGGAAAAACTATCCAAAACTATGCCAACATCTCAAGGGCATTGGAAGAACTCATCAACAATCAACGATCTTACAATGACAGAACTGGCATCGGTTGAAAATAAGAAGAAGAAGGACCTTCTACAACAAAATACAATGAACCTATGATATTTGACATGCATGTAGACTTCATTGGACAATATTCGCAAGAACAGCCTTGGAAGACAATTCCTCAACGAAGATTTCCATCCAAGTACCAACATATTTTTTTATGGCTATTGTTGTTCATGTGAAAAATTTGATCATAAAGTTGTAGAATGTCGCAATTACCCCATGAATGAATACAATTCCAGGAGATCTGTCAAATATGAACCTTCCAGGGCTCAGCGAAACATCAATAGATTTGAACATTTAAGAAATAATATTGAATGTTACAAATGTAGAAACTTTGGAAACATAACCGCAGACTACACACTTGAAAATCCCTCCAAGAATCTCAAGCCAGCAGACCCAACTTAACATGGAAGAAGAAGAAGATCGATAATTGTACTCTTGCTCTCATGCCCAAAATGAAAAAGATGTGTGGTATGTTGATATCTGCTCCTCAACGCATATGGACTTGAGATAGAAAGAAATTTGTATCTTTGAAAGAGAAGAAGGATGGAACCATGTCCTTTGGAAATGATGGATATTCAAATGTTATAGGATCAAGTACTATCACTCTCAGAAGCAAAGATTCTCTAGCCAAGAATGTTCTATTGGTTGAAACCATGAATCACAATCTGCTCAGTTTTGGACAAATGTGTGATCAAGAACACACAATACTATTTAACTCCATAAAATGTGAAATCAGGAAAGGCAGGTATGGTGAAATTATGGCTACAAAAAGTCGAGCTCCAAATGACATATATGTTCTAGATGAAGCTACTAAAGCATGTCTCATAGCTAAAAAGGATGATATAATATTTGGTAGCAATGATGATCAAACAAGTAAGAAATTTGCTACAAAGATGCAAAGTGAGTTCGAGATGTCTTTACGTGGTGACCTGACATACTTCTTAGGGCTTCAAATATCTTAGTAAGGGAAAGGAATATTTATATGTCAAGCCAAGTACATCAAGAAAATGCTCAAGAAATTCAAAATGGAAGATTGCAAACCCATCCGGCTTATTCTGATGGTAACAAGTTGAAAATTGAGCATAGAAACCTCATTTAAGGACGTGGATCAAAGGTTGTACATAACTATGATTGGTAGTATTCTATATGTAACAGCCCCCCGACCAGATGTTATGCAAGTAGTTGGACAAGTAGCAAGATTCCAAGCAGCACCAAAAGAATCACATATTATTGCTGTCAAAATAATTCTTCGATATCTAAAGGGAACAACAGAATATGGCTTGTGGTATCCCAAGGTTAACAATCTCATTATTCAAGCCTTTACAGATGTATATTGGGCAGAAAGCATTGATGATCATAAGAGTACTCATGAAGCATTGGAATATCTTCGCTAGAAGTTTGGGATTCTCCCAAGTTCTCATTAGATTTTCCTTATTCATAATATAAAGGGGGAGTGGAAGTGTGTACATGTCCGCA
Source organism: Pinus albicaulis (assembly GCA_034641835.2). Lineage (NCBI taxonomy): Eukaryota > Viridiplantae > Streptophyta > Pinopsida > Pinales > Pinaceae > Pinus > Pinus albicaulis. Next base: position 65,810,463 of record CM076570.1, read on the forward strand.
GGATGGTTGTGTGTTAGGGGGAGTTACCCTTTGCCATTAATGTCAAAGGGGGAGAGAATGTTGTAGGAAGAGGTTTCATGATCACATGGGGGAGTACTTGTGTTGCCATCAATGCCAAAGGGGGAGATTGTTGATCAGCAGTTGTCATTGATGTCAACCCAAACGGCACCGGGGAGCTACCCCAATATTGCCTGGGAATTTTTACCTACCAATTTAATATATTACGGATCGATAATGATTTTGATGGTTTCTACTTATCGATATGTTTAGTTGATATATGGCACGCCACGTAATTCTTCACGGTTTGAGAGATATTCATGTTTGAAGTTTGTACCCAGTTAGTGGGCTATAACCCCCCATGGGGTTGTGGCATGGGTCATTGAAAAGTCATAATTAATATTTTTTAAGCTCCTAAAATCCCTCCCATGTTCACTTGTTGAAGCCCCTCTCAACCTAAGCATTTATATAAATTGTGATCCTCATATCCTCCTTATGTAAGGGATTTCACCATCTGAAACAAGTCATCATGGAATTTTTGATATAAATTTTCTTCTACGAAGGTTCAGAAGCAGAAATTTTTATGAGGCGAATAAAAAATCCTGAGGAAGCTCCTGTAAAAATTTTAGATCAAGGTGTAGAAAATTTTCAGATATATGATCTGTGGAAGTCAGTGTTTTTGCAGGCTCCTGAAATTATTCTCAAAGAAGTGACCTTGGTAAATTATTCATAACTCTCTCTCTTAGTATCAGATTGGAATTATGTAAAAAGTGGCAGATATTGCACGGAATTTGATTTTTTCTCTATCAATTTCAAATCCGAATGAAGAAACAGTGACACATGGCATGACGTACAAGTTCTCTCTACTGAAACAGTCCATAATTAGGGCATTGTGAGAGATTGGACATAACTCTCTCTTGAAGAATCCAAATTGGGTCAGACCTGTGGCATTGGAAAGAGGACACAAAGGGTTACTATAGGAAAAAAAATCACATATTTGGGGTCTAAAATAACAGAGATACACCAGATTCAATATCGAGCTCCTATAAGGTAAGAAAAAGCTAGATCATGTGTTGTCAAGGGTTGCAAAGGACCAGACTTTCTAGTGCATTAAAGAAAAGCAAGGTGCAGCAAAGGGAAGCATGACAAGAGCAGCAACCAAGGTGCAGAAAAACAACAATAAGTTCATCACATGAAGTCTTCAAGTGGGCAGCACTGCATACAGTCACTGTAAAGGTATCATTGTACTAAGTCATTGTAAATACATTATTGTAAAAATTGTACTAGTGTCTATCTGCCAAGAGTTGAAGAGGCAGTATCGGGAGGTCTAAGATCATCGTTATGTGATTGTGTCATAGTTGGGGTTATGGTCTAGTGTGTCTTCTTCTACATCATTCTATATCATTGTAAAGTGGACCATTTTCCCTGGTACAGGATTCCATTCTTCTTTTATTATTCTATAGGGTGCTAGGGTGGTGCTAGGGTGAGTTGTAGCTCATTTGGTTTTGGGGCATCCGTTCAATTGACTACTAAATAATCTCGGGCGTTGGAGCATCCATCCAGTGGGAGCTGGAGAAGAATGCTTTTCTATATTCTAGGAAGTTGGAGCTTTATTTTCAATTGGAGTTGAATATTAAAGAATTATTAGTAAAGCATTAGGTGGTTTTTGTCCCAGAGTGGGTTTCCACCTTAAAAACTGTGTGCATTTGTGTTCCTTTTGTTTATTGCTATCATTGTACAAACACTGATAATAATTGAAGATTAAATAATGCTCTAATTGAAAGGAAAACTGATCCCCCCCCCCAGTATTTCCAACATTGTGGGTAATGGATTAATCTGCAAAAACACATAAAATTAATGTTTTTTAATTAAATTTGCATAAATAAAACAGATAAAAATAAACCATGAACAACATCACACAAACAACAATTTGATGATGGAGTTCACTCCTCCTAGGCTACGTCTCCAGGTCTAGCTTCCAATGTTGGGACTTTTAATATGCTCAAATATGAAATTATATCAGTTCACATATCTCAAATTGCAAAAATGACACTGTCATTGTGTATAGAATGCCCAAAAACCCTATCTAGACTCTTCTTGGGCTCAAAAGGCTGAATAATGACCAAGTTAGGCCTCTTTCTCCAATTCCCTACTATTCGTCCTGTAAATTGAAAAAAATGGCTAATTTTTCTATGAAATCCACCTTTTCATTGTCCGTTGAGCAATAATTTTGCCTGGGACTGAAAGGATTCCAACCGCAATTGGTGAAATTTGTCGCTTACTTAACCACGCTCATGAGTCCTTAAGAGCTGATTTCTTTGGCACTCTTCGTGGTTATATTTTCCATGTGGCTATGGGTCAAGCTACGCATCTGCCTCTCCAACTACACGCAGAGTAGTGGTCATGTGTCACCAATAAGACCGAGGGTCGGGGCCTATCCACCCACCCCCTCTACCATGACTCTCATCGACGGTTACATTGGACTATTGGAACTAGGGGCCAAAGTCTATTCGGCCTATTATGAAAATTTTGGCCAATAACAGAGGGTCGCATGACACCCTCTCATTGGGCCATGTGGCGCCTCTTGATTGGGCCATCTGATCCGTCAAAAACTAATCACAAACTACCAATATGACCTGTATGAACTTGACACATGTCAAATCAAGGTTAGCCCATCTGACACCATACCCTGCATAGAGATTTGATGACATCATCATTAAGACTATTTAGTAAACAACCCAGACAACCTTGTAAGTTGATGTTTTAGTTGTTGGGAAAAAACTTCACAACATCATAAATTTCTCGTACGACGTAAGAATTAGGGGATTAAAGTGGTGTTGGGATTAGGAAGATGAGCACTATTATTTGGCATTAGTTTTGATAATTTTTGAGCACTTTGATTTTTTAAGCATATTTTTGATCCCCTGGATCATTCCTCCCCACTGGAAGCTTTTGGACCACCAAAAGTATGTTTTTATTCAACAATTAAGGGTATAACTCCCTAACTTTCCCAATATCAATCCGCCTTAATTTAATTGGATTAGCACATTTTATCCCCACACGAAGATACTCCACATTGTCTCTGTGTGAAGTCCTTATCCTCCTACCAAGAATAATATCTTGCCGCAGTACTTCTAAATATTCAAGAGAAAAATATTCTATAAATGGAATCTGAAAATTTTCTTCATGATCATCAATCAAAGGAGGCTTATACAATCTCAACTTTTCCACATTCACAACATAATAAATTTTCATATAAGGTGGAAAATCTAATCAGAAACCATTGCTACCAATCTTCTCCGAGATTTTGAAAGGACAATATCTGATTGGCTTGAGATTTTTACCTTCACCTTGAAGTCTTTCCTTTCTGATATATAACTAAACTTTATCTCCCACTTGGAAATCATGATCAACCCAATGCTTGTCATGTCTTGTATTGCACTTGGCTCTGCTTTTCTCAAGCTACACTTGTACACTTTGATGCACTAACTAAATTTGTTCAAAGAAATTCTTGGCCTTGTCCACATCACTATGTCAATATACTACAATATCTTTACCAAAGATAAAATCCAAAGGAGACTTTAGAAAATAACCCAAAAAATATTCAAATGGAGATACTTGCGTAGATGTATGCTTGGCATGATTGTAGGCATGTTGGATGTAATTAAAATGTTTATTCCAAAGTTTAGAATGATTACCACAATATCCACAAAGTATATGCACTATTGTTATGTTTACCACTTCTGTTTGGCCATTGGTTTGTGGATGAAATGTTGCACGCTTATTCAACTTGTTGTCCATGAGTTCCCATAAACTTGACCAAAACATCTCGACAAATCGAGAATATCGATAAAAAATAATAGAAGTGGGAAACCCAAAATGAACCCACATATTTTTGAAGAACATATTTGTGGTTTGTTCAACTATAACCTATTTCTTATATGGCATCAGCACACACATTTTGTTGAAATGATCTACAACAACATAAAGATAATGATGACCTTTCTTTGATATTGGTAGTCATCCTATAAAATCCCTATAAATACTTTCCCAAGAATGAGAAGGAATATGAAGTGGAGTATACAAACCCAATTTCCTTTTGCTAGGCTTACTATTAGCACATATGGAACATCCTATTACATATATTGAAACACTTTCATTCATGCGAGGCCAATAACAATACCTATGAATTTGTGAAACTTTTTTTCATACACCAAAGGGACCAACAATACGAGAATTGTGGGCTTCCCTGATGAAATTGAGTCTTTCACCTTGTGGAACACATAACTTTTCATGTTTATACGACAACTTGTTATGAACATGATAATCCAACTTTTCAACGTGTTTGCCTTAAATAAATTTGCATAAACTTCTTTAAAATCATCATCTTGAGCATATTGTTCAATATAAATTTCATGTATGATTGAGTTATGCTTAATAATGACAGATGCATTAAAAATAGGCCTTGATAACATATCAACAACTTTTTTTTATACCTGATTACCAAATGAAATTGTTGTACGGAGGCCATCCACTTGAAATGTCTAGCTTGTTGTAGCTTGGTTTGTGATTGTAAATATTGCAAAGGTTGATGGTTAGTATGAATAATCATTTACTTACCCATCAAATAATGCATCCATTTCTTCATGCTTTTTACCAAAACATACAACTCTTTATCATAAGTTGTATAGTTAATTACTGCTGTTAGCAACCTATAAATATAGGATTCATAATTTTGACTTGACTGATGATAGTCGTGTAAATTTGTAAAAAATTTGCTTTCTGCTAGGTGTCTTCCCATATTTTGTAAAAAAATCAAAAATCAAAAAATCAAAAAGAGGGTGAAAAGTCCTAAAAGAAAAATCAAAGGACTTAGAAAAAATAATATACCCCAAAAGAAAAAAGATGAATAAAACATGAAAGTGTGTGAGTCTAAATGCCACTAATTTTACTTTTTGCAGTTGATAATGGCAGAGTGTCAATAAATGCCATAATCTGTGATGAGTTGAACAATTTAATCTTGACTTGTCATCTTTTAATTTCAAATATTGCAGATAGTGAACAAATAATTGTCATACAGTTTAATCATGACAATTCAGTAGTTAGGTAGAGAATAAAAGAATCCAACAATTTAATATGGATTCTTAGTTGCAATAAGTGTAGAATTAGATAGTTTACTGCTTTCAAAAAAGAATAAAATGTTGTAAGGTTGCTAGTTCAAATGCACCTGATCAAAATGGAAGAAAAAAATGTTAGAAGCTATAACTGGGTAGGTAGAAGAAGTTGGGAAACATCATTGTAAATATCTTTCACCAGGTTATAAATGACTAATTCCCCCTCCCCATAGAAATTTGATATTCTAGATTGTCAGTCAAAGAGGCTCAAGGAATTTCCTTGAATTTATGTTGGGACCGGACCCAAGGCTCAAAGACCGATTAGTTGAAAATGTTAAGTTTCTATATTAATCCCCGAAATTTTCATCATTTACCCCTTCATGCACTCATCACCATTTTACAACATAAGTAAGAACTCTTTTCTTACTTAAATGTTACATAAAGGCCCCTTTAATTAACTTCCCCCATTTTACAAAGCATAAAACCCTCAAAAAACATGATATACTAAGTAAAACTGAATGAGTTATGAAAATAAAGTTTTACTCTAATTTTCACTTTCCTTAGTTTTATGTATGAATTTTTTAGTATTCATTGTCCCTTTGCATATTAACACTTAACATATTTTATTAAATCCCTATCAAATATCCTAGTCCTATTAATATAACTTCTTTTTATTTTAATATCCCAAAAAAACCCCCTTATTATATGTTTTTGTGTCAAAGATATTAATCACATGTTGAAATAACATCCCAAAATTACCCCTTTGACATAAAACTACCCATAAAAATATATCCCTTTCCCCTAATATTATTAGACCCCTCTGCAGTCTAAAACTATATAATAAAGTTAAAATAATACAAAAGGCGCATTTTATTTACATTATGTATTTAAAACAACTCATAAAAAATACTTACATCATTATTCCCTTTCTGGATTACCCCTAACCCAAGGTTAAAAGCCTAAGCCTATTTTTCCTTAAGCCTTCTCCCTTCAATAATATGTGAAACCTCATGTTTCATATAAATTCTGAACCTTGGTTAAATTGTTATTAGACTCGCCCCATTATATATATAAACTCATTTTATATATTAGAAACCCATTATACATTCCATTTTCGCAGCGTCCTCGAGTTTAACCTCAACCGTCCGATCATCCTAATCTCTTTAATCCTCCGAATCTAATTGAACGCGACAACCAACCTTCATGCCCCACCATTCCCATCGCGTTAATTACTAACCGTCGATCATCCCTATCAAAATCAACAGATGATATTGAACCCAGGTCCCACTTTCCCTTGTCACGTAGCTTCCCGATGTATCTCAACCGTTCGCATCGCACGATCAAATCCGAACTCGTTTATTCAATATCGCATAACAAAAGTGATCGGGAAAAGTTTATGAAAAATTATGCGATAAAAGTTGTTTTTGAATACCGCCCAATGCGACATGTCAATTTTTGATACGATCACGTTCGAAAAGGTTAAAATCATTTACCATGCAAATCCAACGCGAAAACAACCAGCGGTTTTTCGCAATCGAAAAACAAAATCTGCCTTCCGCCTTTAATAAACTTGTAATTAATGCCGAATATGATGATTTTTTAAGGTTAAACTTTAAGATATCATTATTATATTGGTTTGTTGCATTCCCTACTAATTTAACTCCCGCCCTGACTGTTTTAAAAGAATTTCGAGCCTATGTTGACTAATGAATAAGCCCCGAAGCTAAACTTTACCATTGTCAAAGATCCAGTTTAAACTGAAGATACCCTGTCAACATAACAAAACACACTGTTTCGGCTCCAACCAATCAACAGAAGTCCAAATTTGACCACAAAAGCTTCAGAAACCCTGTCAAAGAATAAAAATACCTGCAAATTAAGGAAGCTTGAATTCATCTGTAAATCCCTTTAAAGCCAAAATCCTCATTTTGCAGTCTCTTTTTGAAAACAAATTCCGAACACAGATTGATTAAAAGACTTCTTTTCCACATTTGTACCATTCAAGAAACCTTGTTTCCTGTCTTAGCCCAGTTTTCATCTCTCAAAAGCCTAATTTGAGCAAATAAAACTCAAAATAGATTATCCTTAACAAGATTTGCTCAATTATCCCTCTGTTAAAGTAAATTACTCCTGCAAACAATCTAATCTTGCAGAAGTAAGCCTAAGAATGCCTAAAAAACAGAGTTAAAACCTCCACAGACAGATCCCATTCCACAGGACTTTCAAAAAACCTTCAAACACCTCCCTGCAGACCTGGATTTCATTAACAAATTGTTTGATTTTTGCAGGTTATTATCAGAATAAGAAATTGGGCCAATAGTTTCAATACTAGTTGACAAAATTGTTTGCTCCAAATTCTCAGATTTTAAATCAAAAGCTTCATTCAAAAAACAGTTTGTATACAAAGAAAGAATAAAATAAAGTCAGAGAGAGATTAGAATGATGAAATGTGCATAGTGAATCGTAAAAGTGAAATTATAATTCACAATGACACTGAAAACATAACAGTCAAAGAATATCAGTGGTTAAAGTGTATCAGGCAAAAGTCAAAGTGAAAGTTAAAGCAAAGTTACAAGAGTAGTCAAAAGTAAACAGTAAAAGTAAATACAAAGGCAGTAAAATGGTAAAAAGAGATGAAAATACTTTCACCAACAATGAAGTTTATCCAAAGTGAAAGTAAAACAGTTGAAAGAACAAAAAGATGAAAAAGAGAGCAAGAAGGGACATTTTTTGCACAAATTTCTTGTTTAAGTCATTGTTTTGCAGAAACTATTGTGACCAATCCAAGATGAATTTTGTAAATCTGAAGGAGTTTTATGTTATTAAGAAGTCAATCTAAAAAAACCTCTCTCACTTTTCTAACAACCATTATGGATTTGGAAATATTAAACAATATTGGAGAGCACGTTTTGCAGAAAATTCCTGTTAAGTCATCATGTTGCAGAGACGATTGTAGCCAATAGGAAATACTTCTTACAAAAATGAAGGAATTTTTTGTTCCTAAGGGACCCATATAAAAAAACCTGTCTCACTTTTTTCCCAGGTGTTACAAAACAAGAGATACATGCACATCTTTACAGCCTATTTTTCAGACTCTGTAAAACTCTATTTTACACTTCTTTTTGCAGAGCCTATTATGCACAACTGGAGAGGAATTTTAGGAAACTGAAAGAGGTTTATTTCACCAACATATTTGTCTACAATAAAATCTTTCATTTTGTACATATCTCTTTCTTATTGAGAAATAAAAAGGTATCATTGGACCCCAAGTTTGCAAAATTGCTAGAGCAAAATGCATAAAGAAAGGAAACAGTTAGTGACTTGGATGCCTCATCATCAAATAAGAGTTGGATCAAATTCGAATTCTCCTCTTTGTCATCACCTATCCATAAAAAATAGTGCCAAATAGATGCATTAGTTTTGAGTGTCCTTTAATTAAGTTCTATTTATGTAAAACAGTTGGATATATTTGTAAAACAATCTTGATATTTTTTCAAGATATTCTAGTTTAGAATTTGTATAAATACTTCACTCTTTGAAGTATTTTGGGGTGGAATAAAATTTGTCAAGAATACTATAGACATTTTTGCTGAATACATTGGAGTTTGTGTGAGTCGATTTGTAAAGCAGAAGACTGGAACTAAGTCAAACAGACATCATAACTCAGGATTCTTGTGCTGATCAGATAAGTCAAGTATTTTCCTGTTTTCGTTGTTTATATTTAAAAGTTCCATACATACATTTAAATGTTTTATGTCTTTAATGATTGACTAGGAAAGCTTAAATAGGATTAGTGTTAAAAGCTCCCTGTTTTTTACTAGTTATTCATTGATATGTTTTCTGCTGATAACCGGACTTAAGAATTCTTAAATGCTCTTAGTCCCTGTTTGGCCCCTTTCTTTCATCTTCATTTCTGTAACTTAAGTATTCTTAATTTCCCTTTTGTTCAGATCCTATCATTTCATCAAAAAATCTTGTTCCAAACCCTTTGAAGGTCATCTACCCTGCCCTCAGTACATTTTCTCTTTTGACCTTATTTCCTAGCTCTGCTTGCAAAGAAGTTGACTCCATAGCCCAATGTTCTGATAGATCCCTCTATGGTTTACCTTGAAGTACCTTTTATTCCCACCAAACTTTCAAAACCAAAAAAATTGTCCAATCATACCTAGCCTAAAATATTATAACAAAAATTAAGCTAAGTCTTGAGGACAGATCACTCTTCGGAATTTAGGAAGGCTAGATCCTAGATTTCAAAAGTAGGTTCTTGGTTACCTCAGACTATTTCTATTGAACCTGGAGAAATTAATGAGTGATAACAACTGCATTGGTAAAGGTTTCATAAAGATAACTAATACGCTTACCCTGTTGCATCAAAACTACTCCCATGGCATAATCACTTCCATTAGTTTGAATCTCAAAGGGATGCTTAAGATCTGGAAGTGCAATATTTGGTGTCGTATTTACTTTCTCTTTCTATGTATCGAAGGCTTTTTGCTGCTTTCCTCCTTGTTAGTGTCAAATGTTCAGTGATCAAATGTACTCTTTCAATTTTACTTAGTAGTGGTCTTAGGTCAAAATTTTATGTTTCGAGTCAGTTTTCAAATAAATTTTTGTTCACTAAATATGTATAGGTCTAAAATGCTACTCCCTTCACTCCATCCATGGTCATCATTATTTCAGAGGTCATGTCATCCATCAATCATCTAGGGTTTGAGATCATTCACCATGCCTTCATTTAGGTCAGAGTCTAGGTCTCATTTGTTTTGCCACCATAAGATTCAATTATGTCATAAAAGAAAGTGAAACAAATATCATTTTCACCATACAAGTCATTTGAATAGGGAGTTAGAAAATATAGGGAAATAAGTAAAGAGCTCCTCTCTTCTCACCATCTTACTCCAAAGCTATCATGGGTTGAAGAAAAATAAGAAAATGTGTGCCAACACTACATGTGCTACGCTTATCCAAGGTTCAAAACCATTTTAAAAATGTTCATACACTTCCTAAATAGTAATTGGACACCCTCCATACCTTTCTCAAGTCAAAAATCATCAGCAAGTGAGTGGTTTCCTTCATAAGGTTACCTTCACTACGTTTTTGGTGTTTCTCATATTTTGTTTGTTTCAGCTGATAAAACCCTAATATAACTATCTACAACCTTCATATAACCTTAATACACCATACCTTAACATCCCCTATCACTCACATCCCTCTTTTTCATCAATTGCATTAAAACCCTAATTTTCATTACATTTTGGCAGAAAAACTAGTGAAACCTCGTGTTTTGACATTTTGGGCACCTTTCACATTCCCATTACAAAAAATTCCACTTTCATCCTTTAGAAAATGCATCACCCTACCTCCCCAAAGTTTTATGGATTTTTCCCTAACTTCTTTCCACTTCATTTATGTCCCTAAAACCACTCTACCATTATCCCTCGTTCTCCTAATTTTCCACCTGCCCTATCCACTACATCAAGCTAGGGCTTTCCTTATTGAAAAAAATCATGGAGGGTGAGAATAAGGTCCATAAGGGAGGTCAATATTCTAGGTTTGAGCCAACTCAAACCCATGGCATCTTTTTTAGAGCTTCGAGCTTCGTGATCAAGCCAGGGTTTATATTGCACACACGAATAGTTTGGCTTCAAAATCAGATTTTGAAGTAATGGAGATGAATTTTACAAAAATGAAAGAGGTTTTTCTCAATAATATGCCAAAGAAAAAAAACATCCTTTATTGTATCCATAGGTGTTATGGTTTGAGAGAAATTCTCCAAATATAGTTGCTCCAGGTCATTTTCTACACTTTTGGAAAGGTTCTCTTCAAATCAAATTTTCAGGGGTTTGGAGCAGGGCTTTACAGTGCTTGATGACTCCATTTTGTAGAAAAAATCCTAAGCTTTCCAACCATACCACTTTCATCCAAAATATTCTTTTGGAAGTCCTCCAAACTCCTTCTCAAAGTAGGCGCTACGCTTTTTCTCAGAGTGCAATACGCTTCTGCAAATTTTGAGTGATCAACTTCAAGCTTGGATTATGAGTAAATGGGAAAGTATTTTGGAAAAATGGAGGAGGTTTTTGTTCATAACATGACAAAGAACGAAAAACTCTATCATTTTTTCAAAAAACGTTATGGTTATAGATATATTGATCCATATTTAATCCCTATTTTTGCAAAAATTGTTCTCGAAAATTATGGATTTTTAGCAATTTCTTTGTTACGTTTCTGGAATCAGTTGTTACGCTTCTGGGAACTGTTGTTACACTTCTTTAATTTGGTATTACACCTCCAGAAAGGGTCCATAATTAGGTTTTTGGCTTAAAATTCATTCAAACAAGCTCAAGGCTTGTGACCACTACTCCTTGGACCTCTCACAAACAGTAATTCATCACTCTTATACCCTCCCTTGGTCAAGTTATTAAGTATTCAATTCATTTTCATCTCACTCCATATTACACCATATCATCACTTCTCCATGTCATTGAAAGAATCCATTTGAATAAAACCTAAACCCTACCATATAACACTACCCTACACCTCTCATATACCTCACACTCTCATCTCCCACCATCCATATCATCCCTAACAATTATTTTCATAAAACCCTAAATTCTAGCTCATTTTCACGGTTAAAATTGGGAATTTCCTGTGTTTTAATATTTTCACCACCCTCCTCACATCCATTTCACTTTATTACACACACAAAATGGAGCTAACATGCCACCCTATCTACTGAATTTTTTGTAGAATTTCCCCTAGCTCCATAACCCTACATCTCACCCTCTAAACCTACTCCATCCCTACACTCTATTTTTTCCATATTTCACTACACATAACCATCCCATAAACACACTAGGGTTTTCATCCTTTCAATGAAAAAAAATATGGAGAACGAGAAGAATAATTTCAAGAGAGGATCCCACCTAAGGTTATAACCTTTCACTATGTATGAAATCAATGCTTCACCCTTGGCCAAAAGATGTTTTGAGAGGACTGGATGTTTGAGGTTCTACGAAAAGAGCATAGAGGAAGGATATAATCTTCAATCTGAAAAGTTATTTTCCAAAAGCTTCATCATGGGAAAGATCAAATTCAGGATATGGAGGCTGAAACACAACCAAGAATTCCAAAAACAAGAGGCCTCAAAAGGGCATCGAAGCTAGAAAGACAGTTAACTCATCCACTTAAAGAGTTGAACTTTGATAAGATTATAGCCATGGAGATTAATGAAGACAGAGAGCTTTGGTTGTCAAGGGTAAATGAGCATTTGTAGAAGCTCTTGAAGAGGGCTAAGCAGGACAATAAGCTACAAAAACACAAGGAAAATTATTATCGCACTAGGAACACAATTTCTCAAATAAGGCTGAAACAATTGAAGAAAAGACTAAAAGAAGAAAAAATGAAGATTAAAGATAAGGATAGCTTGGAATTCTTGGCTGAAGCTATTTGTTTGTTTAGCCCATCACTCACAGGTGCTATAGAACCAATTTTGAGAATTTTCGAACAATTTTGATATTTTTTGTGATTTTTGCACAATTCTCGAAATTCCTCATTGCATAATGGTAACAAACTTTTGTTATGCTTATTTTGGGGGCATAAAAATGATGATTTATTTACATGAATGGATGTATTTTGATTAGTTCATCACAAATCAGGAACCCCCATGGCATGATAAGCTGTAATTTTGGAGAAAAATCTCAAAAACCACTCATTTTTCATGTTTCTGCCACCTTTTTGGAGCCTCTGATACGCTTTTGGAGCAACCTTGTAAGAATGAATTTTTGAAGGCCTTCCCGTGGTTCACTTTTCAAAATTCAAGATGTTCTGGAAACTATACACATAGGGATAATTTACCATTCTTTCAAAAGTGGATTTGGACTCCTAAAAGTGCCTCCAAAGTTCTGCTACACTTCTGAAAATGTTTGTTACCCTTCTGTCAGAAATGTTACAAATCAGCATTGGATTCCTCAGGACACTTGTCAAGCTCAGAAATTGTCACAAATTTGAGGTTTTGTTGTCCTTTTAGTTGGAATTAGAGTTATTGAGTTGTTTTTTGCCTCCTATCATGAGGTAATATGTAATTAATGTAAGAAACAAACACTCCTAGTTCATATATAAAATTCAGGGAATGGTTTCTAACCTCCCTAGAATATATAAAATGACTCATCTTGTGTATTTATGATCCATTTTGGATGGTATTTCGACCTGATGAGGTGCCATAGTCCATATTTTCTATAAGTAGACTCTCTTTAGTCTTTTGTGAGGTTGGATAGTCTTTTGTAGGTTGGATAGTGAGGTTGGATACTCTTTCATGATGTTGGATAGTCCCAAATACCACCTTCAACAATTCTTATATGGTGATAACCACTTCTCAAATCCAACTTAGTGAAATAAACAACATCCTTTAATTGGTCATGCAAATCATCAATACAAGGAAGAGGATAACAATTATTTACCGTGATTTTGTTCAAAGATCTAAAATCCAGACACATGTGCCATGTACCATCCTTCTTTGGAACCAAGACAATAGGAAACCCACAAAGAGATGTACTTGGTCTAAAGAACCCTTTTTTAAGTAGCTCTTGAATTTTGCTTCTTAATCTCTGCATTCTCCAAAACGAAAATTTTGTACATGCTAATGTTTGGAAGAGGTGCATCCTATTGCAATTGAATCTCATGTTGAATTCCTCTTTTAGGAGGCAACCCTTCAGGTTCTTGAAACATATTATCATATGTGTTAAAAAATTCAACCAAATCATGCTTAAGTTTTGAATAAAATCCTTATAAAGCCTTAGATTCAGTAGTATCTTTGGGTTTGATCATCAACAATATAAAAATCTTAGTAGCATTTATAAGCCTTTTCATTTGACCAGCACTTACAAGAGACAAGTTCATCTTCTTGCGATGTGCTCTAACAATATTCTCAAATCTATATTTAAAAATATGATATTTGTTCTCATGATTATAGAATATAGCTTTTCGGCCATACAACTATGGACTCCCTAAAATAATTCCACATATGTCATGTGGTACAACATCAAGCTCTACCTCATCAATAAAGTTTACAGTGATAGCGAATTTAAGTTTACATTTTCTTGTCACTTGCAATTTTGAATTTTCACATACCCAACCCAAAGGGTAAGTTTTAGGATGAAGTGTAGTTTCTATGTTTAATTTCTTGACAATAGCTTAAGAAACAAGGTTGACTTGGGATCCACTATCAAACAAGGTATCAACTTTAGTATGTTTTGTAATGACCGTAATATGGAAAATATCAATTCTTTGCCTATCATTTTGAGACTCAATAGGCTTACTAGAAGAACTAGTACTTGCAATAAAAGCTTTACCTTTCAGTTACATGGTTGTGATTTTGGTTTCATCACCTAAATCAAATCCTAGATCTTGTTGAGTTGTTGCAACAATCTTTTGTTTCCCCTTGTTTTTAAAATTATTTGGTCTCATTTCTGGATGTAGTTTCCAACAATGGTCTTCATCATGGCCCTCTTTTGAACAATGTTTGCATGTTAGTTTATCTCCCTCTTTCATGAATGTAGAATTTTATTTCCCTTTGCATTTAGACTTCCCCTCCCCTTTGTATCTAGATTTGGATGGTTTCTTGCTAGTATTTCGAGGTCTCCTCTTACTTCTGAATGAGTCTCTTGAACACATACTTCATCTAGATTGGTGGGATTAAACATAAGAATTGTATGTCTCAAATAACTATGTATTCCACTTATGTATTTAAGGAGGGTGTCTTGTGAAGACAAATATACACCCAAGATTAAAGTTATTCTTCTAAATTATTGTGTGTAACTTTGAACACTCTGAACTTTAACTTGTCTAAAATTTTTCCAATCCATAATTTATTTTTGCATGTACGCTAATGGATAAAATTTCCTTCTTAATGAAACTACAAAATCATTGCAAGAAGAGATCATTTTACCACTTTTATTTTAGTCTTCTTGAGTTGTGTCCTCCCACGAGATGAGAGTTGCACTTTCAAAATGAAGAGAATCAAGTTGGATCTTGGTAACATCATCCTTAATCCTCTGAATCCTGCAATAGACTTCAATTTGACGAACCCAATTATCCAACATTTTAACATTTACTTCCCCATTGTACATAGGAAATTAAAACTTGACATCAAACTTTAACAAAGGAGACTTAGCATGTCCTTTTGGAGATCTTGGAGGAGTATGTGAAGGAGATGAAGAAGGAGATGGGGATGGAGGATATGGTGGAGGTTAAGGAGGGGTTGGAGGTGGAGTCTTTCTCCTATCACCACCATTTCCTTTTTTTTTATTTGAAATCTCTCCATGCGACCTTGTTGTCCTCCATTAATATAGAAATTTCACCATATTAGACATGTCATAAATATCCTTTCTGGAATCTCTCTCATCCTCAGACATCATATCATGTCCTTCTTCATGTGCCATGACTCATGGAGTTTGAGGAGTTTATGACCTCCTTGAACCAATTTGAGGATTTGGCTATTCAAGCACTCCTTCTCCTCTTTTCAACTTTAACCTTGTAAGCATCAATAAAACACTTTCTAACATAGTCAAACATTCAAAAAAACCATTCTCTAATACTAAACTGATCTGAAATTGAAAAATTGAAGGTTTCATAGAAAGTTTGAAAGCAAGTTTATGTATTGTGGGCAATGGATCAATTTGAAAAAGCACATAAACTTAATGTTTTTTAGTTAAATTTGCATAAATAAAATAGAGAAAAATAAACCATGAACAACATCACACAAAAAACAATTTGATGATGGAGTTCACCCCTCTTAGGCTACGTCTCTGGGTCTAGCTTCCAATGTTGGGCCTTTTAACTATATGCTCAAATATGAAATTATATCAGTTTACATAGCTCAAATTGCAAAAAAGACGTTGACATTATGTTTAGAACGCCCAAAACCCCTATCTAAGCTCTTCTTGGGCTCAAAAGGCTGAAGAATGACCAAGTTAGGCCTCTTTCTCCAATCCCCTGCTATATATTTTGCAAATTGACAAAATTAGCTAGTTGTTCTACGAGATCCACCATTTTGTTTTCCGTTGAGCGACAATTTCTCCTGGGACCAATGGGATTCCTACTGCAATTGGTGCCATTTTTCGCTTACTTACCTGTGCTCATAAGGCCTAAAGCATTGATTTCTTTAGCAACGATCTTGGTTATATGGGCCATGTGTCTAGGGGCCAGGCTACATGTCCGCCCCTCCAGCTACCCATCAGGTAGTGGTCACGTGTCACAAATAAAACCGAGGGTTGGGGCCTTTTCACCTGCCCCCTCCACCATGACTCCCACCGATTGTTACATTGGTATGTTGGAACTAGGGTTTGAGATCTATTCACCCTATTATGGAATTTTTGGCCAATAACAGAGGGCCATGTGGCGTGTCCTAATTGGGCCACCCAATCAGTCAACAACCAATCACAAACTGTCAATCCGACCTGTACAAACCTACCACAGTTCATCATGGGATTGGCCCATCTGACACCATACCCTACATATTCAGCTCATAACGTCATCATATGGTTTTTCCAGTCAACAACCAAGTCAAATTTGTAAGTTGATGCTTTAGCTGTTTGGAAAAAAAATTAGAACATCATAAATTTCTCATACGACGTTGGATTGAGGTGATTTAAGTGGAGTTGGAATTAGGATGATGATAACTCTTATTTGGCACTAGTTTCAAGAAATTTTGAGCACTTTTATTTTTGAGCATATTTTTTATCCCTTAGATCAACCACTAACAGAGATTTGGGAGGATGTGGGCAGTGAACACAGTAGTGGGACTTGAAGTGATTGGTGGAGTTTGCATCACGGTGATCCCCAGAGCCACATCACCTTGCTAGACCTTCCCCGAATGTATAAAGTCACACGGAAGTGGAGTAGTCCCTAGATGACATAACTCTGGGTGGATGTCAATATGTACAGGCACATTGATTGGTGGGAGTTGCAATGGGAGGTCCCCATGAAAAATATCATCCCAAGAGGCCTTATCTGGAAGAAATAAAAGTATATGTTGGATCATAGGTGGTAATGTAACTCATCCCATTTGGTACATGATTGGTTCAGATGTGGAGTCAGTGGTCCCGTCAGGACACATCATCTTGGATCTCGAAAGGTCATCGATCTTGGAGGTTTCAAAGTAAGCACATGTATATAGATCTGGGCTTAGTAGACTCTAGGACAGGTGGAAGATAAAATGGCATACACAACGAAAGTAAAGGAATAATGGTATAAGCACACAAGGAAAGTGACAAACTCACCTGACATGTAACCCCGAAAGGGAAACCCCAGAGGTGTTTTCAAAAGTACATAAGGAAAATAAGTCTTAGGGCCAAGCTTAGAGAACCAAGACCTAATTATATGCAGAAGTGATGAATAAGGGCACAAAATTTTTGAACTTTGGATTAAGCCCTCGGGGCTATAGAGCAATGGGCCCAATGGAGAACATAGTTAATAATTTGGAAGTGTTAAAGCACTTGGGCGTATTTTGAAGGTTTAGCATTAATGGGTCAACAACACTTGAAATTTGGTGTTTACTCCATATTAAGCAAAGGACTAAAGCTTTAAATCAAAGGCATGAATGAGTTGGAAACTCATATGGAAACATAAACTATCTGGATGCATATTTAATAGGTTTTTTCTAAATTTGGATTCAATAAGATTTAGAAAAACCTCTGCTAAATCTTGTAATTTACTAGAATGGATAAAAAGAACAGTTAAAATCAGATTTTCTCATAGAGACAGGTAAGAAAATATTGAAGACTTATTGTGCACATCAGGATGAAATTCTAGAAATAGAAAAACAAGAATTTAATGAGATCAAAACCTCTGATAAGTGAAATTCAAGTGCAAGATGACTAACGCTCAAAGAACTAAAAATTATTTATAAGCAGGATCAGTTGTGTAGGATTGTGGTTGATATGGAATTCATGAATTGATGTTTCTGGTGTGGATGGTGGATTGATCAATGATCAAATATTGTTGAAGGTGATTTTATTGTGTTTATGGTGAGCGATTGAGGTGAGAAATTTATTTTTTTACGAAAGGAAGCAACCTTCATGATTTGAGTTTGAAAATTGTATGAATTGTGAATCGTTGAGGTCAAGAAAGTGGTAGCTTGCAAATAAAGGGTGTAGCTCCTTCCTGTAGTGGCTGGTAACTTGATAGGGGTTGGATCTCCTTTCAGTGGTAGTTGATAAAATAGGGGTTGTAGCTCATTTCAGTTGTAGCTGATAAATTAAGGAGTAGTATCTTCTCTCTGGTTGTAGCCAAAGAAATTTGTAACAACACATAAAATCTTGACTTTGTGAAGTAAATTGAAGAAAAGGTTGAAGAATCTATGTGTGATATTTTTGCTTCTCATGTTGATTATTGTGATGCTAATATCAATTGTTGTTGAAGTGTTTATTGGTGTCCTAGTGTTATTTACTAGTGAAATAAAGTTTTAAAAATCCTACAATATTAATTCACCCCCCCTCTCATTATTGTCTTGGTTTCTAATAAAATTTTCCATTATTTCAAAAGGATCATATCAAAGAGCCTTGATTTTCTTACGAGAACCTTATAACCTATCATTCAACTGTAACCATAATATGTCTCACACTCTAAATTTACTCTCTCTCATGTGTTGATCATGCCCATCCTTGTACTTTTCTTATGACTTGTCTAATGTCGCCTATACTTTCAAATGTAATTTCCTAATTTTTTTTAACAAATTGTTTTTCTCTTAAAGCATCCCCTGTGAGATCCTCCCTCACTCCTCCTTTCTTCCCACGTACAACATCTAAAGGTGAAGTTTGAAAATATCATAAACAAGTTTAAATGGGGACTTACTAGTAGAAGTGTGGAATTCTCTATTATACAAGTGTTATATATATAATAGGTTTTCATTGTAAGTCTAAGATGATTTTGATTATAACCTAGAAATAGTTGCATTATATTAGTATTGACTACTTATGTTTTCCCATTTAACTGTGGATGGAATGATGTATACATATTTAACTTTATTTCCATATTCTCCCACAAGTCCAAAATGCACTAATAAATCTAGTGTCCCTATCTGAAATGACGCTCTTTGGTATTCCAAAATGTATCTAAATTTGAAAAAAAAATCTACTTATATGCCTTTGATGGTTTCTTTACATGGCATGAGAAGACACATTTTACTAATCCTATTAATGACCGTGAACATGTATTCATATTGCTTCATCCTTTTTAGGAAAAACTCCCACAATTTCCATGGAAAGACTTGCCCAAGGATGATTGGGCATAGGTAAGGGATGGTATAGACCCTGTTTCTAATTACTAGGCTTGTTGATACAACAAACTATGCATCACATAATGAACCATGTTAAATATTCTTGCATTTTGGGCCAATACACATACCTTTGAAAGTTGTACACTATCATCCTTACACCAAAATGCTTTGCAACCTAAGAGGTGTGAGCCTCTTTGATTAGTTGTAGTTGCCCACCTTTAGAAACAAAAAACTTGTATAACCTATAGAGTAACCCATTCAAGAGATGATAGTCAACTTTGTTATCTCCATTATTTGCATGACTCTAGATTTGTATATGTATCATGACTCATCCTTTGTATATGCCTCTTTTTATTCATCATGGGTGAAAAGATCCATGTACATAAAAGTTCCCAAAGATGTAATTTTTAATGTGGAATACATTGAAAGCATGGTAAACAACATGTTTGTGCTACTTTTCGTATACTTGATTATTAAATGAAACTATCACAAGAGCCCCATACACTTCTATTGTATATGGTATTTTGTATTACTTTTGTCCTGTAAGTATTATAATAGTTGGTGATTTGTATAGATGATATTCTCATTTCCCATTAGATAGTGTTTCCACTTGACAACTTGTACCAAGGTATAGAGATCCTTGTAGTAAGTAGGGTACTCGAGAATTTCCCCATGAAATACTTTGAAATGATAATATATAGACCTTCCTCCATGCATCAAGACCACTCCCATGGCATACCCACTTGTATCTATCTCTACTTCAAAGGATTACTACAAGTTTGGTAATGTGAGAAATATTGTTTGAATTTTTTTATTTTTCTAATTTTCAAAGGTATTATACTAACCCTCCCCCCATTGGAAACTTTCGCCACTCACCATTATAATGTGGAGTGGTGAAACTGCTACTCAAAATGAAGCTATGAATTTACTCAGGTACTGTGCTACCCTAATGACGTTGATGACTTCAAAAACATTTGTAGTAACCACCCACTTCACGTTGACCTCCATATTTGTATGATATATTGAGTTCCCATCCACCAATCACATAGCCTAAATACACTAACGACTACTATGAAAACTCACATTTCTTAATAATTTCCAATAGATGGTGCTTCTTCAAAGTCTCTATCACTTACATCAAGTGTGAGATTTTCTCCTCCCAATTAACACTATAAAATAGTATATCATCCAAATAAATAATAATAAATGAATCTATATAAGGGCATATTACATTTTTCATCAATCATGAATGCAACCAATGGATTGTATATACCAAATTGCATGATTAACCACTTATATAAACCTTTTCTAGTTATGCAGGTGGTCTTCTAGGTCTCTTATTATTTTAATTGAACCTAGTAATATCTTGATTTTAAATATATCTTAGCAAACTATTTTTCTTTTTGCAATCGATCCAATATATCATTAACCTTGGGTAGAGGATACATGTTATTGAGTGTAGTCGTTTTTAATTTTTTATGATCAATTCACATTCACTAACTCCCATCCTTCTTTGGAATAATTATGATGGATGACCAACAAGGTGAGGTACCTGGTTGAATCACACCTTACTCCAATAGTTGTTGTAACTACTTCTTCACATTGCTTGCTTCTAGAATGGACTTATAATACATCCCAATATTTGGAAATGAAGAGTATGAAAATAGTTGGATTTCATGCTTCACTTCCCTCTTCAGTGGTGCCCTTTAGTATCTTGGAACAATCCCTTGTATGCCTATAATAACACTTATAGTTGTCAAATATATTCTTTAATATACCCCTATAGGGATCCTCTCTCACACATCTTCCAAGAATCCAATTAGGTCCTAGTTTGAACAAGAAACCTATGAACATGTTGTAGCAAAACAATAACCCCCCATTTTTAGTTAGTTCCAAAAAAATAGTGGGGACCCTTTATCTTTTATACTTAGTTATTTAAATAAATGTTTCGTTTTATTAATAAGGGACAATATAAAAAATCAAACATAAAATATTTTGAAACAAACATTTATTTAACTTTAAGCCCTTCCCTTTACCGAAACACGCCTTATCGGAGTTTCATTTTGAAAACGTTACAAAGTAACGAAGTTCCAATGGGCCCACCCCCGAGGTTCTCTTTTTATAAGAGACTTTTTGTTATCAAATCTTCCTATATCATAAGTTCTTATTCATAGGATTTAAGAAAAGAATTATTACTGATGTTCGACCTCCCGATACTTTTGTTAATATTTTTAAAAGATTTTACTTCGGAGCGCATAACGTAATTTCGTAACCCTTCTGAAATTTCAAACCCCGATAATTTTTATATTAAAATATTCAGATCATGACCTATTATATCATAAGTCCATACTTAGTACATCCCCTAAAACCCACTACTCCAAAATGCGTTAAAGTCTTGGATATACCTTTATCTGAGCCCCTTCATCAGAACCTCTATTAAAATAAAGTTACAATAAATGATCTCTCTGATGGACTATTATTAATATAATATTTGATTTCAGAAAATGTTTTATCAAGGTTTTATAATAGAAACCTTATGAAATAAAGTACTCCCGATAAGTATTTCCTTGGTTCATTTGGGCTTTTATTTGAATATAGGAGGGTTAATATATCATAGCTCTATTTTAAATCAATCTCTGAAATTGCACCGCCGATAATCTGATGTGGATTTCTTTCACATAGCTTCTTGTTAAGTGTATTTAGTAGATTTAAATGGTTTTCAACGAGTCTCAAAAATATAAAACTTTCCATTTAATTCACTTCGATATTTTAAAGATTCATTCAAAAAGGGGATTTATTATGGAAAATTGTATTTTTTATTAGCGCAAAGTTCTATCTTAGTGAGTATTTTTTCTAATATATTGTGTCTTCATTAGAGGAAAGCTATGATTCTTGGCATCACAAAGAAATGATGAAATGAGGGAAAACTAAGAAAAAGGCTTCATCACAACAACAATCTTCTAGTCATTTTATAGAAGATATTGACGAGAAGGTTCTTGGAGTGGGATTATTTTATGATGCAATTTTCACTACAGATGTTGGGCTTTCCTCCTGTGAAGCAATTTACAATTGTGTTGAGGATGAAAAACCAAGAATTACTCAGAGAACAATAACAGCCGATGATAACGTCCCAGTTTCAGAAACTAAATTCAGTGATGTCGCTAATTCTTTTCTGCATCGAATAGTAGACAAGTCGCACCTTCTTCCTTACAAAAATATGGTTAGTTGGGTTGTGGAGAATTTAGATATTTCTGATAGGATAATTCATACTAGCAGAGGTACACTCATCGGGTCTTTTGCAAGCAAGGATTTACAGAGCATGTACTAACTTCCTTGTCCAAAATACAAATACGATAAAGAATATATAGAGGCTTTTATTAAAGAGCATGGAAACCCATCAAATAAAATTAGACAATGGAGAAAAGATTATACTAAACATAAAGCAGAAGAAAGTGGTAAGTACTTTGTTGACTCTCTAGCTGATACATATTCCCAAATTGCTGCTATGATGTGTACGCTGCATGCACAACCTAATTTGTCAAAATTTCCTGATGACTGGGTACCTCTGATAGATGGAGCGTCAGAGGGATTTATATTTGATTGGGCTACTATGTTTTCCGATAATCTTGCTACTCATATTTTATCCTTTAGGAATGGACACAAAAATTCTGAAAATAAAATCCCTCCCTTCTATATGTCTACCTATACCATGGATGATCTATGTTTTTCAATGGATTTTCCTTCTATGGGATGGAAATGGACTCTCGAGGATACAAAGGCCAACCATGTTTATCACGATATCATATAGGAATTAAAGTATCAAGAGTATTTGTATCAAATATGTCACAAAGTTATATTTCCAGTTTATCAAGTAATTTTTGGTGCTAGAGTACCTCAGATGTCTCTGGAGGCTGAATATGATCTTAAAAGTGTTGGAAATTGGTTCGGTGAGGAATCATTTACATATATCAGGTATATGGAAGTTTAGCTAACCCTCATGTTTTTCCATTATTCATTCCAGATAAACTTCTTGGTAAATAAATTGCCTATCAAATTGTTGGATATGGTATTTCTAAAGTGCTGAAATAATCAAACAAAAGGATGTGGCCAACCATTCTAGCTAAATTTGGTATATTAACCTTGTCTAACTATAAGCATGCATAAGGAAATTCAGAATATGCAAGCCCTTAGTCTTCCCAATGTACCCAATAGATAGTATGATCCTAGTCCTGTAGTTAAGAATTTCACAACTTCGCAAAATATCTGGCAATGTATGCATGAGCCTAGCCAATTATACGATTTGTTTGAATAATATTATTCTTAATTATGAAGGGTTTCCACAATGCATTATATTAGATATCATTTTTGGGATTCAACTGCGTTAAGTAAGTCATTCATCTATGACCATTTCCATGAGAGGTAGTCGTAACTGACTAATTTCTCATGATTTTTGAATAGTCCACTTAGCACTCATTGCATCAAGTGATGCTCACAGGGGT
This sequence comes from Pinus albicaulis, assembly GCA_034641835.2. Lineage (NCBI taxonomy): Eukaryota > Viridiplantae > Streptophyta > Pinopsida > Pinales > Pinaceae > Pinus > Pinus albicaulis. The sequence continues at coordinate 65,834,345 of CM076570.1, forward strand.
TAAGAAGTGGGTTTGAAACCAGTGAAATGAATCACATAGCGTCAATCATCACTTCCAAGGATTGCACCCAGTAACCAGGAATTCTCGGGAGGTCACCCATAGTTCTTGGATGGGTGACCTCCTGGGAAGTCCTAGTTACCAGGTGCAAGCCCCAGAAGTGATGATTGATGCTATGTGATTCATTTCACTGGTTTCAATCCCACTTCTTCACCCCTTTGAGCATCACGTGATGCAATGAGTGTTAAGTGGACTACTCAAAAATCGTGAGAAATTAGTCAGTTACAACTACCTCTCATGGAAATGGTCATGAATGACTTATTTAACGCAGTTGAATCCCAAAAATGATATCTAATTTTCTTCTTATTCACTGGTGTTGAAAAGAGCAGAGTAGTAGTTGACCTTTGAAGAAAATACCCAATTTTCACAATACAAAGCCTCCAGGGTAGCAAGCCTTTCTTTGGATTTGTTGCAGGTACCTCAGAAGAAAGTTACAAGTGATAATGTTCAGTTCACTAGTTCTTCAAAGTCAGTTGGCCCTCCCCAATATAAAGGAGTAATGGCTTATTCCTCTTCTCAGGCCTAAGGTTTTGTGACTAATACCAGATTAGATGAGATTTGGAAATAGTTTTGTAGAAAATCTCTAACACAACTATAATACCATGTAGAAATTACACAAATGGATTCAATCCAATCATGCAATGTACTACAATAAGATACTGAATCCTTCTGCAATATTTGCGGAATATAAAACATGGTCGCTCAATCACATGAAAGTAAGAGAAAGAAGTAAATCAATTGCGCAACACAAGATTTTACTAGGGAAAGCAACTTCTCAAAACCCATCCATATTTATTGTATACTCAACCAAGGAATCATGAAACAATACAATTCATGCGTGCTCACCACAACCTCATACACTCTACCAATTGCTTCACACTGATCTAAGAAAAATTGGACAAACACATAGCCAATTTCTTTCCTACCCTTAGCATGCCTTGCTCACGCAATCCCTAGAGAAATAAACCCCTATTAATTAGGAAATTCAACCTTTCTTGATTGTGCAATTCATCATGGGCTTCCTGTGGTTTTATAACTACACCTGGGCAATTTGCTAAAAATACAACTAATAGTTTACTTTCCTTGAACTTTTGTCTCGACTGGGTCTCCATTAGAATTGACATGCATGCAACTATTAATAGTGAATCATCAGTTACTTGGTAGATCACTACTTGTGAATTAAATCTATTTTAAGTCACTTGATCTTCCACTAGCTCATCAAATAGTTAGACCTAGTTAAACTGATTTTAACTTAATTAATGTGAGTTAACTGATCACACTCACACCACACTAGTGCTACAATTGCAACTAAACCTTGTTAATAATAGAATCACTGTACATGCATATCCTTTGACCCTAAACTTAAAATTATTAAGCTAACTAAGTCTATAACACTTAGTTAACTATCACAAGTCGTTATGAGATAAGATTACAATTCATTTTTGAATTTATTTAAAAATGGGTTGCACACCTTCTCACTAATGTGTCACTAGAATCCCTCATTCATGCGTGACCTGGGATCCCACACCAGTGTGTGTGCATTTTCTTGTTGAATTTCAACGCTCCCTCTCAACAAGAAAGGGATTATCTACTACCCCAATCCTACCTCTATGGTATTCTAATTTTCTCTTCGCAAGTGCCTTCGTCAATATATCTACATCCTGATCTTCTGTGGGAATGTACTACAACAACATAGTGTGCCTCTAAACACAATGTCAATATGCTTGGACTTGTCATGGAATATTGGATTAACCAAGAGTTTTATGCAACTCTGGTTATCACAATGTATCATCGTCGGATCCATCTGATGACCAAACAAACCAACAACTATCTTCCTCATCCAGATGGCCTCACATGTAGCCTGACTAGCTACCATGTACTCTACCTCGGTTGAACTGAGTGCAACTAATCTCTGCTTCCTACTGTACCAAGAAATTGTTGCTGATCTTATGCTAAATATGCCCCCTAATGTGCTCATCCTAACTAATGGACTACCTGCACAATCTGCATCGGTGAAGCCTTGAATATTCACTCCCTCTGTATGTCTGTACCATAATCCATACTCTGTAGTGCCCCTGAGATATCTCAACACATGCTTCCCCGCCTTCCAAAATAGCTTGGTAGGCTTAACCATAGCTTGAATAAGCTGGTTAACTGTATAGAAAATGTTTGGTCGTGTGTTCACCAAATACATAAGTGAACCCACAAGCTACTTGTAAACAATAGCATCCACTACCTCACCTAAAGTAGCATCCTCCTTCCTCCAGTTTCCTGCAAGAGGAGTCTCCATGGGTTTGCTACCCTCCATGTGTAATTTCCTCATAATATCCTTGGCATACTTGCCCTGAGATACAAATTGCTCCCCATCTCTTTGCCATATTTCCAAGCCAAGGAAATAGTGTAAGAGTCCCATGTCCTTCATCTCAAATTCTCTTGCAAGATCCTCTTTGCAAGAATTTATGATATGCTCGTCACCTGTCAGTATAAGATCATCAACATAAAGTACAATAATCAAAATCTTACCATCAACCATAGTATGATATAGGTTTGCATCTGCTTCACTCTTGTGAATCCTAACCTGGTGAAATAGTTATCGATCCCGGTGTACCAAGCACGAGGTGCTTGCTTCAGCCCATAAAGTGCTCGCTTGAGTCTGCACACATGCGACTCCCTATCAAAGGTCTCAAAACCTTCTGGCTGCTCAATGTACCCTTCTTCCTCAATAACTCCATTGAGAAAGGATGTCTTTACATCCATCTAATGTATTTTCCACCCCATATGCGTTGAGAGTGAAAGGATAGATCTAATTGATGAGTACCTTGCAATCAATGAAAAAGCCTCCTCCCTCGTAGTCAATCCCCTCTACTTGTGAGAATCCTTAGAACACAAATCTAGCCTTGTATTTCTCCACACTCCCATCTGTTGCTTGCTTCACCTTGTAGATCCACCTGGATCTAACCACTGACTTCCCCACTAGTCTTGGGACCACAACCCATGAAATATTTATGATAATGGAGTCATACTCCTCAACCATGGCATCAACCCATGTTGGATGTTGCACTACTTCCTCAAAAGAGGATGGTTATGTCACAATACACTCACTCATAAGAGCCATGTATCCAGTATACCTGTATGGGGACCTTCTCTACCTGCACTATGATGTAGGTGCACCTACATGCTCTGTCGCATCTAGCATCAATCTGTAAGCCTCTCTGGTGCGCTTCCTACCATTTCTAGTGGATGGCTCTGCATGAGTGGTTTCTTCCACTCCATGATCCTCTGCTTGTGGTTGATCCACATCCTAAGGTTCATCCTTTGGAACTAAGAGTTCCTCATCTGCATGCAAGTCAATCTCCCTCTCAAGGGACAATCACATGGCTTTCTCCTCATAAAATTTAACATCTCTCCTGACACTTGTCATCATGTTAGCCGAAAAATACACTCAATAGTTGTTGGGAGTATCAGTGTACCCCACAAATATCCCAAACTCTACTGTTAGTTCTAGCTTCTTCCTGACATCTTTGGTCACATGGAAATAGACAGATGAGCCAAAAATTTTAAAATATGAAACATCTAGTTTCTTACCTGAAAAAGCCTCCTCTGGTGTACTCATGCCAAGTATCCGATGAGGACTACGGTTTTTCACAAATACTATCGTGTTTCATGCCTCTGCCCACAAATGAAATGATAGGCCCCCACCATGTAACATAGCTCATTATACTCCCACAATTTTTCTATTATTTCTTTCTGCAACCCCATTCTGTTGTGGGTTATGAGGTGCAACCAATTCTCTCTGAATTCCTTCTTTGGCACAAAAATTCTTGAATTCATTAGAGATATACTGACCACCATTGCTGCTCATTAGAGCCTTCACCTTCTTCCCTGTATCTTTCTCTACCAGTGCTTTGAACTCACAAAACTTGGAGAACGTCTGATCTTTCTTCTGCAGAAAGAAGATCCGACACTTTCTAGAAAAATCATAAAAAAAATCACATAATACATGTGCTTTGCTATGGAAGGTGTAGAGAATGGTCCACACACGTCTGAGTGAAATCTCTCAAGGATTGTCGCTGCTTGGTTCTCCTTCTCGTGAAAAGTGGCTTTAGTATACTTCCCCATGGTAAATCCCTTGTATGTGTCTATCTGCGCAAGGGTACCCTTTGGAAGACCTGTAGAAATCTGTTACATGATCCTCAAAGCATTGTGGTGTAAATGGTCCAATCTCCTATGCCATAACTCACTTGTATCTTGGCTCACCACCTTCCCTGCTTTATTGATCCGGATTTATGTAGGAACGCAACATAATAAACATATAAACATAAATACAGAGATGCAGCGGAAATAACACTTCATTTCATTAATATCAAAGAACTGAAATTTGCTTACAGACAGAATGGAAATAAAACTAGCTAAGGCGCTGGTAGCTATCTCTGAGAAGAGATGTGGCGGCTACAGGCCTCTGAACTGAGTTACAATGAGGCTCGAGGGCCTATTTATCATTTAGAAACAATGGGAAATCCTAAACAGCCAAAACCCTAACCCTAGGAGATGAAGCGCCAAAACTATGGGCCCCGTTTGGGTAAATTGGTGTTTCAACTTCCCACGGGCGTAACTTTGGCATACGATCTCCGTTTGACGCGTACCATACCTCGTTAGAAAGATCTATCCGAGGAATACAAATTTGGAATGAGAAAAATTGGTCAATGGACCCATGTTGCTCTCCGTTTTCCCAAAAAACGTCGTTTAGGGCCTCAAAACGGCTTCGGAAGTTTAGGACCCGAAAAATTGCTAAAAATAGTAAACTGTGCCGAAACTGAAAAACTGAAATAGACAATGGTGGAGCCCCAAGTGGAATAGGCGGGTGACCACAATATCCACAATATCCCTGGATCATTCCTCCCCCCTTAGGCAGCAATGGTCCCCATTGCGTTAAGTTCCTCCATGAGATGAGGAAATTTCTGCGGAACTTGGTCCCTGGTGAACCACTTTCCTTGGTGCAGGAGTTGGCCAGCTTTGACAACCCGATATAGTTGGATCTTTTGTTGGTGAGTGTTCTTGATTTGCATGTCCATGATACAATATGTGGGGGCATGTTCCATGCAGTCTGGATTTAACTCTGTTGGTGTGAGTTGTTCTGCAATGTCCGAGGTGTCTAGTAGAGGTGGGAAGTAAGGACGAAGGCGATCCACATTGAAAACTGGGTGCAGACCAAGGAATGGTGGAATACTGAGCTCGAAGGCATTGTTCCCTACGGCCTTGGTGATGGTTTACGGCCCGTATCGGAGCGGGTGAAGCTTGCGGTGGGGTCCAGTGAGGCGCTCCTTCTGCAAATGTAGCCATACTTTGTCGCCCACCTGGAAATTGTGTGGCACCCGGTGTTGATCATGGCGTTGCTTGTACTTGGCATTGGCTCTGTCCAATATATCATGAACATGTTGGTGGATGTGTTGAATGCGCTCGAATGAAGCTACTTGCTTTGTCAACTTCAGATTGGACATGATCTAAATCGGCCTGAGTAGGTGCAAATGGCATGGCTACATTAATGGAACATAGTGGCTGGAATCCCAAGCCCACCTGAAAGGGGCTATGGCCGATTGAACTGTGGAGAGCCCGATTATAACTATGTTGTACATAGGGGAGGCTCTCGTCCCATGTGCGTGGATGTTTTGAATTGTACATGCGCAGAATGTGTACAATCATTCTGTTGACGACCTCTGTCTGGCCATCTGTTTGGGGATGGAAAGCTGTGGACTTGGTGAGCTTGGTATCCAACATCGACCAGAGGCTGGACCAAAATGTGCTGAGGAACCTGCTATCCCGATCTCATATGATAGATCAGATCTCAGTACCCACACTGCTCAAAGAAGAGCTTTAGCAAGGCTTCGTTGTGGCATCTATGCCTTCAGAGGCCATAATGCCAGGTCTTCTAGTCTGACATGACATAAAACATAAAATGCCTTCGCTAGAAGGCAGTTCACATGTAATCCATGGGATGGATTCCTGCCTCCACTTAGGTAGTAGAGGAGTTCAGAGCCCGTGTTTCTTGATGGTCAAGTCATACCACAGTGCTGTGTGATCTGAGCGGTGCTTCTCGACATCCTTTCGAAGGTTCGGCTATCAGCTATCTTCGCAGGATTTATATCATTTTCCGACCCCCGAAATGCTCAAATACTCGAATGTAGTAAAGCCGATAATCATCTTGGCACGCTCGCTTGAAGGAACACAAAGGTGTCCCATGTGACATAAAATTGCATCTTGGAGGTGAAAATTTGGAACTTGCGTACCCCCCAAGAGTGCCTTGTAAGTTTGGCCGAATTCTGGGTCACTCTCATAGAGAAGCGGCCAATCAGAAGTCTCGTGCCCACAAGAGTTGAGCACAATGGTGAGCGCCACGATCGGTGGTCGACTGAGGCAGTCTGCAACATGATTGGTGCTACCCTTCTTGTACTTGATGTTCAAATGAAACTGTTGCAGATATGTGGACCACTTCTGATGGCGATCATTCTGCAACTTCCCTTGTGTCTGTATGAACTGCAGGGGCCGGTGGTCTGTGTGGATGATTGCTTCCTTCCCCAAAATGTAATGCTTCCATTGTCGACAGGCTTGCACAATGGAATACATTTCTTTGTCATAGGTGGGATACTTGCGAACTGTCTCAGACAATGTCTCACTGTGATATGCCACTGGATGTCCCTGTTGAGTAAGAACTGCCCCAATAGCATAGTCAGAGGCATCCGTCTCGATCTCAAATGGCTGCTGCAAGTCTGGTAAGGTGAGCACTGGGGCAGAACAGAGGCGATTTTTCAATTCTTTGAACGCCTTCTGTTGAGGTTCCGACCAAAAGAATTTTGCTCTCGCTCCTCCTTTGGTGACTTGACTCAAGGGCCAAGTGACATGAGAGAATCCCAACACGAATCTACGGTAGAAATTAGCAAGACCCAGAAAGCTGCGAAGCTCTGTTATAGTAGTCGGGGCTGGCCAATCCCGAATGACTTGGATCTTGGCTGGATCCACATGCACCCCCCTTTCATCAATAATGTATCCCAGATATTGAACCCGGGTCATGCCAAAAGTGCACTTCTCCAAATTGGCACACAACTTGTGTTGCCGCAGTGTTTGGAGGACTTGTCGGATGTGGTGAAGGTGCTCTTCCCAAGTCTGGCTGAAGATCAGAATATCATCCAAGTACACCACTACAAATGAGTTGGTGAATGGCCGCAAGATGTCATCCATCATCCTCATGAAGGTGGCGGAAGCATTCGTCAACCCGAAAGGCATGACCAGCCATTCGAAAAGGCCTTCCTTGGCTTTGAAGGCAGTCTTCCACACATCGGAGGGTTCAATTGGTACCTGGTGATACCCAGACTTTAGGTCCATCTTGCTGAAATATTTGCACCTTTGAGTTGGTCCAGAAGGTCAACAATCCATGGGATTGGGGTGGGACCTATTCGATGCTGATCTTGTTCGACGCTTCCGATGGCCGGGCGAGTCTCCACCAAGTCCCATCCTTCTCTCGTACCAACACGATCGGGCTCCACGCAGGCCATGAACTTGTTCGATGTGACCTTTCGCAATAGCTCGAATCCAAGCTTGATTTTACTCATTTCTAGAAATGTAGCGCCGATAGATCGTGTCCATTGTAGCAAATGCGACGGGGCCGGGGATCAATCGGCAGGCTTGACGGATAAAGGTGCGCAGGAACCCCGTGGGTGAGAGGTGAATACAACTCTCTGCATCTTCCCACAACCTTATCCATTTGTTGTTGTCAGGTAGAGGAGCCCCGTCTGGAGGTCGTGGCCATGCCTTTCTTCTTGCTCCGGGGGCGGATCATCGAAACGAACTTGTTTGGAATGAGCTTACCGCATTGCTTGCAAGAACTAAAGAGATAGCGCAGAGGTGTGGTAATTGCATCCCGTTGCACAACTTATTTCCCAAAGTAATAATAACAGCACGAGGTCGAGACTCATACACAGCATGACGCTTCCACAAGCATGGTTGTCCTAATAATACATCAGAAACATCAATAGGAGCAACGTCACATAATACCTCATCCGTGAAGGGCTTGATGCTATAGGGAAGGCGGCACTGCTGGCTGACGCGGAGATATCGTCCTTGGTGAAGCCACCCGATGGTGTATGGATGTGGGTGAGCTGTGGTCGGCAAGCCCAACCGCTTCACGGCGTCTGCTGAAATGAGGTTCTTTTGGCTCCCATTGTCGACAATGAACTATACCGGGGAGCCCTTTATCCACATCTAGGAGTGGAAGAGACGTTCCTCCTCCTCTGGATCTTCCGGTTCCTCCTTTTGGATCTTTGCAGTGGCAACAGTGGCGTTGGGCTCCGCATCAATAATCTATTTCCCTTTTTCATTCGCCTTTTCAGGTTCTGATTCAGAGTCAGAGCATGCATCTGACTCAGAAGCCCTCATCTCGGCTACTAGCGACTGCTTGGCCCGACACTCACTTGTGTTGTGAGTTGAGCTCTTATGGAACTCACACCACTTTCCCATGTCCTTCTTTGGCTTTGCGGTGCTGTTCTTTTCTTGTGGCTTCGATGAGTTGTCTTTAGCCGCCATGCCTTGGCTCGGTCCTTTGTTCTGCGGTTTGGAAGCACCTTTCCCTTGCTTTTGATTCGCAGATCCAAAGTCTCGCTTCTTCTGCTTGAATTTCTGCTCAATCTTGGCAGCATACCGGTATGCCGTACCAAGCGAGGAGATGTCAAGGAACTCCATTTTCTCCTGAATGTATTTGTGCAGACAGCTGCGATACTTTAGCACCAGATGTTTCTCTGAATCTTTGATACCCAACTTTGTGCGCAGGGTATGGAACAGATTCGTCAGCTCATGCACATCTTGATCCCTTTGTTGTCGCAGCGTGGTCCATTGTATGTACTTGTTCTCATAGCTCCCCACGGGATAGTACTGTTCCTTGACGGCGTCTCGGAAAGAATTCCAAGTTGGTACGGCCGAGAACAGAGAGGGTTCTGTCTGGTCCTTGTTCTCACAGTAGGTTTCCCACCAGTCCTTAACATGGGGGGTAGCTTTGAGGAGTGCAAAATAATCTTCTCCCGGTCTGAAAAGTCATGAACAGAGAAATATCCTTCTAATAGATTCAACCATCTATCTACGGCATCTGCGTCTATTTGACCCTCAAATATGGGAATGTCAAAATTTACTTGTACTTTAAAAGGAGTCGCGCTTCTGCAGTGGTCAGCTGATGCGTATGCGCCACGGAAGGGGTAGCCGCGAAGGACTGGCAAAGTTATCCATCATCACGGTTTTGTTCTCGAGGGCCTCTCGAGTAATATTTTTGATAGATCTCCGCTTCCTCATTCATTTTCGCCCCTCTATGGGCGTCACGTAGGTTTATGGTATTTTATCTTGCAAAGGTTCTGCAATTCGCATCGAAAGCCCTAGCTCCTTATAATTCTCGGCTCATTGGGACACGTAAAGAAGGATTGAGTAAAAAAGGTATCAGCCTGAGCACACTGATCCTGATTATGCAAGAACGCAACAAATAAACAATATAAACATAACATGTAGATGCAAACTGAAATAACACTTCATTTCATTAATATCAAAGAATTGAAATTTGCTTACAGACAGAATGGAAATAAAACTAGCTAGGGCGCTGGTAGCTATCTCTGAGAAGAGATGTGGCGGCTACAGGCCTCTGAACTGAGTTACAATGAGGCTCTAGGGCCTATTTATCATTTAGAAACAATGGGAAATCCTAAACAACCAAAACCCTAACCCTAGGAGATGAAGCGCCAAAACTATGGGCCCCGTTTGGGTAAATTGGTGTTTCAACTTCCCAGGGGCGTAACTTTGGCATACGATCTCCGTTTGACGCGTACCATACCTCGTTAGAAAGATCTATTCGAGGACTAAAAATTTGGAACGAGCAACATCGGTCCATGGACCCATGTTGCTCTCCGTTTTCCCAAAAACGTCGTTTAGGGCCTCAAAACGGCTCCGGAAGTTTAGGACTCGAAAAACTGCTAAAAATAGTAAACTGTGCCGAAACTGAAAAACTAAAATAGACAATGGTGGAGCCCCAAGTGGAATAGGCGGGTGACCACCAATATCCACCTGGATCATTTATTTCCAATGTTGTGAAACCATCTACATCAAGTTTGTAGAGGCTTTTCACACGAACCCAAATCTTATTCACCTGTTATGTGGCTTTTTGATGAAGGAATGCCTTTCCTTCACTAAAAACCACATCATATCCAAGATTCTCCAACATAGAAACTGAAATTAAACTCTTTTTCAACCATGGTCCATGCATGAAATATTTTAATATGAAAGGTTTACCTGACTGTCTCTGGAAAGTAATTGTACCAATCCTGGTAGTGCTATGCCTCCCATCATCACCCATCTCGATGAGCATCTGAAGATCCTTCTCCTCCAAGCTACTAAAGAGTTCTTTGCTTCTCATCATGTGGAAATATGCTCCACTATCCAAGTACCACATAGATCCCATCACAGTTGACTCCATGCATGCGATGAGAGAGAATTCCAACTCAAACTTTGAGGCCAAAGCTTCACCCGCTACAACTCCTGGAACCTTTGTGTTGTTCTTCTTCTTTTGTGGACAATTTGTGGCATAATGTCCATGATCATGACAGTGAAAAAATTTCACCTTTGACATGTCACGCTTCTTTCCTTCTTTGCTAGTCTCAAATTTGGAATAGGACTTCTTCCCCTTCCCCTTCTTTTCCTTACCATCCAAGGCACAATTTTCCTCATCATTAGTCTTGGATGAGGATCCATCTCTAATATTCCGCCGAAACTCTTCTTGTACCAAAGATGACCATAGTCGCTTCCAATATGGTAACTTCTCCCTCCCATTCACAGAGCCCTGGTAACTATGCTAGCTCTTGGGAAGGCCTATAAGTGCTAGGCTCACCATGTCATCATCAGATATAGTAATCCCAACACTTCCAAGATCATCTCGGCATTGAGTGAACATGGTCAAGTATTTTTGGATTGTGTCGCCCTTCTCCATTTTTATTTTCCTGAGCTTGTCCTTGAGTGCCAATTTTTTGTGGTCACTGCTGCTTTGAACCAGATCTATCAAGGCCTTCCACATAGCATATGAATTTTCCTTTGCATGGAGAATCGATACAATATGATCTCGAACTCCCTTTAACAGGATCCCCCTCGCCTTTGCTACCTTCTTTTGCCATGCATCAAGAAGTTTGGCATATGTTGTTGTGGGCTTGGGAATATTATTAACTATGAATTCCTTCAACCCATTGTCCTCTAACACTGCCTCCATCTTATCCTTCCTTGCAATATAATTCGAACTACCCTCGAGTGCATATTCGAGTCTCAAGCCATTGAAAGACATATTGATCCTCTTCTAGCTCCAAAGAAAGTATCCACAAATTTGAATATTGTTCAACACAAACTCAATTTTTTCTCCACTATTGTGATTCCTGGAGCTTTGATACCATGTATAAAATCTCTAACACAGCTATAATACCATGTATAAATTACACCAATGGATTCAATTCGATCATGCAATGTACTAAAACAAGATATTGAATCCTTCTACAATATTTGCAGAATATAAAACACAATCGCTTAATCACATGAAAGTAAGAGAAAGAAGTAAATCAATCTCACAACACAATATTTTCCTGGGGAAAGAAACTGCTCAAAACCCCTCCATCTTTATTGTATAATCAACCAAGGAATCATGAAACAATACAATGCATGTGTGCTCACCACAATCTCATACACTCTACCAATTTCTTCACACTGATCTAGGAAAAATTGGACAAACACATAGCCAATTTCTTGCCTACCCTCAGCCTGCCTTGGTCACGCAATCCCTATAGAAATAAACCCCTATTAATTAGGAAATTCAGCCTTCCTTTATTGTGCAATCCATCATGGACTTCATGTGGTTTTATAACTACACTTGGGAAGTTTGCTAAAAATACAACTGATAGTTTTCTTGCCTTGAACCTTTGTCTCAACTGGGTCTCCATCAGAATTGACATGCGTGCAATTATTAATAGTTAATCAACAATTACTTGGTAGATCACTACTTATGAATTAAATCTATTTTAATTGACTTGATCTTCCACTAGCTCATCAAACAATTATAACTAGTTAAACTGATTTTAACTCAATTAATGTGAGTTAATTGATCACACTCAAACCACACTAGTGCTACAACTGAAACTGGACCCTCTTAATAATAGAATCACTCTACATGCATATCCTTTGACCCTCAAATCGACATTCTTGAGCTAAGTAATTATATCACAGTTAGTTAACTATTACAAGTTGTTATGAGATAATATTACAATTTATTTTCCAATTTATTTAAAAATTTGTTGCACACCTTCTCACTAATGTGTCACTAGAATCCCTCACTCATGTGTGACCTGGGATCCCACACTAGTGTGTGTGCATTTTCTTGTTGAATTTCAACAAGTTTAGCCAAACTCTAAATCCCAAGAACGATGAGCCTCAGACTATTAAATATTTTCAGGGCACTCCTAAGAATCCTAAGAAGAGTTTCAAAACAAAGAAGGTTACTATAAAAATTCATGGTGAAAAGGATGTTGAAGTCATCCTTGCATTTCCTTCCTGCACAATTGTTCTAAATATTGAGGAGATCCCTCAATTAGACATTTTCTACAATCCTCAACACAAGGTTATAGTGAAAAGATGTAGGAAGAATAGGAAACTTGATCAACCCCAAACATTAGTATCTGGTAATGTATCTTCTTTTGAAGTTTTATGGAAAGGATCTACAACAAAGCTAATAGAAGAATTGGGCAGACTCTCTCAGTTCACCGGTGCTTATGCCTTAGCCACAATTGATAAAGCTGCATAAGTTCAACAACTATTAAAGGATAAAGAGGAGAAAATTTCCCTATTAGAGCAAAATCTTGAAGCTGAAAAGCAGAAGATCAACAAGTACTTACAATCATAGTTAAAAGAACTACAGCAACAGTTTGAATCCCTCAAGGTCCAGTATGATACATATTTACAAATAAGAAATGAACAGATTGAATAATTGTATGTCAATGCTGAATTAGCAGAGTTCAAGAGGGTGTATAAATTATACAAAAAATGTGTATATCAATGAATTCAATCATATCATGTGATCTACTAAAGCAATATATCGAATCCTTCTACAAATCAATTGCGGAAAATAAACACGATCGCCAATCACAACAAGTAAATAAAGAAGCAAAACAAACCACACCACAAATATTTCTCGGGGAAATCTTGTTGCTCAAAACCCCTCTATCTTCTATTTTATATTCACCAAGGAATCATGAAACAATTACAATGGAATCTTCTCACAAGAGTCTCCTGCACTCTCACAACTATCTCACACTGATCCAGACAAAATCAACCAACACTTAGCCAATTTTTAGCCTTTGCTCAGCCTACCTGCCTTGCGCAATTCATGTGGAATGCAATCCCTATTCTTTAGGAGTTTAAACCTTCCTTGACTATGCAATGCTCATTGGAAATCCTATGGTTGTCTTACTGCATGCAGGCATCCTATTAATGATACAACTGATAGTTAACATCCCTTTAACCTTTGTCTCAATTGGGTCTCCACTGGAACTGACATGCATGAAGCTATTAATAGTAAATTATCAGCTGCATGGTAGATCACTACATGTGAATTAAATCTTATTTAATTCACTTGATCTCTCACTAGTGCAAAAAACAGTTAAAACTAGTTCAACTGATTTTAACTCAATAAATTGAGTTAATTGATTTCTCATGCATTAAACTAATGCACTAACTTCAACTCAAACTCCATAACTAATAGAATCACTCAGCATGCCTCACCAACCACCCTCAACTCAAAATTCATGAGCTAATTAAGTTTATCACATTTAGTTTTAACTATTACAAGTGATTATGAGATAAGATTACATTTTATTGTCCAATTTAATTAAGGGAAAATTAAATTAGACACACATTTCTTGTTGACTTTTCAACACTCCCTCTCAACAAGAAATGGATTATCCGCCACCTTGATCCTGCCTCTATGGTATTTGAATTTTCTCCTCGCGAGCGCCTTCGTCAGAATATCTAAATCCTGATATTCAGTGGGAATGTACTGAAGTAATATAATGCGCCTTTGAACACAATCTCTGAGATGGTGGTACCGGATGTCTATATGCTTGGACCTATCATGGAATGCCAGATTAACCGAGAGTTTAATGCAACCCTGGTTATCAAAATGCATCATTTTCATATCCATATGAGACCCAAACAAAATAACCAGAATCTTCCTCATTTAGACAGCTTCACATGCAGCCTGACTTGCTACCATGTACATTTCCTCAGCTGAACTGAGTGCCACAGATCTCTACTTCCTAATTTACCAAGAAACTGTTTTCGATCCTATGCTGAAGATCCCTCCATATCGATGTGCTCTTTCTGTCTGATGGACTTCTTGCCCAATCTACATCGGTGAAGGCTTGAAGCTTCACTCCCTCTGTCCGTCTGTACCATAATCCATACTCTGTAGTGCCCTTAAGATATCTCAAGACATGCTTTCCCACATTCCAAAAGAGCTTGGTCGGCTTAACCATAGTTTGACTTAGTTGGTTAACTACGTAGAAAATGTTTGGTCTCGTATTCACCAAGTACATCAGTGAACCCACTAGCTGCCTGTAAATAGTAGCGTCCACTACTTCACCTAAAGTAGCATCCTCCTTCCTCCAGTTTCCTGGAAGAGGAGTCTCCATGGGTTTACAGCTCTCCATGTGAAACTTACTCAGAATCTCTTTGGCATTCTTGCCTTGAGAAACAAATAACTCACCATCCCGTTTCCATATTTCCAAGCCAAGGAAATAGTGAAGGAGTCCCATGTCCTTCATATCAAACTCTCTTGCAAGATCCTCCTTGCAAGAAGTTATGAGCTGCTCATCACCTGTAAAAATTATATCATCATCATAAAGTATGATAATCAAGAGCTTACAATCAACCACAATCTAGTACAATTTTTCACCTACTTCACTCTTAGTGAATCCCAACATAGTGAAATAGCTATCAATCCTTGTGTACCAAGCACAAGGTGCTTGCTTCAACCCATACAGTGCTCTCTTGAGTTTGCACACATGCAAATCACTGTCAAAGATCTCAAAACCTTCTGGCTACTCTATGTACACTTCTTCCTCAATAACTCAATTGAGAAACACAGTTTTCAAATCCATCTAATGTATCTGCCACCCCATCTGCATTGAGAGTGCAAGGATAGATCCAATCGATGAGTATCTCACAACCAGTGCGAAAGTATCCTCATAGTAAATCCCGTCAACTTGTGAAAATCTGTGGGTTACAAATCTAGCCTTGTACTTCTCCACACTCCCATCAACTGCCTACTTCACCTTATAGATTCATCTAGATCCAACCACTGATTTTCTGATTGGTCTTGGGACAACTTCCCATGCATTGTTCTTGATGATGGAGTCATACTCCTCAACCATGGCATCAACCAAATTGGTTGTTGCACTGCTTCCTCAAAGGAGGATGGTTCTGTCACAATACACTTGCTCATAAGATCCATGTATCTAGTAAACCTATTTGGATACTGTCTCTTTCTGCGCAGTAAAGTAGGTGCTCCTACATGTTCTGCTGCATCAAATCTCAATCTATCATCTTCTGTGGTGTGCCTTCTACCATGTCTGGTGGATGGCTCTGCATGAGTGTTTTCTGCCACTTCATGATCCTCTGCATATGGCTGCTCCACATTTTTAGGTTCATCCTTTGGAACCAAGAGTTCCTCATCTGTATGCAAATCTAGCTCCCTCTCTAGGGACAATCACATGGCTTTCTCCTCATCAAATTTTGTATCTCGTCTCACAACATTCATCCTGTTGTTTGGCAAATACACTCGATATTTGTGGGGAGTATCAGTGTACCCCACAAATATCCCAATCTCAACTTTTGGTTCGAGCTTCTTCCAAGAATATTTGGTCACATGGAAATAAACAGATGAGCCAAAAATTTTAAAATATGAAGCATCAAGTTTCTTACCAGAAAAAGCTCCTTTGGTGTACTCATGCCAAGTATCCGATGAGGACTATGGTTTTGCACAAATACCATTGTGTTGCATGCCTCCACCCACAGATGCAACAGTAGGCCCTGATCATGAAACATCACTTGTGTCGCACCCACAATTGTTCTATTCTTTCTTTCTGTGACCACATTATGTTGTGGGTTATGAGGTACAATCAACTCTCTCTGAATTCCTTCTTTGATACAGAAGTTATTGAATTCATTGGAGATGTACTGACCACCATTTTCGCTCCTAAGAGCCTTCACATGCTTCCATGTATCTTTCTCCACCAGTGCTTTGAACTCAAAAAATTTTGAGAACGTCTGATCTTTCTTCTACATGAAGTAGATCCAACACTTTCTAGAAAAATCATCAACAAAGATCACATAATAATTGTGCTTTGATGTTGAAGCTATAGAGAATGGTCCACACACGTATGAGTGAACTCTCTCAAGGATTTCCATTGCTCAGTTCTCCTTCTCATTGAAAGTGGCCTTTGCATACTTCCCCATGGTACATCCCTTGCATGTGTATATCTGCGCAAGGGTACCCTTTGGAAGCCCCGTAGAAATATGTTGCATGACCTTCAAGGCTCCGTGGTGTAGATGTCCCAATCTCCTATGCCATAAATCACCCTCATCCTAGCTCACCACTTTGTCTGCCATACCCATCGATGATGCACAACCATCTACATCAAGTTTATAGAGATTCTTCACATGAATCCCAATCTTCTTGGCTTGTCCTCTGGCTTTGTGTCGAAGGAAATTTTTCCCTTCATTGAATACCACATCATAACCTCTATCCTCCAACATTGTGACTGAAACTAAATTATTTTTCAAACCTAGTACATGCATTACATTTTTTCATAAGAAGGGTTTACCTAACTGTCTCTGGAAGGTAAATGTACCAATCCTGGTAGCACTGTACCACCCATCATTACCCATTTAGATATGCATCTGGATATCCTTCTCCTCCAAGCTACTGAAAATTTCTTTGTCTCCCATCATGTGGAAAGATGCACTACTATCCAAGTACCACACTGATCCCATCGCACTTGACACCATGCATGCGATGACCAAGAAGTCAAAATCACACTCTGAGGCCAAAGCCTCACTAGCTGTAGATCCTGAAGCCTTCTTGTTCTTCTTCTTTTGTGGACAATCAGTAGTATAATGTCCATGCTTGTGACAATGAAAACACTTCACTCTGGACATTTCACACTTCTTGCCTTCTTTTCCAGACTCAGATTTGGAATAGGATTTCTTTCCTTTCCCCTTATTTTCCTTACCAGCCAAGGTGCAATTTTCCTCATCAACTGTCTTAGATGAGGATCCATCCCTAGTATTCCACCTAAATTCTTCTTGCACCAAATCCGACCAAAATCGTTCCTAATCAAGCAAGTTATCCCTCCCATTGACAGAGTACTGATAAATATGCCAGCTCTTGGTAAGGCCTAGAAGAGCTAGGCTCACCAAGTCATCATTCACGACAGTAATTCTGATGCTCCCAAGCTCATCTCGACATTGGACAAACTTGGCTAAATATTTCAAAATAGTGTTGCCTTTCTCCATTTTGATTTTCATGACCTTGTCCTTCAGTGCCAATTTTCTACGATCACTACTACTATAAAACAGATCTGTCAAAGCCTTCCACATTGCATATGGAGTCGCTTTTCCATGGAGACTTGAGACAATGTGGTCTTGTACTCCCTCCAATAAGATCCTCCTCGCATTTGCAACCTTCTTTTTCCAAGCATCAAGAAGAGCGGCATCCACTATTGCGGGTTTGGGAATGTCATTATCAATGAACTCTTTCAACCTGTTGTACTCCAGAACTGCCTCCATCCTATATTTGCACACAACATAATTAGAGTCGCCCTCGAGTGCATACTCCAATCTCAAGCCATTGAAATCCATCTTGATCTTGATCCGCCTGTCACACCAAAGAATACTTTTGCAAATTCGAATGCTATTCAGTCACAAACTCAATTTCTTCTCCACTATAATGATTTCATGTGCTCCGATAACATGTAGAATTTATACAAACAATATGTATATCAATGGATTCAATCCAATCATGTGATCTACTAAAGCAAGATACTAAATCCTTCTACAAATCAATTGCAGAAAATAAACACAGTCGCAATCACAATAAGTAAACAAAGAAGCAAATCAAATTGTTACACAGCATTTTGTCACCGTCCCTGCAATCCCTCGCCCCGCATATTGGATGGTCATTCCCGTGACTTGTGAGTAATTTCATACTTTGCAAACACCTTATTTGCATCCTTCAGCATAAGGACATAATTTCTCCTATTGGACATTTCCTCAAAAAGCACACAAAACCTATGTTTTGGCCTTAGCGCGGATAGCCAGTTCACCCCTCGCGCCGATGTGGAAGATTTTCACTAGAGCCTGCCCCACCTGGCACTCTGTCTCAGTGCAGTGCTCGTACCAAGCTGTTTTAGGAATGTTTTTTAAAAATTAGAGGCGGAAGTTTCCTTCTAACCACCTCAGGGATGAGTCACTGGAAGTGGTTAATTTGATCAGCCATGGATCTCTCTCTTTAGGCAGTGGTTTCCACCTCCCATGGAACACTCCTTGAAGATAGGCCTCCCTTCCATAATTATAGGGATCCTACCTTCTCCCTCTCCCTCTATATAAATAGGCCTTCTCCCTTTATGAAAGCTAGCTGAACTTGGAGAAGAATACTATAGCTGAGTAATTGTTATTGAGAAGGTAGAACCAAGGAGAACTCCGTAGAGAGAGTCCCGTCAGAATTCCCGACAAACTTTTGTGAGACGAGCTTCGCTTGAACGCTGTTGGAGGAGACCACAACTTCGAAGCTTTGGTGTACTCTTCCTTTCATTTATTAATATACTCGACTTTGGTGTTGGTTCCATCATTGTGTTATGTTTTTTATGTAATTCAATTGATTTAGTCCTTTTCGACTGACTAATAGTTACGAATGTGAATTAGTATGTTGTATATTGTCATTGTTTCTTGTGTGTGTGCAGGTGTCCGAGCATGAAAGCGAGAAAATCGTGATCTGTCAAACCAGGAGTGAGGAGCGAGCCACTCTTTTCGACGACGACAACAGCATAGGACCTCTGGTAAGTCATCTATCGAATCTCCATCCATTCGTTAACTAGGAATCAATATTATAGCTTGTTTTGATTGTTGCTAGACCCACCCCAGGGCTAGTCGGATTGCCTCTGTCCGCAGAGGGGATTTACCTCACCAACAAATTGGCGACTCCACTGGGGATTAGTGAAAATTTGTCTTTCATCCATTACGTCTTATTTTTGGTCTTTGCTTGCTTATTTTGCCTTTTCTGATTATTCTGCTAAGCCTAAGACCCTTGTTCAGCCCCAGAGGATTAGATCTGACCTCTGTCTTTCAAAAAATTTCCCTTTTGCCTAAGTGAACTAGCTTGGCACGTTTTCTGTTTAGACAGATGCACCGATTGGCACTAGTTTCTAGTGTTGTGCTTGTGCCATCCCCTGTTTGGCGTTGATTACAGCCAAACAACCACGCCGACCCCTGTAGGTTTTAGGGTTTGGTCTGTTTTGAAGATTTTTGGTCAGTAATTTTGCTTCTAGGTTATTTTTAAATATGCCTTGAGTGCTTTGGGATTGTTTTTTATTGTGATCGGCTTTCTTCCTTCAGTTGTTTGTCTGTTTCCTATCAGCATTGCAACCTTGGGGTTTTTTAAGTGCTTTGGTATTCTGAGCCTCCTATAGGAGTTTGAGTCTTTTGTTTCGTAGTCAACTTCATTCCTTGTTTGGTTGCATGCAGCTCCCTTGATTCGTTTGAGTGATTCCATTGGTTGAATGATTCTTGCCTCTTTCGTTCAATTTTGCTTCTTGTCACTCCAAGCATAGATCACACTGCTTGCATGGGTCTATCTCAAAATATTTCTTCAAATTGAGAGATTGCAACATTGGTTTGAGTTTTGTTATGTTTTTTCTGGGTTGATTGAAATTGTTTTGCTTCAACTCTTGCATAAATGTTCTCGAACTAGTGTTTTGGTTTGTTTTTCATGTCATTTAGTGCACTATTTTCTCTATTACATTGAAAAAAAAAAAAAAAAAAAATTGTTCGCATTTTTGTTTGCATTCTGAAATTGAAAGTCTTTTGCATATCTAGCATTGGGCATTCTAGGAAATATTTCTCATTTTCATTAGCTTGCATTGAATACTGTAGTGGATGTTTCCGCGTGTTCTAATTATTTGCTATCGCTTGAAAACTCCTAACTTTATCGTAGATGTATTTTCATCGAACGTAATGGTATCTTTTGGCATGTAGCTTGCATTTAGGGATTTTTTGAGATCCAACATTCGGTAGGACCTTGGAATTGAAACGTAAATACAAGATCAACTTAAAATTTACTCAATTAACCTAAGGCAACATTGAAACCTAACAAAAAATCTAGTGGTCTAAGTTAGAGAAGTGTTTCGGCGTCTTTAAACCTAGCAGCTGTCGCTCGCCATCTGGGTTTAGACAACACTAGTATAGAATTGCGCTCCCTGTACAGTCGAGTATATAAAGGGATACCCCTCTAGGTTGCAATCATTTTATCTGTAGGAAGCTGATTCTGCCGCCTTGTGACCGTGATACACCGAACACAGCATTCAGGGAGACTACTTGCACATACATTAAGTCCTTGGTCAATTATTCTTTCATTTGATTACCAAGGTGTATATGGCAGTTCACGGAAACCTAGTACACCCTTTTACCTAGACTACCTGAGCAGTCATTTCCAATCTTTACTGACTCCATAAATTTGAAAATATCATCGAACACTTGTCCTTTCATTCTCGCTTCAACCTGAAAGTGATAGAGTCACCTTTTTCCTGTTTCTCGACTCTTAAAATATGAAACGACAGAGTTTGGTTTCAGTGTCTTAAAATTAACTGTCCACGAAATATTCCTGGTTAAAGTTAGTTTCCTTAGCGTTGTTTTAACGTTGTTTCTGATGACAACCTTTCTAGAGTTTACTAACCCAGGAATCCCCTCCGAAGGGAATCCTGACCCTTTTCCTGGTTTTGGGAATGTTGATGCTCCTTATATGGCGACATTGTCTCTTCCAAGGTTAACTGTTGGTTTGCCCGTGTGGTTGTTTTCGACCTCGGTGGTCCCGAATACCCCGATCTCTGTTCGACTGTCACCTCCACCTGAACAGCACCATGTTGATTCCAAGGTGGACCTCTCCCCTTCTTCGCCTGTTTCTTCATCCTCCTCTTCTACTTCGCTAGGTGAAAGTTTGGATTCCAGTAACCAGGTGGCTAAGAAGAAGAAGAAGAAGACGAAGAAGAAGAAGTCAAATAAGCTAGAGGCTAATGTTGCAGCTATTGCACCTCAGACACCTTCCCTTGAGAAACCATCCAACCTTCCACGGAAAGTCTAATTCCCTTGCATGTTGTGTAAAGGTGACCACCTTCTTTGAGTCTACCCTGGAATTCCCAAGGTACTTGAAGTATGGTTTGACGGACGTTCTTCATTGCCTTTGGCTTCTGGAAGCCATATTGGTAGCACATCTTTGACTAGTGCTGATAAGACTCATAAGAAACAGGGTAAGATTACCAATCCCTTTAAGTTGTGTGAAGGGCATCATTCCATACACCTTTGTCCGTACATGGATGAAGCTAAGAGAGTGTTGGAAAAATCTATTGTTTCTACACCCTGCCTTCTGGTTGGTTACCAGAAAATTTCTTTGAGTCCTCCGCTAGTTGATTCCACGATCAGTCAAGGTTCATCCTTGGTCGATCCCGCTCCCCCGGAAATTCAAATTTAGGAATCCATTCCCGACCAACCATTGGACATGGAATCGGTCGACTTGATCTCGCCTGTGGTTAATCAGGTCTTTTCCGTCAAGAGTGGATCTCATCCCCCTCATGTTCTTCTTGTTTCTTCAGATTCTTCGGACTTGGAGAAAGATTCCTCCGTCCTTGTAGTTCAAGAAGCCGCTCCTCCTACTCCCATGATGGAAGTTTCGGAGGATGCTCCTCTTGCTCTGGTAACATCGAGGGAAGACCGTCTTAGCTCGATGGTAGCCCTCCAAGTATTTTGTTCTCTCCCTTCGATTGGAGTCGATTTGCAGGATACCACCTTCCTTCTTATGTGCCTTTTGAGATAACAGCACAGACCTTTGATCTGGTCGTACCCAGCACCATTATAGATGAAGGCACATCTGTTAGTATTATGTCTTCCACTACTTAGCAAGCTTTTGGTTCTCCACCGCTTATTCCTGTTACGCAGAATCTGTTGGCTTTTAACACAGGAACCAATCAACCGTTATGGATACTTCCGAAGTTGCCTATTACTTTGGGAAGGAAAACTGTCTATGTAGACGTGATGGTTGTTCCAGGCCCCTTAGATTTCAATTTACTCTTAGGGCGCGACTATACTTATGTCATGGGAGCGGTTGTCTCCTCCCTCTTTCATGTGATTTATTTTCCACACAAAGGTCGAATCGTGACCATTGATCAGCTTTCGTTCTTTGGTCCTGACGTGACATTTGGTTCGCCATCATCCCTTCCGGGTCTTTATTCGTCGGTTGTATCTTCCCCGTTGCAAGTTAATTATGTGGCTACCTATCCCGTGCCCACATTCAATGATAGTGTCGTTGTGCATCGTGTGCTGGGGGCATTGGGTCCTGATTTTCAAGATGTTGTTCTCCCATCAGATGCAAAACTCTTAGAGTCCACGACCTCTAATTTGTCATAATACAAGGTCGTCGGATCATAGTTCCTTTTCTTGTGTCAAGCTCCCTAAAAAATGAAACAAGGTCGACGGATAAGAGTTCCTTGTCTGGTGTCAATCTTCTTAAACAATGAAACAAGGTGTCTCGAGTCATTTTCTATGTCAACCTCGTTTAAAAAATGAATTAGCTCTGAGGATAGTTCTTTTAATGTGTTAACCTCGTTAAAACAATGAAACACGTTCCCGTTCAATTCGAGTCTTTGCTTAGATCTCGTAAAATCCCAGTCGAGTCTTTCTCTGATCTCGTCACTTGAACCTTCACTCCATCTGCTTTTCGTTCATTACATATGGATTGAAGCTTGGGGGCATGTACCTCGAATTGAGTCACCATGCTAGGGGCATGCCCATTTTTCTTCAAGCATAGTTTACTTTTGTTTCAAGCTTGTGTAAACATGAAACCAATATCAAGCATAGTTTACGTTTGTTTTCGAGCTTGCATAAAAATGAAATCTTTTGACTTTTATGTGCTTTGTGAATTTTTTCCTTTCTTTTGGGTCATTACTTACTATGCGGATTATTGATACATTAGATACCATTGAATTAAATGGATTTTTGCATAATTTGTAAAAACATCATCATATGTAAAAAGATCCATGTAAGGAAATAGATGTATTTATATATATCGCATGTTTGCAACTGTGTGCATCATAACGTCAAAAATATATATGTATGTTTCAGTTACATCCTGAGACAAAATGTCTCTCAAAAATATGCGGAAATAAAAGCCTAGGTGCCTAATCAGCGTGGTGCTCATGATAGCACGTCACCACCCGTACCAACCGCCTCAGTAAGCAGTGGATACGACTCAGCACCCCTACGGTATGCCTCTGGTAGGCCCGAGGAACATCATCAAGGCGAGCATATTCTAGAATCCCACGGGAAATCCCCTCCATATTTTGTACTATCTCTTCCCCCTCGCCGCCCTCACGATGAGGATAGAAATCACGAGGAGTTCGCCTCGCTATCGGTGACATACTTGCAGGTCTCTCTGGGCCAACATATGCATACATATAAGATTAACTGTCAGAACATGCATATATACCAAAAAATCATAAACTCATGAAAATAAAAAATGAGTCTCACCTAGTTCTTCGTCCCAATCCTCTCCCTCCAAAAGTGGGAGGTCTAGATCACCGGTGAAGTCTGTACCAGAGTAGGGCCAGTCCTCCACGACAATCAGTTGTCAGCGGAGCCAATCGAATAATTCTGGCCTCCAGGACATCTGTTGGCTGCCCCCTGCTCTGGGCATAAGCGCAGCCCATCAGGCCATCCGTGGTTCCCTGGGTGGTGGCATCGAGACAATGACCTCCTGGTGCTAGAATATCGATAGTCGTTCCAAGAAGAACGATACCAAATTGATCCATACCCAAACTGCTTCAGTTTGGTCTTCTTACACTTGGTTAGTTGCCACTCAATGTTAATAGTCACGGCCTCTGCCCAGTTGTAGAGAGTCAGGGTCAGGTAGTCTACGACAAGAAGCAGTTGTGTCTCTGTGGCTTCATGCGGTGCTTGCGATCCTGCAGCCCGCGTGATAGTGTGCAGCAATACTTTTAGCACCAGATCTGGGATGGTTTGGATGTCAACCTTTCCACTCCATGTTCCTTTTCGTGCCCCTAGGGACACTTTGTTGATCACCATCCTAATGTTTTCCCTAGAGGGACGCGTACCGGTCAGCATAGGGACTGCATCCCTCCGCGACAATCCTGTGATAAAATACACATCAGAGAGTTTGAGTTCAAGTTCCTGGTCTCGAAGCACGGAATTTTCTTGGTCTTCATCCCAGATGAAGCAATTCTGGGTAAGCCCGGAGGCACGGTGTTAGGAAGAATTTATTTAGCCCACAATCTCTGAGGGCGTCCATGCATCGATCATTCTCTATGGCAAGTTCATATTCCTCACTGTGTTATCTCTCTTTCCACTCAGTCACCATTCTTTCTGCTTGGTACCTACACACATTGTTCATATAAGCATTGTTAGTCTACTTGGGCATTGAAATTTGCAAACAATTGACTACATTTTCCTTAAAATTATGCGGATTTTTAGGTTGCGCGATTGGCAGGACTATTTACGAAACAGTTGCGCCAATGGGCGCGCCCTCTGTGTAAAAAATGGGCGATTGGCGCGGGTCCATGCCCGAAACCCGCGCCAACCACGATGCCCTAATTTTGACAAATCTTCTCCTAGGAAATAAAAATGGCATGTACAGGTAATGGAATTTAGCTTAAAATATGGCAAATGGTGTCGGCTCTTACCTGAGACTGACAGAATCAAGATCGGTTCACTGGATCACTCGCATCGTCGCCACAAGATCGCAAAGCACAATGGGTAACTGTTGCTCCAAAAAGAGGTAAAAGTGAAAAGTAAATGATTTTTACCACTTATGGCATTTTATAACTTTTCAGAGTTTTAAATTAGGTTTTAAAACATATTTGTCGATTATTTTATCATATTATTTTCGAGAAATGGGTTTTACACATGTCTCTTGTGCAGCAACAGGTTTTTCACATGGTTATGACGAAATAACGAGTTATATTTTATACTTTTTCGGACTCGTTAAAAACATGAAAAAGTCACTACTGGAGTTATTGTTGGAGAGGTAAATCCCCTCTGTGAACAGAGGCAATCCCTACTAGCCCATACCGGGTCTAGCAACAATCATTCACGCTATAGTGTAGGTTCCTAATTGTAAATAAACCAACTAGCGATGAGGCTTACCTGGAATCCAACGCTGTCAGAGTAGCGTCCTTGCTTCCCCAGCTCCTCGGCGTACTCACACCCCGACAATCTTCCGTGATTCCACACCTGCACACGCAAGAAACAAAACAAACGCAAGCGTAAAATCCAGTGCATACAACTATATGTCAGTCAGAGAAGACATAACTCATGATCATTATCAAGAACAAGAGTGGAACCATAACCAATAGTCACTTATCATTAATCAATCAAAAGAAGAATACAACCATAGCTCTGACGCTGAATTCTCCTTCGAAGGGTCGTCAGCAGAACGTGTCTCGATAAAGCCTGTCAGGGATGGGACAAACCTCTCTCTCTGGATGTCTCGACAATAATATCCTCGCTTGGATTTGGCCTTAAGGGAATGAATCAAGGTTTGCGCATAAGGCTCATGGCTTCGGGAACTTGGAGACTAGCTTGGCAAAGTGAAAATGAGCAAGATTTATAGATGGAGGAAGGGGTTTGGGACTTCCCATAATCATGTGGATTACCCCGTCTTCAAGGAAGCTTCCATGAGAGGTGGCAACCACTTTCTTACATGAGATCCGAGCCAAACCTAACCTGTAAATTGACATCACAATGCACAATTTGAGAATGTAAACTTTCCGCCATTTATTTTTAAAAAACACCCTTTAAATGGGCCGGCGCGAATGCGACGGAGATGTGAGCGCCAATCGCGCTCGTTGGGAGCCAAGATTGTGCTTTCTTTCATCTTACTTTACCTCATTTCCTTTGTCCATTGTTATCCTAGACCCAATTGATCAATGAATTTAGTTAAAATTACTTTTAGAATGATTAACATGACTGACTTGCTAAGTTTTGACTTGCTAAGTTTTGTGATTTTGTCATTGTAATACATTTTCGGCCAGGAACTAGTGGAGATACGGACATTCGATAATGGCAGCGATTACGCGGTATGCACGTTTAGGCATGTTCCAGGTGGCCTCTCAAGAAAAACCGCATATGGGTATATTCCACGTCATGTCTACATTGTTCGTTGCTCACCATGAAGGAAAAACCGAATTCTGGATATGGTTTTGGTACATGGGAACACATTTAGGAAGGCAGACTTCTAATAGGACTGTCTTAGTCCAGATGTCCTTTTCCTTTTTACGTTGCCACTTCAAGAGTCCTAATGTGATTTCGATAAGGAAAGACAATGATCTTGGAATTGTTGCAAGTCTTGTTATGTACATTTGTTATATAAACACTTGGGAAACCGAGAGCTAGGCTAGATTTTGTTCCAGATTTTGCTTAGATTCTGTGCTACATTTCTGAAGACGCAGATTGCTCTATTCAAGTTATTTCTCCTTTAATGAAGCAGACAGTATTGTGTTGAAAGCGTTGATTTGATTTGGAGTTAGATTCCATCTGGTGGTAGAGGGCCCCTGCCTCCTGCACGGATTTATTTGCGCAATTTAGATAAGTATCTTAGCTGCCTTTACGTTTTTGAAGTTGAATTCGTAGTTGTTTTCATTAGCTACTATAGTTATACTCGTTCTAAAAACTCTTCCAAAAGAAGAAGCTCTTCCAAAAGATTATGATCGGGAATGGGAAATGGCTATAGTATTGTAGGATTTAATTGTAATCTCTTTTGTTCACCATCACAGTTATACTTATGCTAAGCACTCTTCCAAAAGAAGAAACTCTTCCAAAAAATCCTTATAATGTCTTAAGCATGATTTTGATCCTGAACGCTTCAGTTGTGTGTTTTTACTAAGTACCATAGCTATTCTTGCTCTTAAAACGCTCTTCCAAAATATCATAATGATGGGTAGGAGATAGCTATGATATCTTAGTTTTCAATTGCTTTCAGTCTTTATGCTTGCATTTGCACTGAATTGTACAGTTAGGATTGTTCTAAGAAACTCTTCCAAAATACCAATCATGATGGACAAACAGACTGTATAATTCCATAGAATAATGCATGATAGCTTAGTTAGGATACTCCGGAGTTTAATTGCACTTAACTCATGCTCAGTTATTTTTTTTTAAGTTTGATAATGACTTGTTAGTTCAGCACTGTTTTAGATTAGTGACATCTTAAGTTCAGTTTTAGCTTAACTCATTGCATTTGCACTCCACATTCAATTGTCATTCACTGCATATTAGATTACTTCAGTTGTTAAACTTAACAAAACAACCTTCATTATTTACAAACCTCTTCTTGTTCTAAAATCTATAATTGATTCATAACCACATGAATAGAAGACAATATCATTTTAAGGCCTGAAGTACTTCTGCAACTTCCTTATCATCTCACAAACAAACATTTCCTCAAAAGACTATTTCAAAAATCTATAACCTTTGAGTGAAGAGTAGTGCTATCAAACTAAGTTGCAGAATAGAGTTAGGAACTAGTCTTAAAGTAGAGATCTTATGATGGTACCAATGTTTTACTCCAAATATACTTCAACAAATCTCTAATCATGGATAACATGTTGCATCATTATAAGTTAGTTGTTTAACTGTTAGGAGAATTTGCATGCTTAGCTGACCATGTCTCAAGCTCTCTCTCAAACACCTTTGATGAAAGAATTTGACAAATTGAGTTTATGTTTTGAATCATTTGCTTAAAAGTCATTATCAAGCTCTATTTTTGCTTAGTCATAGTTTATATTTGATTCTGTTTCAATATATCTGCAATTGCATTTGTCATTTGTCATCAACCAACTAGGCTTCACTCTGTTTTTAATCATTAGCTTCCTTCCACTAGCTTTCTAGTCATTTTCCTTGTGAACATAAAATTGCCAAAAAGACCAAAAACATCATAAATCATCATAAAAGACCAAAAAAATCACAAAACACTACACACAACGCATTAAGAAACAAGCACCTAGGTACATACAGTACACTTCACTTCAGCAGTTTACCAACCCTGGTTGATAATTAAATGAGCTCAATTTAGGAGACTAGATTGAGACCAAACATTTTGGCGCCGTTGCCGGGGAAGTGAAAACTAGGTAACCTTTGTTTCTTAGTATCCAAAAACAATTATATGCGTAGGGAGAGAGATTCAAGGGGAAGATTTATAAGTAGCAGAGGCAGAAGTTTGATTTCTAGAACACCACTTGTTTCATCTAGATCCATAACTAGTACACCTTCAACTCATACCCATATTCCATCCTCTCCTGATCCTGAAATTCCAGAAGATCTAAGGTCAACTATTCCATTAGAGAAACCTTCCACTTCATCCACTGAACCTGCCATAGAAGAAGATCTAAAAACTCCTGTTAGGGACACAAACCTTTCCACTTCCACGGGAGAGTCAACCATGGCAGAAGAAGGAGGAGGAGGAGTTTTTAATGGAGAAAACACACTATTTGGAGGTAGAGGTAGAGGTAGAGGAGAAGGAGGTAGAGGAGAAGGAGGTAGAGGTGCAGATGGAGGAAGAGGTAGAATAGGAAGCTCTTTTGGGTTCCCTATAATTGATGAAGAAACCAATACAACCATGAAAAACATTTCACCCTTTGTCCTTCCAAACTTCTATGGACTTAAAACTGAAGATCCTGAAACCTTCTTATTCGAATTTGAAGTGCTGTGTAGAACTTATGACTACTTGTAAGATGCTCAAAAACTGAAATTATTTCCTTCAACTTTGAAAGGAGCAGCATTGAAGTGGTTTATGAGTCTGATCAGCAGTTCTATTAGAACATGGGAAGACATGAAACAAGCATTTCTAGAGAGATATTTGGATTATTGTATGCCAGTTAATCATAAGGAAGAAGTGTTCAAGATGTTACAAAAAGAAGATGAAAATTTGGAAGATTTATTGGAGAGATTTAATTACAACATCAAAAAGGAAAAAATGGAAAACCTAGATCAAGACACCTTAAAAGCTCTTTTGTTGAAAACAATTAGGGATGAATGGTTGGATATCCTTAACATGATGGGAAAAGGGGATATATCACAACTCACATTACCTGAAATATCTGATTTATGTATCAACCTTTCCAGAGGGAAATCCAAAACTGTCAAAGGTCCAAGAGATCCTGCTCTTGCAAGAGCAAGTAAATCTGCTTCTGGGACAGTAAGTAGATCAGAAATAGGACACATGCTTGATGATTTTAAATCCGACATCTTAGGGAGTCTTAGTGAACAAATAGACACCCTCAAGATACAAAACAAGCAAAAGGCTGAATCTGATGCCTTGGCAATCTTTTGTCCCAAATGTAGAAAAAAACATGCCTTGAGAGAGTGTCCTTTAGATGTAAAAGTTGTAGAAACCTGTGTTATTTGTTCTGAGAAACATGAGACCAAGAATTGTCCTTCTCTTCCTGGTCTCAAGGCTGTTTTTCAGGAAGAAACTCCTACAGATTCCACAGAATCTCTTAACTTTGTATCTAGAAGACCTTGGCAGGGACCTCAGACACAAGGATTCCATGATCAATTGTATAATCAACCTCCACCTTGGAATTCTTGGCAGCAACCTTGGCCCCAATTTCAAAATCAATCTCAAGCTTGGGCACAAGGATCACAAAGTCCCTATGGAAGATACTCTCCATACTATCAGTATCCACCATACCCACATTTTTATCCTCAAAATCCTCAACAAAATTTTCCTCAAAATCTTCAACAAAATTTTCAACAAAATCCTCAACAACATCATCAGAACCAACCACATAAAAATCAACCACTTTCATTACCATTCCCTCAAAAATCAAATCAATTACCTGCTCAACCCATACCAAACCCCAATAATAAAAATCCTCATAACACATACATGATAGAAGGCCAACAGTTTCCAACTTATTTAATTACTCCTCTAGACCTTAGTGAAGTTCAACTTAGGTCTGGAAGGATACTTGAAAAGAGGAAGCCTTCTATGATCATACAAGAACAAGATAACTCTGAGGAAGACTCTCTACGGGTGAATAAAATTCTTGAGGAAGACACATCCTTTCAAGACCCAAACACTGAAAAATTAAAACAAAAAGATCCAATAAATTCAACTCCTGTATTAGAGCAACCATCTACATCTACTTCTATACCTCCCTTTCCGGAAAGATTACAAATTGATAGAGGTGTAGAAAAAAAAATTATGGTGCCTAATTATGATTTCCTAGATGAGCTGAGAAATGTTTGCATTAAAATTCCATTGTTACAAGCCATCAAGGAAATTCCAATTTTAGCCAAAACAATAAAGGAGTTGAGTATGAAGAAAACAAGAAAAAGAATAAGAGAAACAAAGAAAATTCAACTGGCAGGACAAATAGAAGACATTATGATGGGCAAGATTTCTATTCCAAAGTATCTTGACCCAGGAAATCCAGTTGTCAAAATTCACATCAATGGAATTGAAATCCAAAACACACATTGATTTGGGAGCAGCAATCAATATCATGAGTAGACAAATCATGGATAAACTGAAACTTCCTAATCTTCTCTTTACACCCACACTTTTACAATTAGCAGACAGATCTGTGATCAAACCGGATGGGGTAATAGAAGACATTCCAGTGTCCCTAGATTCTTGGGAGTACCCTGTGGATTTCATGATCCTAACTCCTAAGAATAATCTAGGAGGCCATCCTGTTATATTAGGAAGACCTTGGTTGGCTACGGCTGATGCTTTTATTAGTTGTAGGTCCGGTGATATGTATATTTCTGATGGTAGTTCAACTAAGAAATTCACTTTATATCCTCCAGCTAGGACAATTACAGATCTAGATGACACTCAATGGATAGAGGATGAAGAATATTTACAACCACTCTTCACAATTTCAGAAATTAGTGAAGATAATCAAATTATGAATACTCTAGAAAACTTTGAATCCTCTCCAGAACATAAACATGAATCATTTCAAGAGGGATCCAATATTGAGTTCTTGTCATCTAGGCAGATGTCTCTTCATTCTATGGACAAATTTGGCAGCTCTATAAGTGAAATTTTTCCAGGCAAAACCTTGAACATAAACAAAAACCTAGAAAAATCTCAACAAGAAGAGTTAGTCAAAGTATTACAGAGACATTCTTCTGCATATGCATGGGAATACACTGACATGAAAGGGATAAGTCCCAAGACTTGCACTCATCACATCTATATAGAGGAAAATTGCAAACCAATCAGACAACCTCAAAGACGGATGAATCCAAATCTTAGGGAAATTGTTAAAGAGGAATTGCAAAAATTGTTAAATGTCAATTTCATCTATCCTATTTCAGATAGTCAGTGGGTTTCTCCTTTGGTAATTGTGCCAAAGAAAAATGGAAAATGGAGGGTATGTGTTGACTACCGAGAACTAAACAAAGCTACTCTTAAAGACCATTTTCCTTTACCTTTCATAGATCAAGTATTAGATACATTAGCTAGCAAAAAGTACTTTTCATTCCTAGATGGGTTTAGTGGTTACAATCAAATCCAAGTAGCACTTGGAGATCAAGACAAAACCACATTTACCTGTCCTTGGGGTACCTATGCTTACCGAGTATTGCCATTTGGATTACGCAATGCACCTGCAACATTCAAAGGGCAGTATTAGGAATTTTTTCAGATCTAATACATGATTGTGTAGAGGTGTACATGGATGATTTCACAGTTTATGGAAACTCATTTGAAGAAGCTTTAGAAAACTTGGAAAAGGTTTTAAAGAGATGTCAGGAAGCAAATCTTTCACTTAGTCATGAAAAATGTTTTATGATGTTTACTGAAGGTATTGTTTTAGGGCATCACATTTCAGGGGATGGGATTAGAGTTGATGAGTCTAAAGTTGAAGTCATCTCTAACCTATCCATTCCAAGTTGTCAAAGAGATGTTAGGAGTTTTCTAGGATTTACGGGATATTATCGGAGATTTATAGAAAACTTCACCAAAATAGCATCTCCACTCTTCAAATTACTCACCAAAGATTGTGAATTCAAATGGACTTCTGATTGCCAGTTAGCTTTTGAAACCCTGAAAACCAAAATTTCTGAAGCACCTATATTAAGGTGACCTAACTGGAAGTTACCTTTTCATATCTCCACAGATGCCTCCGATACAGCTCTAGGAGCAGTATTGGGGCAGAAAGACTTGATTCCCTATGCCATCTATTATACCAGTAAAAATTTGACTCCTGTAGAGATAAACTATACTGTAACTGAAAAAGAGTTTTTAGCTGTTGTTCATGCCATAAACAAATTTAGACACTATATAACAGGCTATGAAACTTTTTTTCACACTGATCATTCCGCAATTAGATATTTAATGAACAAATCAATCACTAATGGCAGAATTATAAGATGGTTATTGCTCTTACAAGAATTCAACATCACCATTCTAGATAGGCCTGGAAAACAAAACACAGTAGCTGATTTCCTATCTAGACTCCAAAATATCAAAGATGACACTCCAGTTGAAGATCAATTTCCCGATGAATATCTTTTTGCAATCTCTACTCAAACTCCATGGTTTGCTGATATTGCTAATTATTTAGTTTCAGGAAAATTTCCTTCAATTATGAATGCAAAGGATAAAAGAAAAATCATTAATGATAGTGCAAGATATTCATGGGTCGCTAATGAGTTGTACAAGACAGGTCCAGATTTGATCATTAGAAGGTGTGTTCGTGAAGATGAGATGCTTGAGATTCTCAAGGCATGTCATGATGAACCTTGTGGCGGACACTTTGCAGATAAGAGGACAACCTATAAGATCCTTAATTTAGGATATTATTGGCCATCCTTGTTTAAATATGCTAAAGAGTATGTCAAAAGGTGTGACAGTTGCCAAAGGGTAGGGAAACCTTCTCCTTTAGGTGAGATGCCATTACAAACTCAGGTACATATTGAACCTTTTGAAAAATGGGCTTTGGATTTTGTAGGACCTATTAGTCCTCCATCAAGACAGAAGAGGTATATATTAGTTTGCATTGATTATGTTACTAAATGGGTAGAAGCCAAGCCATTACTTGTTGCTAATGAAGCATCTGTAGTTACTTTTCTTTTTGAGGATATTTTTACTCGTTTTGGTGTCCCAAGGGAAATTGTTACAGATCAAGGAGCTCAATTTACATCGAGGCTAGTGGAGCAAATGATGGAGAAGTACAAAATCAGACATAGAACATCTACTCCTTATCATCCACAAGCAAATGGTCAAGTGGAATCCACTAATAAAGTCATTGAAGGAATCCTAACAAAGACTGTTCATCTACATAGAAGAGATTGGGTAGATAGGCTTCATGAAGCCTTGTGGGCCTATAGAACTACATGGAGAAACACAACAGGCCATACTCCTTATGAGATTGTTTATGGAAAGCAAGTTTTGTTTCCCATAGAGTTCCAAATTCAAACCTTCAAAATGGCAGTTCAGTTAGGACTTGATTTGACGGAGGCACAAAAGCATAGACTGGAGTAGATTAATGAATTGGATGAGATCAGACAAGATGCAGTTCAGAAAACAAGTCTAGTCCAACAGCAAAGAGCTAGATGGCATGACAAGTACATCAAAGAGAAGAAATTCAAAGAAGGTGACTGGGCTCTCTTGTTTGATTCAAAATTCAAGGATTTTCAAGGTAAATTTCAGACACATTGGCTAGGGCCATATGAAATTGTTGAAATTTTTGATAATGGGGCAGTAAAAATCAGAACTATAGATGAAGAAGAGATCACTTTTCTTGTGAATGGTCATAGATTGAAGCCTTATCACAAACCACTCTCAAGAGAATAATTTGTCCAGAAGTTTCAAGAAAGCAGTGATGTGAAGTTAATGAAGAAGAATATTTCTTCTTCATCAACTTGATTGAATTTTCTGAAGCAATTGTTTTGAAAAAAAAAATAAAAAAATAAAAATAAAAAATAAAAAAAAATAAAATAAAAAAATAAAATAAAGGTATAAACATGAAAACCAATCATTGATTGGCATGTTTATATAGAAAAGATAGGGTGAAAATCAGAGTCTCTCTGACACTCTAACTTTTCCATTTTGTTTTTGCAAGCAGCTGTTACAAAATCATGAGTTCAGATCCATTGTACTTATGATCCATCTCATTTCATTCACTTATCCATCCATACTCCATTTCATTAATTCATTCATACTCTACTTCATTCCATATTTCATTCATCTCATTCCATACTCCATCCACCTCATTTCCATGTCAAAATTTAAAGTTTGATGTCTTGCTGCAAATGAATAACACATGTCATGGATTGCAGGGCAGTTCTTATGTTCTTCCACTCCATTTCATAAACTGAATCCATTCCATTTCATCATCCACTTCATACATATCATGTCTCATCATCCATCTTCATTCATGCCATATAACATTTCACTTATATTCCAAAAACACTCCATTCCATGATTAAAATACTCTACAGGTACATTCTGTAGCTTAACAGACATTCTGCAGCTGATCAGCCTTTCCGTAGCCAGACAGTCATTCCGCAGCTGCAAATCCTGAGGGCATTAGTCAGCAAACATTAGAATTGCAACAAAATGATCCAGTGTATCCATGAATAAGAAGAATAAAGAAGGATCATGAAGACTCTTCCAAAGGAGAACAAAGAAGACAAAGACTACAAAAAAATCAAATGAAAAGCAGAGGTAACAAGTTTGGATTATAATGGCATTTCATAAAGTTTAGCATAGTTTTAGTTATGAATTGTTCGAAAAGGTTGTTTTAATTATTTTTATTAATCATGACCAATAAACCCTCCAAAAACTTTGGATTAAACTCTCTCATTTCAAATTCCATACCCGACATCATTTAAGCGGTTAAAATGGCTGAAGTGTTTGAATTCTTCACGTCACCTAACCAAATCATTCAATGATGATTCTCTTTTCCGTTGTAAAAATCTCCGCTGTCTTTTCAATCATTAATTCGTTTCCTCCACCTCACTCCATTTACTCATTCCGTAACTACTTCCATCACTCCATTCTGTAGCCAGCACTTCATTCCGCAAACAGAGATATTCTTATCACCGTGAGCAGAGCAAAAGGGTATATTAGTTTGAATATCAAAGCACTATCACCGTGGGCAGAGATTGAGCATTATCACTGTAAACGCAGAGGTATAGCAGTGTGGAATTTGAAGTCATTTGTCACCAGGAGACAGAGGTATAGCAGTGAAGAATTTGAATCCATTTGTTACCGGGAGACAGAGGTATAGCAGTGTGGAATTTGAAGCCATTTATCACCGAGATACAGAGATATATCAGCTCGAAGTTTGAAGCCATTTGTCACTGTCAACCAGAGACATATCAGTCCAAAATTTCATTGTCAACCAGAGGCATATCAGCTCGGAGCTTGAAGCCATTTGTCACTGTCAACCAGAGGCATATCAGTCCGAAGTTTGAAGCCATTATTACCAAGAATCAGAGGCATATCAATTCGAAGGTGAAATTTATTGTTTCAGTGGGTAGAAAAGAGTATTAATCTGAACATTGAAGAAGCAATTGTGGGTTTCATTGTAAGAACTGAACCAGTGGGTACAAAATACCTAGAAGGCTACCCTCAATGTAAAGAAATGTTGCAACAGATAGGATGGCTACAATTTTTGGAGAAATTTAATCGCTTCCACAAAGAAGTCACTAAAACATTTGCAAGATCATTTCAAGGAGCTGAAGTTGAAGTGGGAGATGTCAAATTCACTGTCACTGAAGTTTTCATTGCAGAAGCTACAGGGTTGCTTAGAAATGGAGAGAGATGGTTCAAAAATAGAGAATTCCATAATGAATCCTAGAAGCAAATTCTAAAATCACCAGGTATGGATGTCACTGTGTTTAAGAAAGGAATTCCAAGTTCTGCATTGAAAAATAAATGGAGAAACATACTACTTATTCTACAAAAATTTATTACATGTGAGGGTAGATATGGCACATTTTATGTTTACCACATTAGACTGATAATGCATTTTCTGGGGGAAGACTTAAACCTACCCTATTTCTTGCTTCAAAGTTTGAAAAAGATGGCTTCCTGTGTTCAAAGAAGGGTTCATTTTTTAGAGACAACTCTATATCATCATAGCTTGGTTAAAATTTTGATTGAACACCATTTAGCCAAAACAAATGATACTTGGGACAATTTCTTGATAAGAAATCATTTTGAAGAGCCCTCACCTGAACAACAGCCTACAAGGAGAAGTAGAAAATGGAGGGCTTCAAAAATTGAAATTGACAAAACAGTCCAAGAAAGTAGTGAGGAAATCATCTCAGAGAAGTTGACTCAAATCAAGAGACAACTTAAGAAAGAGAAGGTAATCAGGAAATCTGCCACAGAGAAAGGAGAGGGATCTTCCCAGCCAAGAAGAAGCCATAGACTAAAGGGGAAATTAAGGAAAACTCAAATCAAACAAACAGGGGTGATAAATATAGAAGATGAGGAAACATCTATTGAAGAAGATGTTGAAGAGGATTTTAATGAAGGAACCCCTGAAATTGACCCTGCTCAGCAAGAAGTCTATGACTATGTTGAAACTTTGGAAAGAAAAGCTTCAGAGAGTAGAGAGAGAACCCCTAGTCCTCCACTGTCCAAAATAGATGTGTTAAGAAGGGATAGGTATGAGCTGGAAATACTTAATAGACACATCAAAAATGAGAATGAAATTTTGAAGGAACAAGTCAAGCTCAAAACCGATATGAACTCAACCTTATCTCTACATATAGACAAAGTGGAAAAGGCTAATGAAAAGTTGAAGAAAAGGAACAAGAAGCTAATCAGGGCACTTACCAACTTAAGGTTCAAACTTGTCATCAGAAAACCCAGAAGATCTTTAGCTTCCAGGCAAAGGAGAAGGAGAGGATTAGATGTTCTTGCAGAAGCCTCCGAGTTTATAGGATAAGTTGCATGAGGACATGCAAGAAGTCAGCAGTGGGGGTATGTTGAGCCTCAAGATTGTGCTTTCTTTCATCTTACTTTACCTCATTTTCCTTTGTCCATTGTTATCCTAGACCCAATTGATCAATGAATTTAGTTAAAATTACTTTTAGAATGATTAACATAACTGACTTGCTAAGTTTTGTGATTTTTGTCATTGTAATGCATTTTGACCGGAACTAGCTGCAGAATGCAGACATTCCGTAGCTAACCGGAAATTCTGCAGCTATCTTCACGTTTGGGTATGTTCCAGGTGGCCTCTCAAGAAAAACCGCATATGGGTATATTCCACGTCATGTCTACATTGTTCGTTGCTCACCATGAAGGAAGAAACGAATTCTGGATATGGTTTTGGTACGTGGGAACACATTTAAGAAGGCAGACTTCTAATAGGACTGTCTTAGTCCGGATGTCCTTTTCCTTTTTACGCAGCCACTTCAAGAGTCCTAATGTGATTTCGATAAGGAAAGACAATGATCCTGGAATTGTTGCAAGTCTTGTTATGTAAATTTGTTATAAAAACACTTGGGAAACTGAGAGCTAGGCTAGATTTTGTTCTAGATTTTGCTTAGATTCTGTGCTACATTTCTGAAGACGCAGATTGCTCTGTTCAAGTTATTTCTCCTTTAATGAAGTAGACAGTATTGTTTTGAAAGCGTTGATTTGATTTGGAGTTAGATTCCGTCTGGTGGTAGAGGGCCCCTGCCTCCTGCACGGATTTATTTGCGCAATTTAGATAAGTATCTTAGCTGCCTTTACGTTTTTGAAGTTGAATTCGTAGTTGTTTTCATTAGCTACTATAGTTATACTCGTTCTAAAAACTCTTCCAAAAGAAGAAGCTCTTCCAAAAGATTATGATCGGGAATGGGAAATGGCTATAGTATTGTAGGATTTAATTGTAATCTCTTTTGTTCACCATCACAGTTATACTTATGCTAAGCACTCTTCCAAAAGAAGAAACTCTTCCAAAAAATCCTTATAATGTCTTAAGCATGATTTTGATCCTGAACGCTTCAGTTGTGTGTTTTTACTAAGTACCATAGCTATTCTTGCTCTTAAAACGCTCTTCCAAAATATCATAATGATGGGTAGGAGATAGCTATGATATCTTAGTTTTCAATTGCTTTCAGTCTTTATGCTTGCATTTGCACTGAATTGTACAGTTAGGATTGTTCTAAGAAACTCTTCCAAAATACCAATCATGATGGACAAACAGACTGTATAATTCCATAGAATAATGCATGATAGCTTAGTTAGGATACTCCGGAGTTTAATTGCACTTAACTCATGCTCAGTTATTTTTTTTTAAGTTTGATAATGACTTGTTAGTTCAGCACTGTTTTAGATTAGTGACATCTTAAGTTCAGTTTTAGCTTAACTCATTGCATTTGCACTCCACATTCAATTGTCATTCACTGCATATTAGATTACTTCAGTTGTTAAACTTAACAAAACAACCTTCATTATTTACAAACCTCTTCTTGTTCTAAAATCTATAATTGATTCATAACCACATGAATAGAAGACAATATCATTTTAAGGCCTGAAGTACTTCTGCAACTTCCTTATCATCTCACAAACAAACATTTCCTCAAAAGACTATTTCAAAAATCTATAACCTTTGAGTGAAGAGTAGTGCTATCAAACTAAGTTGCAGAATAGAGTTAGGAACTAGTCTTAAAGTAGAGATCTTATGATGGTACCAATGTTTTACTCCAAATATACTTCAACAAATCTCTAATCATGGATAACATGTTGCATCATTATAAGTTAGTTGTTTAACTGTTAGGAGAATTTGCATGCTTAGCTGACCATGTCTCAAGCTCTCTCTCAAACACCTTTGATGAAAGAATTTGACAAATTGAGTTTATGTTTTGAATCATTTGCTTAAAAGTCATTATCAAGCTCTATTTTTGCTTAGTCATAGTTTATATTTGATTCTGTTTCAATATATCTGCAATTGCATTTGTCATTTGTCATCAACCAACTAGGCTTCACTCTGTTTTTAATCATTAGCTTCCTTCCACTAGCTTTCTAGTCATTTTCCTTGTGAACACCATTAAAAACAAAACATGTAAATGTCTATTGCCGTTAAAAACATCACACTGGCATTGAAAACAAGCACCTAGTTACCTGGGTACTTCACTTCGGTTTACCAACCACAGTTGACAGTGTTGAAATAATTTGGGAGACTGAATCGAGTCCAACAATATCTTTGAGTTTCCCATTTGTTTTAGTCTGAAGCCATTTTTTGTGTACACGATAAGGTATTTTAGGGTTTGTCTGAGAGGTGTCTTAAATAGTGGTTTGGGCCACTGTGAAATTTTCAAGTTGTGTCACTTTGCTCACAGTCAAAATGAACCCCTCGGTGGTAGGATGGGGTGGGGACGGTCGTGTAATGTAGCAGATGCCCCTAAAGCATGAGGTCTGAGACAGAGGGAGGGGTGAAATGCTTTCAAACAAATATCAGCTTGAAAACACCGTCGTCGGAGAAAACTACGTGAAAGTACGCTTATAGCTCATACATGATATATGGTATGGGCGCAGCCATCCATAACGAAATGTAATAATCTGAATCAAGGCATGGACGACCATCTGATGAGGATGATAAATAATTCAGTGTGTGTTATCATCAGTGAGTCATGTAACCAATCATAAGAATCCACAAAATCGCAGCCTGGATTATAACAGACAGAATCCAGGATCTTGCGCTCCATCTCGACCCGAACAAAGTACAAGTTCAAGCATGCGAATATGTGAGCTGAAGTCGAACATGCAAGAACATATCCTGATTACCAGCCGATAATGAAAGTTGTTAACAGACGTGAGATGTACCACCATTAATGCCAATGGTCCTCAAGGTACTACAGGTACAATATTGGCATGTGAACAAATGAGCTGACGTCGAACACCCGCAGAATCACTCGATCGGAGGCCAATGATGAAAACCTCACGTCGAATGCGAAGAACCTTCCATTGAGGCATGCAGGCTCCAAGGTACCAGAAGGGAGTCTCTAGATCAGCTTCCTGGATAATGAACTGAAGTCGACAGGAAGTGACCTTGATCGAAGGTGGGCCATAGTGTTTCCCACATCATCGACGCGAGACAGAGGAACATAATGTCTTTGTGAATCAGGATCAGATGAGAATCAGAGGAAGGTTGATACTTGCAGAGGTCAACTTCTCTTGAACATGTGGCGGCATGACAGTGAGTTTGGCAGTATTTGACATCAACGGATCAAAGGTCATGGCGACGAGGCAAAGAGCAGATGAGAGGTCAAAAAGGACTACCCAAACCCACGGAGGCAAGGGGACAAACGAAATGAGATATCCCCAACCCGACACGAATGCAGACAAGTGCCATGTTCAAGAGCGACATACTGCCGACACGACAATGATTGTGGTCCCATTTTCCCCCACCATTTCTGGAGAGTACCCCAATTATTTTGATAACAAGCTTGAAGGGGATAGCATATGCTTGTAATATAAGTTCGTCCTTCGGACGAATCCATCCTAGTACATTTAACGAGCCCTAGGAAGGAGCGACTCGAATAACGTCATTATGACTGAATCCAATGTCATCAGGGTTTAACGAGTCTGAAAAAAGGAAGAACTCGGCGTCTTTTCATGTTTAGAGAGTTTGAAAAGACAGCGAAAAAGTAAACTCCAACGGTCCCTTTTCGTAAATAGTTCCTCAGATCCGAAAAGGTAGAAAACTATGTCTGAGAAAACCTCCTAGTCGCAATAGGCTAGGGTATTCCTTTTTCGTAAATAATCTATCCCAGCCCGAAAAAGGGGTAAATGTATACTGGGTAGATGTCGTTTCAGGGCCACTTTAACAAGATCGAAACAACAAGGGCCTCGGCAATCTTTTCATGTTTAGAGAGTCAAAAAAGAGCTGAAAGATGACTCCAAAATGACTTTTTTGTGTATTTACCGAGTCCGAAAAAGTATAAAATACAACTCGTGTCACTGTTCAAGTTGCGTAAAAACCTGTTGCTACACATAAAGGCAAGTGTAAAATCCATTTTTGACAAAATATATTAAAATATTAATAAAAAATGACTTTTAAAACCTAATTAGATTTCAAAAATTTATAAATAAGTCTCAAATGGTAAAAACAAAATTACTTTTACTATTTACCTCATTGGAGAGCAACAGTGGTCCATTTGTATGCAAACTTCTGGCGGCGACTGCGACTGATCCAGGCTACCATTCAGTTCCCCGTTTGTTTCAGGTAATAGGTGTTTCCTTAAGCTCCATTCCACTCCATCTTTTATATGTTTTTATTATGTATTAGACTTCTGGGCGAGCCATTTTGAATTTTTAGGGCTCGCTCCATTGGCGCGGGTATCAGGCACGGACCCACGCCAATGGACATTTCTTCACAAATAGGTCGCGCCAATGGCGCAACACAATTTTCCGCTCAAAATTTTGAAAATGTGAGCTATCTATGTGAATTTTCAAATGTTCCAGAGATGTAACAATGTATTTTTTATTGTGTTGATGCAGATATAAAGGCAAAAATGGTTATCGAATGGAAGGAGAGGGAACATGGAGAGGAAGATGAAATGGCTATCGAGAATGAAGCCTGCATGACTGCACTTAAGAACTGTGGGCTTAAGAAATTCTTCCTCACACCCTGTTTATGAGCTCAATCGGAGCTACTACAATACTTGGTCAGTATATGGGACGAAAATGAAGAAGTATTTAAACTTCGGGACCAAGTGTTGGAACTGGAGGTTTCCGACGTATATTTCATAACCGGATTGTCACGCAGAGGTCCGGTGCCCATCCTGACAGGCAGCAGACCATCTGGGGAAAATATGGAGCAGGTAATGGCGAGGGTGTGCCCAGGGGCATGAACTGGATCAGGAAGCGGGAAAGCGGACATCCACACTGTCCAGGATCTAGCACTGAGAGTAGTGCTACACACCATCACATGAGCTATGGGATCGCAAGCTCCACACGAGGCAACCAAGGCCCAACTCCTGCTAGCCGCTGAGTGTATGAGTCCAACACTATTTGATTGGGCTACTGCAGTGACAACAAATATCAAGAGGCAACTCACAAAGTGCGAGCAAGTCAAACTGAAGCAGTTTGGCTACGGTTCCATTTTGGTATCTTTCATCCTGGAACGACTACCTATCTTTCAGGGCCAAGGAGCCATAGTTGCTGAGCCGATACCAAGAGAGCCAAGGATGGCTCGCTGGGCAACACTTATGCCCAGATCAGGAGGAGGCCAACAGATGTCCTGGAGGCCAGAGTTTTTTGGATGATTACGGCGTCAGTTGAGCGTGGTCGAGGATTGGCCCTATGCCGGGACCGATTTCACT
Source organism: Pinus albicaulis (assembly GCA_034641835.2). Classification (NCBI taxonomy): domain Eukaryota; kingdom Viridiplantae; phylum Streptophyta; class Pinopsida; order Pinales; family Pinaceae; genus Pinus; species Pinus albicaulis. The sequence goes on from CM076570.1 coordinate 65,877,080, forward strand.
GGAGACCCAGATCTCCCACTTCCAGAGGGGGATGACTGGGACGAGGAGTTGGATATGACCTCTCTCTTTGATTTTTATGTTTTATGATTTTTTGGGTGATACATGTCTGTTTTAACACCAGTTTTATATGTATGCAGGTGTCGGCCCAAAGAGACCTGCCGATATGTCTCCCATTGCACGGATAACTTAGCTCGCAGCTGACCCTCAAGCGGAGGGTGCCGAGGGAGGAGAGTTGATCCAGAACCTTGAGGGGATTTCCCGAGGGATTCCAAACTACGCCCGGCTGGTAGATGTCTCGATGGCATATCAGAGACATACGATGGGAGTGCTTAGTCGCCTCCACCGACTTCTGAGATGCTTAGTGCGCGCGGTAGCATGTTACCACGAGCACCATGCGGATTAGACACCTAGGGCTTCTTTCATGCATATTTTTTGAGAGACATGTTGTCTCCAGATGTATTAAGATGAACATGTATATTTTTTTATTTTATGTGATGCACACTATGTAAACATTTCGACACATATATATATACATACCTATTTCTAGATGGATCTTTTACATGTGATGATGTTTTATTTATAAATTGCGCAAATGCCTATCTAGAACCAAATTAGCTACTACATCTGTTAATGTATTCATATGTCTGGGTATGTGTTTATATGTAATATAGTCAAAATTTCTTTCCAGTGGACGAATACGCAGATACAGATGTAAAATGGATGGATTTCTTACTAAATAATGCCCGTTAAGCTGTAATACTACAAGTTGTGAGTCTAGATACACAAGTAATTCACGAATGCCGAGGTCCACAGCCTTGGTTAATAATTCCAATACAGCACTATATTCCGCGATATTATTTGTAGCAGGACCCAGACATACACCTTGCAGGTTAACCAACTCACCAGCAGGATCATAGATTACCCAGGTTGCTGAAGACAGATTCCTGGTACTGCGGGAGGCACCATCCGCGAAACCCACAAACGGAGTAATGGACATCTGCACAATCAGGAAGACCCAATCAATAGAAAGACGCTTACATCGCACACCACACCACAATGATGTACACCTATGTACACACCCACCCCAAAAAATAACTTCAGCGTAGTATTCTTGGTCTGACCCATTTCTAGGTACAACATGACAGACTCCTTCATAATCAATGACTCCTTGCTTCCCCATTTTTTCAATACTCGTTTTCTCAGACTGTACCACATAGGGTTGGGCACTATTCCGTAGTTTTTAGTAACTTGGTCGTATAGGAGGACAAGGTCCCTTATTAAAGGAACGTGGAAAGCAGATGATGAAAATTATTTGACCCGCTTTCTGTGCTTGATGACTAAAGCGACCCAGCGACGGGTTTCATCCCAACATTGACCAAGAGGCATGTGGGGAGAAGTATGGGGAAAAAATTTCTGACCTCTCTTTAAGAGAATTTCGCACTCAACCGGAAGAGTTGCTTCTAGACCATACACCAATTAGACTGGTGTGAATCCGGTTGCACTCTTTGCTGACGTCCGGTATGCCCATAGAGCTGAGAACAATTAGAGGTGCCAATTGGACTTATGAATTCCAACTGTTCGTTGAAGCATTGTGACCAAAACTTTGTTCACAGCCTCAACCTGGCCATTTGCCTGGGTGTAATATGGCGTTGAGCTATTGTGTCATAAGCCCAATCTTGATGTCAACTCGGCCATCATGTAATCTCGAAAATGAGTGCCATGATCGGTTACAATGGCCTGAGGGACCCTGAAACGTGCAATGATGTGGTTGAAGATAAATTGGGCAGTTGTCTTACCATCGGCGGCTAGTGTAGGCATCGCTTCGGCCCACTTAGGAAAGTAGTCGACATCGACAATTATATATGCATGCCCCCCGGTCGAATGACGGTTACACGTCATGAAATCTACGCCCCATTTTGCGAAAGGGTCGACGGTAATGAAAGGATGCAGAGGGAGGGGTGGCGCGCGCATCTTGCACTGAAAAACCTGGCAGGCATGACATTTGCGGACTGCAACAATACAGTCTTTAAAGATTGCTAGCCAGAAGTAACCCGCACGCAGAATCTTTTGGGCGGTGGCATATCCAGACATGTGACCGCCACAGGCGCCACTGTGACAGTCATTTAAGACTCTTTCGGCCTCTTCCAAAGTTAAGCACCGACGGAGCACCGAATCTACTCCAACCCGGTATAATGTATCTCCTACAATGTGGTAGGGTTGAGACTGATGCTGAATTCGACGTCGGGCATCTTTGGTCAACTCAAAGTGAAAGGTTGACGTCTGAAGATACAGAATAATATCGCCATACCATGGGTCACGGGTGTTGATAAGGAAGATGGTTTCGTCTGGAATATGTTCTTCAGAATGAGATGGGGAGGAGTCTGTCGAGAGGGAGCAAATAAGATCCGCGAAAACCAGTGATTTGGTCGACTTAGCAGTAGTAAACTCTAGGTAGAACTCCTGAATGATAACGATCCATTTGGAGTATTTTCCCCCCAGTAATTGTCGAGAAAGAATATATGTCATGGGGTTGCAATCTGAAACCAAGGTTACGGTACGCAGCAGGATGTAGTGGCGGAAACGTTGCAAAGCTTGTACAGCTGCTAAAGCTATCTTCTCGACGTGAGCGTAACGCATTTATGTGTCGAGAAGATTTCGTGATAGATAGTAAACAACGTGTTCGTTGCCATCATCGTCATCCTGCACCAGAACCATAGCTATGGTGCTAAACGCGACAGCCAAGTATAGAGTGAAATCACGGTGATAGTTTGGAGGCCGAAGCAACGTAGCATTAACCAGTAATGTCTTAAGCTTCTCAAAGGATTGTTGAGCAATGTCGTCCCAATGAAAGGGAACGTTCTGCTTTAAAAGACGCGTGAATCCTTTGGCCACTTCCGCGTAGTTCGGTATAAAGCGTCGTAGGAAGTTAGCTTTTCCCTGCAGACTCTGCAATTGATATAACGAAGAGGGTGATGGGAGATTGACAATGGCCTCAACCTTTAGGGGATCGAGGCGAATCCCGTCCTTGGAGACTATGAACCCCAAAGACAGCCAGAATCCACGCAAAAGATGCGTTTATGAGGATTGAGCCGGATATTATAGCGTCGACAACGAAGGAAAATCTGGCGGAGGTGTTCTGAGTGGTCCTCTTGCCGAGCTGAGTGAGCTGGAAAATCATCCAAATAAGGCTGAACAATATGGCGTATGTCATGGAACGCATAATACATAGCACGCTGGAAAGTGGCTCCAGCGTTCTTTAAGCCGAATGCGAGCTTTTTATAGGCAAAAGCACCCCACGGACAGATGAATGCAATCTTGTGTTGATCAGCAGGTAAAATATTTATCTGATTATACCCGGAAAAGCCGTCCATCAGGGAATAAATCTCACTCCCAGCACATTCGTCAATGATTTGATATATGAAGGGAGTAGGACAGTTGTCCTTTGGACAAGCCCGATTAATATCTCGGTAATCAACACAAACTCTTATAGTACCTTGTTTCTTATCTACAGGGACAATGTTGGAGACCCATTCTATGAGGGAAATTGGGTAAATGAAGCCCGCATTTAGAAGTTTTTCAACTTCTACTTTAATGGCAGCGGCTTTGCGAGGGTGCACCAGGCGTAGGCGTTGGTGTACATGTTTCGCACCAGGATAGGTAGGAATCTCATGCACTACTATGCTGGGATCAATCCCGGGCATTTCCTCATAGGACTAGGTGAACACGTCTCTGAATTCTCGAAAAAGATCAGTATAAACTCGTATCTCATCAGGAGAACAAGTTACTCCCACGTGTATGTTCTCAACTATCTCCGGTTTAACGGAGATGTTGATTGGAATGGTTTGAGTAATGTTGCTCAGGTTTCCCTCTGAAAGCACCTCATGTGTCAATATGGGCGTCTGGAGAGGTGGAGTGGGAACCTGAGATGCAAAACGCTCTAGAAAATATGACATTGCCCCCAAGCTAGGCATGGAGGAGGAATGATGATGTCCATCGCTCCAAGGCAGCTCCTCAAGAGACATTGTTTCAACAATGGCTTCATCAGAAGGGAAAATCTCTTTAAGAGGATCAGGCGAGTCAGCCTCGCCGAGCCAGGGGGATTGAGAATAGATGTCTAAAGCCATGCTCAAAGGAGCATGCTGAGGAGGTGGAGGATCATATGCGGCGACTATTTCACAGTAGTTAATCTCTACTGGAGTTAAGGGCATCGATTCTCCAAACTCAGTCACCTGCTCAGGCGAAGGGATGAGCCATGGGTCGTCAGACCTAGAGATCATATTAACTTGAGCGGTGTGCGGTGGTGGTGCGGGAAAAATACCCATGAGGACAGGGTCCTTGAAGAGACAGGGTCCTACACTGTCAGGGGGATTTGGAATCTGATCCACGTAAGGAAAGTTGTTCTCAGAGGTGGAGGTGAAGAAAGAAAACTGATCCACAATAACGATTTTGCCCTCGTGAGGGAACTTAAGAAGTCGAAAGAGGGTGGACGGCACGCATAACATGGCGTGAGTCCAACTGCGGCCGAGAAGTATATTGTAGTTAAGCTTGGCGTCAACTACTTCTACTTTTACATTGACTGTCTTCCCCTGCAAGGTAATCACTAAACTCTCGAGAACACCTAGGGGTTTCGATTCCCGACCATCGAATGCCTCTAGGGCATTAGGAGACGATGAAAGGGTCGGAGAGCCAATGTCCTTCCAGCAAGCGGATGACATTACACAGGTAGAAGCACCTTCATCCACAACGGCCCTATGGATGTTAAGACCGTTGATCCCGACTTGAATAACAAGAGCGATCTGATGTGGAAGTCGGAGGGGTAAAGTTCTCTAAGTCGAATGTGAGAAGATTAGAATCAGTGGGATCGATCCCACCGATTGCAGACAACAAAGCTTTCCGTTGTGATGGGCAACTTTGAATAACTTCCAATGCAGACATTGCAGAAGGTGCCTGTGCCAGATCCTCAACAATACTGTAGTGCTGAGCGGCATGGGCATTTTGGTTGTAGGAAGATCTTCGTAGAACACCTTTAAAAGGTGGCCTCACAACAGGTTCAGCAGTAGGCTTCTCAATCTCCAACGGACCGGAGACAGGTGGGGGAGGTGGACCGTCCACAACTGCCTTCCCAGTTGCTTGACGCGATTCGTTGTAATCCTTCGAACGCGTAGCAATAGAGATAGGTGTAGCACCATTCGTCATAAAGACCTGGGACCCAAATGGTGCAGATGGTGAAGGCTGTTCAACCATCTGGGTCTGCTGAGACAGGAACGGTTCTTTAAGAACTGCTGGAGTCCCTTTAGAGCCTTTTAGAAGTTGACTAACCTCAGATCGTCGTGGACAATCCTTGATGTAATGATCTCCTTCACAGATGAGGTAGGGGTACTTCGGTTTGCATTGGGAACCGTCCTCGGTACGAGGTTTGGAATATTCTGGCTTTGGAGCGTCGGATTTGGATTTACCTTTGCCCTTCTTCTTTCCTTTGGAGGCTTTTTCCATAGGAGTAGCCTGAACGACGTTAACCTCAGCAGTTTTTCCAGAATCGGGAGGGGCGGGAGGAGCAGAATTATTGGATGAGTTGGACTTCTGCTTCCCATTCGAAGATTTCTTCGAATTCTGAGACACGGAACCAATAACACCATCCACCGCTGGGGTAGGTGGAGATTTAGAGGTTCCAGACCGTGGAGCATCAGGAAAAATATCATAAAGCGTGCCGAACTGAGAGTATACCAGATCCAGATATTGGGCACGTGCTATGGCTTGTTCTTCAGTTACACATGCTCCCATAGCAATATCTTGGGCGATTTTGTTAACGAAGGAGGTGGTGAACCAATGAGTTAGTATCTGATCAGGTATATGGAACTTGATCAGTCTGCGATGACGTCGCCACTCATGAATGTGATCAGAAATGTGGGTGGCTTTGTCCTGCTTCAAAGAAGTCAAAAGGTGTGTCCCGGCTTCGTAGCGAACCGGTAACTGAAAGTGAGTCAGAAAATCCATGGCTAACATATTGAAATATTGAAAGATGCCACGGAATAATTAAATATACCACTTAGCGACAACGCCAGTCAAAGTGCGTTGGAAGAGGCGTAGACGAATTGAATCATCCACCCAAGAGTTGGACGAACACCAAAGATGGTAAGTCATCACATGAGCTTGGGGGTCCTCCCCAGCTTTACCCTCAAACTTGGGGCAATCACTGGGTACCTTGGTAGGAACCGGAGGCCAATAAGGATTGTGCAGAATTGGATCATTAGTTAATTTCGAAACATCCGGTAATTCCAAGGTAGCCAGGAACGACAATGGCGGATTGGACGGCATACCTGGCCCTATATAAGGACCAGTACCTGTACTCCATGCTGGTTGAGAATATCCTTGCCCCCAGGGGTTCTGTCCGGCAGGATTCTGACCGTAGGGGGTATAGGGTGCATAACCAGCCTGATTCGGTTGCTGGTAGCCAGCCTGATTCGGTTGCTGGTAACTAGTGTACGGGGCTTGATAACCAGAGTATGGACCCTAATTGTAAGTCGGTCCCGTGTGAGCAGCATGTGGATTTGGCTGCTGAGTATAGGTATAGCCGAGTTGTTGAGAGTAATAGTTAGAACCTTGGGGATGGCTATAATTCGGTCGGTATTGACCATGAGAATAGTAACCGCCTTGAGGTCGAGTGGGTTGCTGATAGGTGGGACCCTGCTGAGCCTGATAATTAGGGTGCAACGGCTGATTTGGCTGTTGCATTGAATAAGTCGGCTGTTGGGCAGGGTAAACAGGATGTGCAGGCTGGCCTGACTGAACAGGCTGACCTGGCTGAGCGAGCTGCCCTGGTTGAACAGGTTGACCCGGAAAAATAGGTTGTGCCGGTTGTGCAGGTTGTCCTGGCTGTTGAGGAGCACCAGGTTGTGCCGGATAGGCCAGTTGGCCTGGTGGAGGGACACCAGGTTGTGTCGGATTGGCCGGTTGGCCTGGTGGCGGGATACCAGGTTGTGCCGGATGGGCCGGTTGGCCTGGTAGCGGAATGGAGCCAGGTGGTTGCTGATAACCGGTTTGACCCACAACAGGACCATAAGATGGTCCTGGCTGATGTGCAACGTTGGGACCAAGAGGATACTGCGGTTGCAAAGGTTGAGAAGGTTGGACTTGCCCCCCAGGACCATATACCGGTCTCAGTTGGTACCCCGGTTGACCTGTGAGTCCTTGAGGTTGCCCAGGTGGGACTCTAGGGAGAGGCTGCAAGAGTTGACCGGAAGGGTTGTAATACTGTCCTTGCGGACCGTATAATGGCCCTTGCTGGCCCGGAGGGTAGCCCTGTACGGGCTGTCCCTGTGGGTCATAAGGATAGCCAGGCTGGCCCGAAGGTTGGCCTTGAAAAGGTTTTCCTTGCGGGTTAAAAGGTTGTCCAGCTTGGTTATATGGTAAACCCTGAGCATGAAGTTGAGCCTCAGGAGCAGGTAAACGTAAAGGGTTCCTGTGCTCATCGTACTGATATGGAAAAACATACAGGGGTGTACCATCCTGTGCATAATGTGAAAAATACGAGCGGTTGGGATCTTGAGAGGACTGTCCGACCTCAGGGTTCGATTGTTACAGGGACAATCGATACTCCTCCGGAGAGATGTTCTCCGGCATAGCAGATGTTATATAGATGTCTTCGGGAAGCGATGTGGTCCTTACGGACTAGGTAGTAACAGCGGGTGCAGATGCGGCCACACAAATAGTGGGCATGGAGGGTACAGAAGTAACCTGAGGGGATGACGTAACGGGTGTCTGTGGAGACATCCCCAATGAAGGAACAATCGGCCTCGTAGAAGGAGCTGATACCCCCATAGAGGCAGCGGCGGTAATAATCTGACCCAAGGATCTATCCCTGGCTGGTAATGAGGGACCAGGTGATGACATAATAGATGGTTCAGGGTTGCCTTCTGGAAATAACTGTCGAGGGAATAACTGGTAATCTTCACCAGACGTGGGGATTTCCTCACTAGGAGAATCACTCATATTTGAACCTGCCGCTAGATCTCGTAACAGACGGCGAGGAATAGGAGGAATAACAGCAGCTATAAAAGGCGAACCCAATGTAAGAGGAGGGAAATCTTCCCCTACTCCCAATCCAAACCAAGGGTCGGAAAAGGGCCAATTGAACTCAACTGGTCCTCCAAAGGGCTGCTCAGACAGAACCGGTCCCCCGTCGGGAAACTCGGAAACGATGGGCTGCTGGGGTTCAGCATAGGACTGAGAAGCCTCTAATGAATCATCCGTATATGGACTACCAGTAGACGAAACAGAAGGTTCCGCCACTGTGACAACAATGAAAAAAGATCAAGCACAACACACACGGGCTGAAAAAGAGTCAAGACACACAATCAAACGGCCAACAAGCAAAAACTAACAGGGCGTGTGATCGCGAGTGATTTATTTTACCACATTGAAACTTAGAAACTTCACCGTTTCATGTTTTAAGAGTCGAGAAACGGATGAAAGGTGACTCTATCTCTTTCAGTTTTGAAGCAAGCGTGAAAGGACAAGCGCTTGGTGATCCTTTCAAATTTAAAGAGTCAGAAAATATCAAATGAATACTCAGGTAATCTAGGCAAAGGGTGTACCAAATAACCGTGAACTGCAATATACACCTTGGTTTCAAAATGAAAGAGAAATCAACCAAGGACTTAACGTACGTGCAGGCAATCTCCCCGAATGTTGTGTCCGGTGTATCATGGATATAGGGCGGCAGACTCAGCTTCCTATGGGTAAAGGATAGAAACCTAGTGGGGTCTCCCTTTATATACTCGACGGTACGGGGAGCACAAGTCCGTACTAGTGCTGTCTAAAGCCAAGAGGCGAACGACAACTACTAGGTTTAAAGACGCTGGAACACGTCTCTAGCCTAGACCTCTAAATGTTGCGTTAATGTTTCAATGCTGCCTTAGTGTAAATTGAGTAAATTTTAATGTTTATCTTCAATTACGTTTCAGTTTTCAGGCCCTAGCGAGTGTGATGTCACAAAATCTCCTAAATGCACACTATATGCCACAGTATATCATTTCATTCAATGAAAGCTAATTATGAGAGAGTTGAGAGCTTTTCACACAAACAAAATGATCAGAAAACAACCAACAAAGTCTCTAATGCAGCTAATGTAAACCAAAAACTTTTCTCTCAAAGTCACTAATCACTAATAACACCGAAAAGATTTTAATTTGCACTAACTAGTCGAAAGCCAAAGAGATTTTTTATATTTTCCATGTTTAATAGCAAAGTGCACTAAACAAAATGAAAACTAATGAAAAGATCAATTTGAGAAGTGATGAGGAAGGAGAAAAACACACAAATTTCACTCAACGTAAACACACAATCAGATCTCCAAATTGAAAAAACAGTCCCTGAAAACCAAAAGAATCCCAAAGACTCAAACGAACCATGTAATCTAGGCCCGAAATGGACAAAGCGAAATTCGAATGAAGAAGAAAACAAACACTCAAATAACGCAATAAAATGATAAACAACTGCCAAACGAATGTAAATAAGCAATCACAAGGTCAACTGAACAAATAGAAACCAAAAAAAATCCCAAGGGAGGCTCGACACACAAGAGCACCTAGATGCCCTAGGGCTAGAACGTGAAATCGATGGAAACGGGCAAACAACCAAAGGACGAAGGTCACAACCAGTCAAACAAGGCTCCAGAACATTCAAGCAGTCAAAAAAACAAGACCAAACACACTGATCAAGCTCAGGAAGGTCAAAACTGAGCAAACCCTAGTACCTCACAGGATTGGCGCGACTGTGAGGCTGAAACTAGCGCCAGAAAAGAATTAGCGCGGGCTATACATTAGCAACATGCGCCAATGGGCGCGACTGTCAGGCTGTAAAGCGCGCCAGTCGATTTTGCTAAGGAAAAATAAAAATAGACAATCCAACAAGAAAACCAGTGATGATCAAGCTGACCAAAAGCCAAAATCACAAAAAGAGCCAGCCAAAAGAGCCGATCAAGCAAGCAGAATCGAGAAGCAACCGAAAAGACAAGACAATACTCCAAGTGTTCAGTTCATAAACTAAAGCGCAGTCGCGAATTTGTTGTGGAGGTAAATCCCCTCTGCGGACAGAGGCAATCCCTACTAGCCCAGACCGGGTCTAGCAACAATCGTTCACGCTATAGTGCAGGTTCCTAATTGCAAATAAACCAACTAGCAATGAAGGCTTACCTGGAATCCAATGCTGTCGCTTGTAGAGAAAGTAGCGCTCCCGTTCCTTAGCTCCGGCAGATCACAATCCTCACGATCTCCGTGATCGGACACCTACACACGCAAGAAACAAAACAAACACAAGTGTAAAATCCAGTATATGCAACTATATGTCAGTCAGAGAAGACATAACTCATCATCATAATCAACAACATGAGTGGAACCATAACCAATAGTCACTTATCATTAATCAATCAAAGAAGAATACAACCATAGCCCTGACGCTGAATTCTCCTTCGGAGGGTCGCCAACGTAACACGTCTCGAAAATCCTGTCGGGGATGGGACAAACCTCTCTCTTCGGATGTCTCGACAATAATCTCCTTGCTTGGATTTGGCCTTAAGGGAATGAATCAAGGCTCTTGCAGCATAAGGCTCTGATGGCTCTTGGGAACTTGGAGACTAGCTTGCAAAGGAGATAAGCAAGCTTTTATAGATGGAGGAAGGGGAGTTGGGATCCCTATAATCATGGGATTGGCCCTATCCTCAAGGAAGCTTCCATGAGAGGTGGCAAACCACTTCCTCTACATGGAGATCTGGAGCCAAATCTCCCAACTCAAATTAGATACCAATTTATGAATTGGTTAGGATGAAACTTCCGCCATTTATTTTTTTAAAACACTCCTTAAAATGGCTGGCGCAAGTGCGACTCTGAGACAGAGCGCCAATTGGCGCGCCCTCTTTGAATGATTTCCCCCATTGGCGCGGGTACTGAACTGGCTACCCACGCCAATGCAAAAAGGGGTGTTTTTAGGGTTTTTCACAAGGAGTTGTCTTCAAGGCAATGAAAGTACATGTTTAGGGGAATGCCATGAAAGTGTTTTCAAGTTATGTCACTGCTCACATGTCACGGAATGAACCCTCCAATTGTGTGGGATGGGGAATTGCAGGGACGGTGACAAATTGCTGTGTAACAGTTATCTTTCAGCTCTTTTCTGACTCTCTAAAACTAAAAAGATTTCCGAGACACTTGTTGTTTTGAACTCGTTAAATGGCTACGAAAAGATATCTACCTAGTATACGTTTACCCCTTTTTCGGGCTGGGATAGATTATTTATGAAAAAGGAATACCTTAGCCTGTTGCGGCTAAGAGGTTCTCTCGGATGTTGTTTTCTACCTTTTCGGATCTGAGAGACTATCTACGAAAAGGGCCTTGCTGGAGTTTTCTTTTCCGTTGTCTTTTAAAACTCTTGAAACATGAAAAGATGTCGAGTTCTCCCTTTGTCAGACTCGTTAAAAACTGATGACATCGGACTCCGTCGTTATGACGTTATTCAAGTTCCTCCTTCCTAGGGCTCGTAAAATGTACTAGGTTGGATTTGTCCGAAGGAAAAAATTACATTGCAAGCATATGTTATCCCCTTCAAGCTTGTTTACAAAAATAATTGGGGTACTTGCCAGAAATGGTGGGGGGAAATGGAACTAGACTTTAGTTGGCAATATGTCACTCTTGAACATAGCACTTGTCTGCATTCGTGTCGGGTTGGGGACATCTCACTTTGTCATTTGTTTGCCTCCATGGGTTTGGGTAATATCTTTTGACCGCTCATCTGCTCTTTGCCATGTCATCATGACCTCAGATCCCTTGATGTCAAAATCTAGTGTCGTGCCGCCAATATGTTCAAGAGAAGTTTTGCCTCTGCAATCTTCAACCTCCCTCTGATTCTCTGTTGGTCCTGATTCACAAATCATCATATTCCTCTGTCTCGTGTCGATGATGTGGGAAACATCATGGCCCTCCTTCGACCAGGTCGCTTCCTATCGATTTTAGCTCATTTTCCAAGAAGCTAATCTAGAGACTCCCTTCAGGTACCTTGGAGCTTGCATGCCTTAATGGCAGGTTCTTTGCATCCGTCGCAAGGTTCACATCATTGACCTTCGATCAGATGATTATGCGAGTGTTCGACGCCAGATCACTGTTCACATTCCGTGGATGGTACCTTTTGTACCTTGAGAGCAATTGTCATTATTGGCGGTTTCTCTCGCATCTATTAACAACTCTCATGATTGGCTGGTAATCAGACGATGTTCCTGCATGTTCGACTTCAACTCATCTTTTCGCATGCTTGAACTTGTACTTTGTTTGGGTCGAGATGGAGCGCAAGACCTTGGGTTTTGTCTGATGAAATCCGGGCTTCAGATTCTTTGTGGATTATTATGACTTATTACATGACTCTTTTGATTGGATGGCTGCGACCATACCTGAGTCTATTTGTTGATCCTTATTGCTGGATGGCTGCGTCCATACCTCAGATCTCACTTTTTTATGTACTCTATTATGGATGGCTGCGCCCATGCCACATATCATGTATCCGAGATATCAGTTGTATTTGTACTTTCAGGTTTTCTGACAGCAGTGTTTGGGTCGAATGCATTCTCATAAAGCATTTCACCCCTCCCTCTCTCTCGGACCTCATGCTTTAGGGGGCATCTGTTACACAGCATTTTGTCACCGTCTCTGCAATCCCTCGCCCCGCATATTGGAGGGTCATTCTTGTGACTTGTGAGTAGTGTCATACTTTGCAAACACCTTCTTTGCATCCTTCTGCATAAGGACATCATTTCTCCTGTTGGAAATTTCCTCAAAAAGCACACAAAACCTATGTTTTGGCCTTGGCATGGATAGCCAGTTCACCCCTCGCGCCGATGTGGAAGATTTGCACTAGAGCCCGTGCCACCTGGCGCTCTGTCTTAGTGTAGTGCTTGCGCCAAGCTATATTAGGAATGTTTTAAAAAAATTAGAGGCGGAAGTTTCCTTTTAACCACCTCAGGGATGAGTCACTGAAAGTGTTTAAGTTGATCAGCCATGGATCTCTCTCTTTAGGCAATGATTTCCACCTCCCATGGAACACTCCTTGAAGATAGGCCTCCCTTCCATAATTATAGGGATCCTAACCTCTCCCTCTCTCTATATATAAACATGCCTTCTCCCTTTATGAAAGCTAGTTGAACTTGGAGAAGAATACTATAGCTGAGTAATTGCTATTGAGAAGGTAGAACCAAGGAGAACTTCGTAGAGAGAGTCTCGTCGGAATTCCCAACGAGCTTTTGTGAGACATGCTCCGCTTGAACCCTATTGGAGGAGACCGCAACGTCGAAGCTTGGTTGTACTCTTCCTTTCATTTATTAAATTACTCGACTATGGTGTTAGTTCCATCATTGTGTTATGTTGTTTATGTAATGAAATTGATTTAGTCCTCTTAGACTAACTAATAGTTACGAATGTGAATTAGTATGTTGTATATTGTTGTTGTTTCTTGTGTGTGTGCAGGTGTCCGAGTGTGAAAGCGAGCGGATCATGATCTGTCAAACCAGGAGTGAGGAGCGAGCCACTCTTTTCGACGACAACAACAGCATAGGACCTCTGGTAAGTCATCTATCGAATCTCTGTCCATTCGTTAACTAGGAATCAATATTATAGCTTGTTTTAATTGTTGCTAGACCCACCCTAGGGCTAGTGGGATCACCTCTGTCCGCAGAGGGGATTTACCTCACCAACACAAACCACAACACAGATACTTTCTTGGGGAAATATTTCTACTCAAAACCCCTCTATATTCTACTGTATATTCACCAAGGAATCATGAAAAAATTATAATGCACTCTTCTCACAAGAGTCTCCTGCACTCTCATAATTGTCTCATACTAATCCGGAAAAAATCGACCAACACTTAGCCAATTTTCAGCCTCTGCTAAGCCTGCCTTGCTTGTGCAATTCATGTGGAATTAAATCCCTATTCTTTAGGAATTTCAGCCTTCCTTGACTGTGCAATGCTCATGGGAAATCCTATGGTTGTCTTACTGCACACAGGCAACCTACTAATGATACAACTGATAGTTAACATCCCTTTAACCTTTGTCTCAAATAGGTCTCCATTGGAACTGACATGCATGCAACTATTAATAGTAAATCATCAATGGCATGGCAGATCATTGTATGTGAATTAAACCTGATTTAATTCACTTGATATCTCACTAGTGCAACAAATAGTTACAACTAGTTCAACTGATTTTAACTTAATAAGTTGAGTTAACTGATTTCTCATGCATTAAACTAATGCACTAACTGCAACTCGAACTACATAACTAATAGAATCACTCTGCATGTCTCACCAACCACCCTCAACTCGAAATTCATGAGCTAACTGAGTTTATCACACTCAGTTAACTATTACAAGTGATTATGAGATAAGATTACATTTTATTTTCCAATTTAATTATGGGAAAATTAAATTAGACACACATTCCTTGTTGACTTTTCAACAGAGGGAGGCAAAAGAATTAAATACTCTTCTTGCACAACAATAGACAATATTTTGCCAAATAGCAATAATTCAAGACCTATGCAAGACTTCTAATTCTCTTGTTGATCAACTATTAGATATGAAAAATAATTTAGAAGAGATGGATGAAAAACTCTCAAGATTCCTAGCTTGGAAAGAAAACAAGGAAGGAAAATCTGCTAATCTACCTAAAATTGAAGAGGCTTAGAAATTTATTGTGTTTAGGGAATGGGAGGTCTGAATGAAGCGAGCCGAAGCATTAGTATATGACGCTCAAGATCTCGCCAATAATATTATTTAATCCATCAACGATAATTTGTTACAATCTAATCTCATTCCAAGTTGTCCCGATGATACCTTACCCGACATTAGATTGTTATAAAAAACGTGGCAGGAGCGTTGCAGGAAAATCTTTGAAATCATTTATAAGTTGACTGAAGTAACTCTCAAACATCATTGGAAGTTCCTAGTGAAGCCACCCATCCAATGGCTGCTTCTCTGATGCCTTTCAAATGTCGCCATTCAGATCCTGCTAGCTTTGAAGAATGAAATATTTATAGGTCAAATGAGGATCAAGCTGAAATGTCCACCCGAACTCAACAATTTGATTGATATCTTCAATTTGAAATAACAAACGGTTGGACAATCTTCCTCCTAAGCATAGCAATATATTGTAACTATTTCCAAATTTGTCGCTTATTTTTACTTCTGTTCCAAAATTATTAAAGAGTTGTTAGGCCTATCTATCTTTATCTTTTATTGAATAAATATAAATTCCCTCTCTAAGATAGAGAAGGGGTTCTGAATTTTTGTAAGAGGAGACTTAAGTTGAACTATTGTAATTAAGTTTTTTTTAATATCAAAGTTGAACAACTTTCTTTTTTATGATGAGCGAATCTATGGTGTATCAGGTACTAAGATATTTTTCCTATATATTTGCTTAGAATAAAATGGTATTATGTTTTATTCACATTATCTACGTGTTAGTCAATCTTTCATTATCACTACTAGTATGTTTGATTGAAATCTAAATGGTATTTATGAATAACAAGATCTTAGTATATGTGATGTTTTAAATAGATTAATTTAATTAACTTTTTAATTAAATTATTTTTCTTTTATTGCGTTAATCTCATAGTTGCATGAGGATCTATATTGTCATGTCAATTGTGATATCTTTGTAACAAATATGCTATCAACTTACTCAAATTCATTAATAGTTTATATTAGTTCTTATTATTATTTCAGTTCATAGTTATTATAGTTAATCACATCCATTGTATCTCATATAGTTTTATTTCAAGGGAAATTGGTCCTAAAATTCCAGTCAGAGCCATCATTCCAAACCCAAAAGGATCCGATTTAAGGTCTCGACCAGGTGGTTTCCCCTAATGTTGATGAAGTCATTCAGGAGCATCAACAAAACCATTTGTAGGAAGTGCTTTGCCTGATGATCTTGCATCTCTCCCTACAGGATAAATGATGAGGAAACTTTCTAGTAGTCCGAAATTTGGCTATGTCAACAAACCAAAGAGTGTATGATGAGATGGAAAAGTGATACTCATCTATGTTTAGCCAATTTTTCCTATGTTTCCAAAGTACTAATCCCACAGACATGCCCAAGACCTATGACAAACAATTGTATCTATGACCTACTCAACCACCTTTTGACATGCAATCAAACAAAACTAGAATAGACAAGCAATTAGATGAGAGATATACATCTTGGAAGGTTGGTGGCTATAAAAAAACTATAATCCTTTGTGTGGCCAACTTGATGAGGGTGTTGGGTTTTACCAAAAGTGCACTCATTTACAATGCAATTCAACCAATAAACTTACAAAAAAATTATTTGCATGTTACATTCTCTGTATTATCATTATAGAATTGAATGTGCTTCTAAAATGGGATTGAAGGAAGGATCAATCTAAGTCCTAAAAGACAAATAGTACTCAATATTAGAAAAGGGTTGCTCTACTTCTTGTAAAACAAAAGGCTGTCCATTAAAGTAAACAATTGGCTCCCCATGAAGATTGTGTTATAACATATGATTTTGGTGCCCATTTTTGATAACTCTAATGAGGTCAAGGACATCATGTGTTCCCTCAATAGTTGGAATGAAAACAACATGAACATGCAAAGAACAAACCTATCGATTGTTGTAAGATCCCTCAATTTGTGGTTGAAATCATTATTTCGGTATCCTAGGAAACAATGACTCTTTAATATGGTATTTCTTCGAAGACTAGAGTTGATGCAAGCAAGCCTTGTGAGAAGATCGTTGATATTCAACATAAAAGCAAATAACCCCATTTACTGCAACTGCGAGGGTACATTTGAGTGACAAATAAACCCCTTTTCAGATGAATTTGCACGACATAGCTGATCTTTCTCATGTTCTTCAAAGCGTTGTAGTTCCATGAAGAATGACCGAAACCCTGGTTAGGGAATCCCCCACCATAATAAGAAGAATATGAAGCCATTTAAATGTTCATAGTTTAATAGAAATAGAAACAAACTGAATACATGGAGCTTGGCAACCTAAACTTAAGAGCAGGGGAAATGATTCGTGAATTATAACATTCATAGGCCATAATGATTTGGAATTGCTTAAATGGCCTTGAGTTCAGTACCAAAAATGGTCCAAGAAATAATAATAGAGATGGGAGGTAATGTGGACAACATTGATTTAAAACAACTAATTTCAATGAGATTGGCAAGACGTTTGCATTTCAATAATAAACTCAACATAATTGAGTTTGAGTTGCACAAATTTGGAAAGGCCTAATGAATGCAAGTGTGTTTCTCAATGGTTTTATGATTGTAAACATGAAAACAAACATGGATGAGTAGGAACACATTCACAGAGAGTGTCGAACTAAGAGATAGATGCCAATTTGGTTGAGGGAATGTCACAATAGGCTCAAAATGGCATAGATGACATTTATGAGCCAAAGTTGCTCTGATACCATTGTTAGATTGCACTAGACATTGAAAGAATAAACATGAATGGATTACCATAAAAGGATACACATACAAGAACATATTATTAGGTTTCACTAGACATTGAAAGAATAAGCATGAATGAGTTACCATAAAATAATACACATACTAGAACATTTTATGACCTTTGCATTTATATTCCAATTTTTTTTGAATTCCTAGCCATAGTTTACATTCATTATTTTTGCAACAAAGAAAAAACCAACAACTTTACATTAAGCTAATGTTGTTTGCATGTAGCATGTGTCTAGAGTCACAATGTACATTCCTTACCATAACTCTTAGGGATTAGGGATCTAACATTCTTTTATGGCTCAACTTAATTAAGAGACAAAATGAAAATTTTCCCAAAATATGATGATACAATTTCGTGTGAGATTGTGATTTCTTATTATTTAAATTGAGTTTTTTTGAATGTATAAATGGATTTTGAAAAAACTAGGACACTTGAACTTTGAAAATTAAACAACTTAAACTTATAATTAAGAATCTCTACCAAAATTTGGCAAAAGTAACCAGAAAATACTAAAAAAAAATACAATTTTGTTTATTAATTAAAATATGTTTTTATTTATTTATTTATTATTATTATTATTTTGAAAATTTTCAATTTTCAATTTTATTTATTTAATTAACTAAGAAATAATTTAATACAAAAAAATTATTTTTCAATTTAATAAATTCTTTAGTCAATTAATTAATTTGGTAAAAAAGCATATTTAATTCTAACATGTATAATAATTAGTAAAATCAAAATGTTAGAACAATAACACATTTGATAATTACAAAACGACGAAAAGAAGACACGTGATATTTCCAGAATGATTCGAATAATTAATTAATAACTAGTGCACTAATACAAATTGGGAAACCCTAAATAAATTATATTGATGCATGTTATAGAGTGCAGGCTAATGAGTTGGAGTGTGTTCCTTGCTTATATGCAGATTTAAAAAAGAAATAAAAATAAAAATAAAATAGGACACGATGTATGACGTAGTGGGGTACAGCATAGAGGGGTTTGCATTGGCATTGGAACAGTAGACACACACAATCTTGTGTGTCATTTATCTCTGTGTCTCTCTCAGGGGAGGGTTCCAGTTCCAGTTCCAGTTTTCAAGTGTTGTTGCGCCTCCCAAAATCCCAAGTTCATGATGTTGAAGCACAGAGCATCTAATTATCATAAACTGCCGCTTGAATTCCGCCGTCGGATCTCACATCCGACAAGCTTGTTCTCCTTCCTGGTTTTTCTACTTATGCTGCTCTGCACCTTTTTTTTCTTCTTCAGGCCCCGGGTGGGTGCGGGAGTGGCTCTCTGTTTCTCATTACTTTTTGCACTTCATAATAAAGCCTGCACAAAGTCTTCTCACTCCCAATCTGACGACGCCTAGTGTTTATTGCAGTCAATCGTGCTGTGGAGCGAACGCCCAACTGTAGCACAGTGGAGCCAGCAGTTTACAGTGATCCGTGATGGATCAGCCAAGGCCAAGGATCACATGGGAATGCACCATGGATCAGCCAAGGCCAAGGATATGGGTATGCACGATGGATCAGCCAAGGCCAAGGATATGGGTATGCACGATGGATCAGCCAATGCCAAGGCCACTGATCATATGGGTATGCACGATGGATCAGCCAATGTCAAGGCCAAGGATATGGCTATTATTTCTATCTCTGCGCCCAAACATCATGTAACTGAGGTCAAGCCGCCCAAAGATGTAACTGAGGTAAAGTCGCCTGATTCTCCGCCCAAACATGCTCAGGACAAGTCGCCCACTTCTGTGTCCAAAAACACCCAGGTCAAGTTGCCCACTTCTCCGCCCACTGGAAATGGCAGAGTATTTAATTGTTCAGTCGGTAACGCGTGTAGCAGCTGGCAACCTGATGAGACTGTGAAGGAGAAGTGGGATCCTAAAGTAAGGCGGGCTTGTCCCAGTTACTTCGGATTTATTGAGGAGGATCTGAAGCCATGGCGGGAGAGTGGAATCACGTTGGAGATGGTGGAGAGAGGTAGGAGGACGGCAAGCTTCAGGCTGATTATATTGAAAGGGCGGATGTATATACGAACATACACCAAGTCTTTCCAGACAAGAGACGTGTTTACTATATGGGGTCTGATTCAGCTCATGGAAAACTATGGAGGGATGCTTCCCGATCTGGATCTCATGTTCGACTGCGTTGACTGGCCTGTCATAAGAGCCGATGCCTATGCCAATGCCAATGCCACTCTTTCTCCTCCGCCCTTGTTTCGTTACTGCGGCGATGATAAGACTCTCGACATTGCCTTTCCTGACTGGTCTTTCTGGGGTTGGTAAAAGTCTCTTCATCCCTCTGCTCTTCCATATCTGTACTAATATAATATCATCATGAAGAACAGATTCATCTGGTCTTGTGTTCCATTTCCATTTCCATTTCCATTTCCAGGGCTGAAGTCAATACACGACCCTGGGACGGTCTGCTGAACGACATCCGCAAAGGCGCCAAGAAGCTGAATTGGGAGGATAGAGATCCCACTGCATTCTGGAAGGGTAACCCCTATGTGGCCGCTGTCAGAGAGGATCTTATGAAATGTAATCTTTCTGATTGGAATGCTCGCCTCTACAACCAGGTGATTCATTACTCTTACTCTTACCTTCCCTCTCTCTTTCTGTACCCACAAACAAATAACCTCACACTAATAATCCCCTTCTCTTTCTTTTCTAGGACTGGATCAAAGAATCAGGACAAGGCTTTAAACATTCCAAACTGCCTGATCAATGCCATCACAGGTTCGTATGCCTACCTTCTTTCTTACCAGAATTTTAACTAGTCAGTCAGATTTAGAAGGACATGTCAAAGGTTCGAAGCCAGTCATATAACTAACAGTTACTGGTTGCTAAAACGATTCCCCAATCTCTGTTGAGGTCAGGGCCAAGCAAAATCAAAGCCATCGACATTGTATGGAAATTCTTTTTCACAAATAGCTGTGTGTTCGATTTGAACCAATAACCACGTGTTTCTTGTTGTCTCCCAGCTGCACTGCAAAGTCCATCTGATAGTAAATTTAAAGCGTAATTATAAATGCCATTCTAACATGTCTCTGGTGCTGTCAGATACAAAATATACGTTGAAGGCTCTGCCTGGTCAGTGAGCTTGAAGAATATTTTAGCCTGTGACTCTCCAACCCTTATGGTGAAACCGTTATACTATGACTTCTTTTCAAGGGCACTTATGCCCCTTGAACATTACTGGCCTATTAGACTTGACAGAAAATGCGAGTCCATCAAATTTGCCGTTGATTGGGGAAACAATCACACAGACAAGGTGATTTCACACAATCCCAATCCCATATATACATATAGGATTTCTCTGCCCATTTCCTGCTGCAAAATCTAATATCCATACTATGCAATGCATTTTGTATTTTGTAGGCAAAGGGCATTGGGGAGGCAGGGAGCAATTTTATTAGGAAGGAGGTGAAGATGTCGAATGTGTATGACTACATGTTCCATCTCCTCACCGAATATGCCAAGTTGTTGAAATACAAACCAGTGATTCCAAAAGGAGCTAGGGAGGTATGTAGTCAATCCATGTTGTGCTCCAGAAAGAATAGAGTTGAGAGAAGGTTCATGCGGGAGTCTATGGTGAAAGGTCCAACAGGCACGGGACCATGCAATTTACACATTCAACATGGATTTCTCCAGGATTGGAATCACAGAAAAACTGAAGCAATTAAGCATGTTGAAGATATGGAAGAAAGAGCATGGCGTGATTTGAAAAGCATGGAATAGTAGCTCCTCAAAATAATCATCATCCCAAATCCCTTCCCAACAGTTTGAAATTTGTATTTCATTGAATTACATATTATATCTATCATCCAATATTCCACCAGTTTGAAATTTGTTTCTTTCATTGAATTATATATATATATATCATCCGAAGTCCCAACAGTTTGAATTATGTGTCATTGAATTATATAGCGTGATATTTTTTTCGGAGGGTGTGGCAAATCCTTCAATTTTTTTGGGATTCTTCTATGTGGCAAACCTTTCAACTTGTCATATGCAATATAGTTTACAGAGTTTCGGAATGCATTATATATGTATATTTTAAAACTAAATAGCATGGGATCTGTATCGCATGAATGGGCTCCTGTCCAACAAAGAACAGGGCCACATATATTGTGCCCTAACCGACATATATATATATATATATATATAAAATACACCTTCAGCACACACAGTTATATGAACATGTACCTTGTAGGCGGCAATCAAACTCATTCGCTAAAATTGAAATTACTTTCCAAATTGCCATTCCTAATCCCCTCATTACCGACGAACACATCTAAATCCCACCTTACATTATTGCCCATTCCTAAAATTTCTATCATAACAACAACAACTTCACTTTTATAATTGGAGAAAATTTGAATTAGTCTCCAAACATACCACTCACTATTCCTCGATCAATTTAGAAAGTAGTTGTCAAGGACGTATACTGGAGATCTAATTTCTATAAAGAAACCAGAAGCTACTTAAAGGGCTTCGGACCTATAGACCATAACCATTAGGAATCAGTGAACCAAAAACTATGATTAGTGAGAAGTTATATAATCCATGCTCATATGAGAAATTGGCAAATAATTGTATAATTAGTTTTGCATCATAATTAAATAGGTATCAGTGAACCAAAAACCTATAATTAGTGCGAAGTTATAATCCATGCTTATATGAAGCAACTGGAAAATAATTGTATAATTAGTTTGACAAGTTATAATCCATGCTTATATGAAGCAGCTGGAAAATAATTGTATAATTAGTTTTGCATCATAATTGTAGTATGTTGAGTTTCCATTATGTAGCGTGTTGCAGAACCAGAAAGACATGGCTTTTGTTTAGCTTTTTAAATTGATTCTTTGAGAACAACATAAATTAGGGATTTTACTAAGGGACCTGTGAACAGATTAACAGCCCACAGGACGGGATCCCTGTTGCTACAATGATTTTTCTTTCTGCCTCTGTTTTTGGCCTTCTACTTCGAAAAGTGTTACTCATCCGAATTTTTTTGTTTTGGGTTCTGTTCTGAAATTGGAAGATTTCTTTTTAACAAGAATTAAAACTTGGAAAAGACCGATGAAAAGATAAACAACTCTTTAATGTGAATCAAACCTCAGTCTAAATTTGAGGTATAGAGAAGAAGAAGATGATTTGCTCAAACATTCCATCATTCTATTTCTGTGTTTTCTACTTGTGCTTCCTAATTATGCCCTGCCCTGCCCTGCCCTGCCCTGCCCCTGACAACTTTATAGGATCCCATGTGGCAGATTTTGAAATTTTACCTTGAAGCTAAAATGGCTCCCCCAAAACTGAAATGATACATCTTTTAAGGGCGTACGCGGCGTCGACGTCCGCCTAAAGGTTGCACGCAGTCCCGCCGCCAAGGTTGTGGACTATCGGTCTGTCCTCTCACACCTTTCCTTTCTTTTCCTTTTCTTTCCTGTGTAGAGAGAGAGAGAAAGCATTGCATAGGTGGTGTATCAGACTAACTAGAACTGTTTTAGGGTTTCATGTGTCACGCTAACTGTTTTTAAGCTTTTTTTTGTGGGTCTCCCACGCTAGGTTTCTGTTTTTTTCTCAGCTTTTTTGTGTGTCTCTCACGCTATCCGTCTTTAAGGTTTTGATGATATAAAGTTGGGTAAGATTGTTATTTTTAATTGGATAAAATAGATGTATATGTATTAAATTTATTTAAATATAATAATTTATATTTATTTTTTCAATAATTTTCAATTAAATTTAAGATCCTCTTAAATAAATATACACAAAAGACAATAATATATCATTTAAATAAATTACTATATAATATATCTTTATATCGGATATTGTTTCTATTGATTCATATAATTGAAAAATTAAATTAAAAAAACATTTAAATTTAACAATGTAGAGCTAAAATTTGATATAAAATTTATTACTCGAAAAGATTGTAGACTTGATGGGATATGGGCATCAAATGGATGAATATATTTTGTGGAGTAAACTCGTCTCCTGCCTCCAAACATTTGTATTTATTGTATTTCAGATTGATTATATTGGCGATAGTCGTCTCGTTTCGTGCCTCCAAACACACATGATCTTTATTTGCAGTTGTTGTTGAATGTTAGAGTTAAGAGGACAGAAAATGGAAGTTAGTTAAAAAATGAATGTTAGAGTTAAGAGGACAGAAAATGGAAGTTAGTTAAAAAATGAATGAGTCTACTGCATGCATCTTTATTAAAATTAAATTCAATCATCTATTTCTCAACCTCCCATTCCCTCTCTCCCTCTCTCCCTCTCTCATCAGTGGGGTGGATGGAGGCCAGAGGCAAGTCAGGATTAAAAAACCAATTTATTAGTAGTTTTAAAAGGTCCAATCCAATCATGTTCATATATTGCACGAAAAGAATTCAATTCTTACTGCCAAGAAGATTGTTCAGCAAAAACAATTTATTATTATTATTATATTATATTATACTTTTTAATATAAAATAGTTTTAAGGTTATTATTATTATTATTTTTAATAAATTATATATATAAAAAGATTTATTTTTGATGGAAACATACTTAAAAAAACAGTAAATAGGTTATAGACATTGTAGTGAATGTTGTTATAATATTATTTATTTGGAAGTTGCTATTATATGATTTATTTTTTCTAATTTATTTAAAAATTTTATTATAAATTGTTATAAATTGATTTTTTTTTGAATAATTTAATATTTAGTGTGGTTTATTGTAAATTGAGATGATATATATTTGAAATCATAGTGGCTTGTAATATACATCGATTATTTCACATGCAAATGCAAGGAGTTAAATTTTTTTATATAGGTTACCCATGGGTAACTATACAAATCACTATTAAATATTTCTTCCACATCATTAGATAGATTGTTCACTAGTTCATAGTGTAACCTTTTCTTAATCATTAAGCACTTCTTTCCACTTCTTTTGTAGTACATTAACATAAAAACTGTATGATGTAACTTTGCATTCATTTCATCATTCTTGTAATCATTACATACTTGACATTATGAACATCACAACAAGAAAGGAATCAACATCATCAACTTGACAGAATAATCAATCACATCATTGAACACCAATATACGTTGGAAACCCCATAGGGTGAAAACCAGCAAACTTTTGATTTTATTATTAACACCCTCATTCAATGGATGTGTTCAACTCTCACTCAATGGCTTATAAGGGAGACCATCTCTATAAATCTTACAAAGAAATATACATATATCTAGCTTAAAACCATTACAATAAATAAGATAGTATTTACCCACTAATCTTCATATTTTCATATCTTGGTGGCATGAACCATCGCACCCATATGCATGAACCATTAAACACTTCTTTTGTAGTACATTAACATAAAAACTGTATGATGTAACCTTGCATTCATTTCATCATTCTTGTAGTCATCACATACTTGATATTATGAACATTATAACAAGAAAGGAATCAACATCATCAACTTGACACAATAATCAATCACATCATTGAACATCAATATACCCTGGAAACCACCTAGGGTGAAAACCAACAAACGTTGTTCAACCCTCACTCAATGGCTTATAAGGGAGACCATCCCTTAACCCTTGTTATAAACGCACAATGGACCATCTTGCAACTAGCACTCATCTGCATGAACCATCGCACCCATCTGCATGAACCATTACTCATTTACCATGTTAAGCATAATATTTCTTTTTCATAAGTCACCATCGCTTCCTATTTTGATGTCATCAACAAGCTTTTATAGCATGATTAGTTAAAGCCTCAATCAATCAATAATCAATGTTTAAGCGATCCTTAACACTTACCATCGCACCCATCTGCATGAACCATTACTCATTTACTTGCCACCATGTTAAGCATAATATTTCTTTTTCATAAGTCACCATCACTTCTTGTTTTGATGTCATCAACAAGTTTTTATAGCATGATTAGTTAAAGCCTCAATCAATCAATGATCAATGTTTAACCAATCCTTAACACTTATTCATGTGCATACATGAAATGTGAATACAATATCACATCATACTTTCTTATAACATCTCTTCCTTAGTGTGAGCAAGTAATTATCAATTCATTTCAGATAATCCTCACATTATTATGACACTCCTCCACATTCGTACAAGACAAATCACTACAAATGTCCAGGAATTCCTTCAATGGAAAATGACACAATGTGCATTTCTGTTGCTTAAACTTTAACAAAAGAACCAACCCTTCAGCTATTGCTTTTGGTGCATGCAAATATAATAAATCTAACAAGTTGAATGTTGTTCCTATGCACATAATGCATAAAGTTTCTAAAATTAATTTCCCAACAGAATACTAACATAATAGAGTATGCAAACACATGTTTCAAACGCATATTTCCTTTTCGAGGAAATATAACATAATAGGCATGCAAAACATGGTTTCTTCTCTAGAAAAACTAATGGAATAAAGCATAAGAATACATGTCTTATTCTCCAAATATTATACCAACATTACCCATATATAAATTTCAAGGAAACCAAAACACTAGTTTAGCTTTTGGTATAGGTAATTCATCTTCTTTGCCAAAGAATCTTTTTCAATGTAAGATTAACAAATCATGTTATCATTTCTCTATACAAATGTATAATATTTCCAATGAAATTCAATACAAATATTGCATGAATATACATTATTTTATTCCAAAAGAAAACTATCAACATAATAGTTTTGTTAGCATAAAGGTACTCACATATTTTTCCAAAAGATTAAGATAGCTCAGTATTTCTTTTATCTTTGCAAATAACACACCTCTATAACACAATGGCTATTCTTGGTGCATGCAAGACAGATGACTCTCCCTCTTTGTGCATGCAAGAGAGATAATTTTTCCTTTAATGTAGGCAACACACATGCTCTTCTTAGAATTCTATCATCATGAAATACTATTTTAAGGCAAAAGATTAACATAATACCAATCTTTTCAAGAGATTATTCTTTTTAAGAAAATTAACATAGTAACTTTCCTTATGTTTTTTTTACCATGATATATCTCTAAGAACAATGTCCTTCTAAAAGATTAACATAACAATCTTTTTAAGAACTGACATAGATTATGTCTTTTATCATGGTAATTCACTAATATCAATATCTTTCTAAGAGATTAGCATAATACCAATCTTTTCCAGAGATTATTCTTTTCAAGAAATTTTAACTAAATAACCACATACTCTTTTTTAAGAAAATAATGTGGTTAATTATCTTTTACATAAAAATTCCTATGCATGGCGACATATCATGGCACAAAGACTATTGATATGAAAATACACAATCTTACATATTAAGTAAAACCACGTTTTACTCTATATTCATCTTTTGAATTTAATATTCAAAAGCGTTAATAGTTTCAATTCAATGCCTATATATTGCATTGGTCATATATTATTAAATATCAATAATTTACTATTAATTTGGCAAACCCATATATATAAAGAATCAGTGGCAAGTCAAATGCTAATAGCACATTGGAGGATGCAACAATTTCTATTCTCCAATATAAATGCATATTTAATTATAGTAAAAAGTTTAAGGTAAGAAAATGCGTACTCATATGAGTTTTCCAAAAAATTATCATCCTAAAACTATTATCATGAAATACCAATATACTAAAAGAGAAATTCTTACCAAGAGAAATTCTTACCAAACCACTTTCACATCTCAAGAAAGGAAAAACAAACAAACAAAATCACCTATTCAGCATTATGGTTAGCAACGTTCACCTATTCTCAGGTTGATCGTTGTCAATTCTCGTTCTGTTCACCTATTCTCAGGTTCTGCCTCCAAGATGTAGTTTTTGGCGAGCTTAATTCCTTTTCACTCTACGCATTCATGATCCTAAATTAGTTTTTATTATTCCAAATGAAATGAGAGTTTTAATCCTTAAGGTATTTCGTTCCAACGAACCCTTTCCTCCATTCTTGTTCCATCATTAAAAAACACGAATTCTTTTATTCTGCTCCTTTCTTACCTCTTTTTCCGATCTATGGAAAGAATCATTACACAGTTATCAAGAATTTGGTTTTCAATTGATTCTGGATTAAAAAGTTAAAGCAAGATTTATTTACCGAGTGTAAAAACATAGAGTTGAGTAGATATGTTACATGGTCAATAAAAATGATCAAACTTACATTAATTACAAACAATTCTATTTTTCCACCAACAAATATCAAATTATATGATAATTCATTTCAAATCAAGAAGGAAAAAATTCAGAAATATGAGGATGGATATTCCATTATTATAACATGTTTTCATCAAAATTTTATATGAGGATGGATATTCCATTATTATAACATGTTTTCATCAAAATTTAATATAACATAAATGTTATTATGTACTTAAATTTATTAATGCAAATTCATTATAAATTTAAATTTATAAAATATGGAAAGAGATGAACTTTTTTAAATTATAGATAATTTTAATAGAAATACATTAACAAATAATATAAAATTAAATTAAAAGATATTTACATGTTAGATCTAAGATTTTTGTGACCCATAATTTTAGATAAATGCGGATTAATCCTAATGATGTAATTAATCTTAAATTTTTTTTTTATCAAAATAAGATATTTACATCTCAAAACTATGGTAGTATACTTGAATTTAAATAAATGTAAAATTATTAGGGAATTTGAGCTTGAACTATGATTTATAGGAATTTGGCATAGTTAGGGAAATGGATATTGTGAGAAAACTATTTGAAATGGGTATGTGTTAATGGTGGTTAAAAAAATTTTTATTTTGACAAATTGTATGATGAGTATTCCATATTTATTTTTCAAAGTTAAATATTATAAGTTGCATTAGTGAATGTGAAACTAATAGTGATCAACAAACAAATTAATTGCTATGGTCGAACATTGATAATGACTAATAAATTGATCTTTGAAGTGGAGAAATTAATTGCCTATTCAGGCATAAATTTTAGTGGGTAGTAACGACTAGTAATTCTACACATTTATATTTTATATTTTTACTCTACTTATTAAAGGGCCTAAAACTATATAAATAATGGTGGACAATAACTCTTAGTAAACATATTTATTTACATTTTGATTCTATCCATTTTTATGCAAAAAATTGCTTAAATTATAATGAGTAATAACTAATAATAAATACGT
The DNA here is from genome assembly GCA_034641835.2 of Pinus albicaulis. NCBI lineage: Eukaryota > Viridiplantae > Streptophyta > Pinopsida > Pinales > Pinaceae > Pinus > Pinus albicaulis. The sequence goes on from CM076570.1 coordinate 65,905,800, forward strand.
TAGAATTATTTTCAAAGATTTTAATTTTGAATAGTTTTTTTTTTTTTTAAACTTAACAATAAACAATCATTACATAAATACATATAAATCATAATAAGAATGTTGCAAAATATATATATATATATATATATATATATATATATATATATTTTGCAACAATATCCAAAAATTATAAAAAAACAATTTATACTATAACTATACATAATATTATATCATACAAAATAGTATAATAAAACTTTCTTATTACTATCTCGTTAAATATTTGAAACATATATTTTTTAATAATAATAAAAACTCCACAAAAATAAATATTAAATATTACAACTTGGAAGAGTCAATACTTAAACTAATAAACAAGTCATTCCACTTTGGTAGCAAGTAATAAAAATTATACACAATTAGTTACTAATAAAAGGTACACAATTCATGTATTTGAATTGAAATAAATGTACACTAATTAAATAGAAGTGATGCACAATTATTGTGATGATTGATTTTCCGACAGTGTGGAAGGTATAGCACATTGGTTGTGATAGTAGTCAGAAGTTTGTATTGTATTGATCATCTATTTTGTGGGCGGTAGGTTATCCACAGACGCTGCTGTTCCACCTCCTACAGTGGCGGGCGGAATCATGAGTTAATGCTAAATGGATGCATGCCCCTCACTACTTTCGTAATATAAACCATAAATGCAACCACATCTATGGGTTGGGCGCCTTTCTAATCCAACATCGTCTCATTGTGCTTAATAATAAGATTCACATGACTTTCGATTTGGAAAATATTATTTTATACATTCACATATTAATTTTTAGTTTCTGAGCTGAGAAGCCTTACATTATTTTTTTTTTTTTTTTTCTTCTCAAATATGTATGTCATGTTTATTATAATCAATATAAATAAAACAGATGTATTAAAAAAATCGTGGTTAATTTGTGAAAATGTTTAAATAAATTTTTATGTTGAGAAGTTTGTGTTTTATGTTTTTGTTTTTTACATTAGTATTTTAATTTTATATTAGTTATAAATGAAAGATATTAGTTATAAATGAAAGATATTGATATATTGTGGTTTTTTTTATATTAATAAATAAAATTTCAAATATTTAAATGTGATTATTTTGGAATAATATTTTTAAAGTTTTAATTTAATTATCAATATTTATTAGGAGCTTAATTTAACTAACAATAATTATTAGATAGATAGTTGAGATTTAATTTCCATTGAATATTTTAAAATATTCTTAATATTCACAAATGAAAAGTTGATGATTTTTAACAAAATTTATTTATAAAATCTCCATGATAAAGTGGAAGTGAATCTCTATGTCTAAGAATTTTGTTACATGTTTTTTAATATGTATATATATTTAACTTATATATTAATTATTTTAGTTTTAATAAAAAATATAATAATAATAGAGTTATATTTTTTATATATATATATATATATATATATATATATATATATATATTAAATTTTAGCAACTTTTGATGTTTCATGAAATGTATTGATATTTACCATGGATTAATGTTTATCAATGTTTACTAGCCATTTAATTTATAAAACTACACTTGTAATTACTTTGCATCTCTAAATCTATGTTTACTTTTTAACATTTATGTGATATAATTATGAAGTTACCATGCAAATAATCATATAACAAATCACAATATGTGCTTACTTTTTCACATTTACTTAATAGAATTATGAAATTACCATGAAAATTATTAAATAGAAAATGATGTCATGTGAATACATGTATATTTTTTTCACATTTACTTAATAGAATTATGAAATTACTATACAAATTATCAAATAACAAATGACATCACGTGAACACATATTTATCTTTTCACATTTACCTAATAAAATTATGATTTTTTTTCAACACTAACCAAGTATTTTATATTTAAAAACTAATATTTAAACTCGGAAATTAAATTTCATTGGAATTAGGAAATAAAATTATAGTTAATCCATAACTGCTTGTATAGTATCTCCAAAAACTAGATATTAAGAAACAAAACTAGCAATACCAAAGAGATTGGGTTCCATATCAGAGAGTGTCTTCTTCATAAATGCTCCACAAACGTTGGTTGATTGAGAAGCCTTCTCTTCATGCCATTTACTAGGAAGCCACCACAATTTCAACATCTTTCCTTTCTGCATGATTAAAGTCTTGTGTAAAATGCTCACTTCAACAATTATTTTTCTATATGGTATGTGAGCCAACATGACAACATGAAAAGGCGCCCAAAATTCAAGTTCCACAAACTTTTCCATAGGGAAAGCTTCAATTCCTGATGTGAGTTTGGAGCTCACTGTGAGTTCCAATAAAGGCTCATTTCCATAAAGGATAAACCAGTGATTACTTCTAAATCATAGTTATTAAATTTGAATTTGAGTTAAAATTCGAATTAGAATTCAATAATTCAAAAAAAATAGACTTTATAAATTTCAATTGCGAAAAAAATTGAGAATACACATTTTACAAAATAGAATTTATTATTTTCTATTATACTTTCATATTTATTATTTCCTATTATATTTTCCATGCACATTTACCAACTCGAATTTATTATTTTTTCTCACACTTTTATATCCATTGTAAACTTACCATTCTACCATATTTTAATATGGAGCTGGCTATTAAAAAATAAAAAAATTAATATATAATACACTCTTGGTTATAACTTCTATTTCTTATACCTCTTTTTAATATAGAAATTACTATTTTTTATTTATTAAATATAAAACTTTTAACTTCTATTTTTATATTCACTTTTAATATAAAAATTTCTATTTTTCATTTTTTTAATATAAAACTTTTGGCCAGTAAACAAAAAGTGTGATTTTGTGTTTTATAACCTGGCTTGAGAGAGCTAAAGGCTTCTTCCTTACTTGGAAGGTGCATTACGTGACTTGGTATATGTGGGCAAACATAATTATGTATATCTATGCCTTATTGACTCATTCACATTAATTTTCCATTCATATCTACATATTATATTTCATGAAGTTTAGAGACAGGAGTTTTTTTTCGTAAAATTTTTTATTACTTCTTTTATGGAGGAAATCAACTTGCTTAACCGAATTATTGTTGAAAATGACACTAAGAAAGATTTTAATTTACTTTTTCTTTGAATTAAATTAGAAGAAAATTGCAATTCTACATATCATGACAACTTGTAGGAGTTAACTAAATTAGATTAGTTTGACTTAGTTGGTTCAATTAATTTGAGTTGAGGGTCTAACTTGAGTCATGTAGAGTGGTTCTTAATTTTTAGGAGCCCTAGTTGAGTTTATTTTGACTTGTAATTAATTAATTCAGTTTATCTGAGTTAATGTCAATTTAACTAGTTCCAATTGTTGGAGGAACTAGTGAGAGGTCTAGTAGTGATTTGTCCACTCTATGCTCAATCAGTTAATTGATGATTCTGTAGAAATTACACCAGTGGATTCAATCCGATCTTGTAATGTACTAAAACAAGATACTGAAGCTTTCTACAATATTTGTGGAATATAAAACATGATCGCTCAATCACGTGCAAGTAAGAGAAAGAAGTAAATCAATCACACAACACAAGATTTTCCTAGGGAAAGAAACTGCTCAAAACCCCTCCATATTTATTGTATAATCAACCAAGGAATCATGAAACAATACAATCCATTTGTGCTCACCACAACTTCATACACTCTACCAATTGCTTCACATTGATCTAGGCAAAATTGGACAAACACATAGCCAATTTCCTGCCTACCCTCAGCTTGCCTTGCTCATGCAATCCCTAGAGAAATAAATCCCTATTAAATAGGAAATTCAACCTTCCTTGATTGCACAATCCATCATGGCTTCCTATGGCTTTATAACTGCACCTGGGCAGTTTGCTAAAAATACAACTGATAGTTTACTTGCCTTGAAACTTTGTCTCAACTGGGTCTCCATCAAAATTGACACACATGCAACTATTAATAGTGAATGATCAGTTACTTGGTAGATCACTACTTGTGAATTAAATCTATTTTAATTAACTTGATCTTCCACTAGCTCATCAATCAGTTAGAACTAGTTAAACTGATTTTAACTCAATTAATGTGAGTTTACTGATCACACTCACACCACACTAGTGCTACAACTGCAATTGGACCCTGTAAATAATATAATCATTCTACATGCCTATCCTTTGACCCTCAACTCGAAATTCTTGAGCTAACTAATTCTATCACACTTAGTTAACTATTACAAGTTGTTATGAGATAATATTACAATTTATTTAAAAATTGGTTTCCCACTTTCTCACTAATGTGTCACTAGAACCCCTCACTCACATGTGACCTGGGATCCCACGCCAATGTGTGTGCATTTTCTTGTTGAATTTCAACACTCCCTCTCAACAAGAAAGGGATTATCTGCTACCCCATCCCGCCTCTGTGGTATTCGAATTTTCTCTTCGCAAGCACCTTCGTCAAGATATCCGCATCCTGATCCTCCGTGGGAATGTATTGCAACAACATAATGTGCCTTTGAACACAATCTCTGAGATGGTGGTACTGGATGTCAATATGCTTGGACCTGTCATGGAATACTAGATTAACCGAGAGTTTTATGCAACTCTGGTTATCACACTATATCACTGTCAGATCCATCTGATGACCGAACAAACCAACAAGTATCTTCCTCATCCAGATGGCCTCACATGTAGCCTAACTAGCTGCCATGTACTCTGTCTCGACTGAACTGAGTGCAACTGATCTATATTTTCTGTTGTACCAAGAAACTGCTGTCGATCCTATGTTGAAGATTCCCCCTGATGTGCTCTTCCTGTTTGATGGACTACCTGCCCAATCTGCATCGGTGAAGCCTTAAAGATTCACTCCCTCTGTCTGTCTGTACTATAATTCATACTCTGTAGTGCCCTTGAGATATCTAAACACATGCTTCCCCGCCTTCCAAAAGAGTTTGGTAGGCTTAACCATAACTTGACTAAGTTGGTTAACTGTGTAGCATATGTTTGGTCATGTGTTCACCAAATACATAAGTGAACCCACAAGCTTCCTGTAACAGTAGCATCCACTACCTCACTTGAAGTAGCATCCTCCTTCCTCCAGTTTCCTCCAAGAGGAGTCTCACGGGTTTGCTGCCCTCCATGTGGAACTTCCTCAGAATCTCCTTGGCATACTTGCCTTTAGATACAAATATCTCCCCATCTCTTTGTCATATTTCCAAGCCAAGGAAATAATTCAAGAGCCCCATGTCCTTCATCTCAAACTCTATTGAAAGATCCTCTTTGTAATAAATTATGAGATGATCATCATCTGTCAGTATAAGATCATCAACATAAAGTACAATAATCAAAATATTACCATCAACCACAATATGATATAGGTTTGCATCCGCTTCACTCTTTGTGAAGCCCAACTTGGTGAAATAACTGTCGATCCTGGTGTACCAAGCACGAGGTGTTTGGTTCAGCCCATACAATGCTCTCTTGAGTCTGCACACATACGAATCCCTGTCAAAGGTCTTAAAATTTTCTTGCTGCTCAATGTACAATTCTTCATCAATAACTCCATTGAGAAAGGATGTCTTTAAATCCATTTGATGTATCTTTTACCCCATCTGCGCTGAGAGTGCAAGGATGGATCTAATCGATGAGTACCTTGCAACTGGTGCAAAAGTATCCTCATAGTCAATCCCCTCTACCTGTGAGAATCCTCGAGCCACAAATCTAGCCTTGTATTTCTCCACATTCCCATATGCTACTTGCTTCACTTTGTAGATCCACCTGGATCCAACCACTGACTTCCCCACTAGTCTTGGGACCACTTCCCATGCACTGTTTCTGTTAATGGAGTCATACTCCTCAACCATGGCATCAACCCATGTTGGCTACTGCACCGCTTCCTCAAAAGAGGATGGTTCTGTCACAATACACTCGATCATAAGAGCCATGTATCCAGTATACCTATTTGGGGACCTTCTCTTCCTGCGCTGTGATGTAGGTGCACTTACATGCTTTGTCTCATCTATCATCAATTTGTCAACCTCTGGTGTGCTTCCTACCATTTCTGGTGGATGGCTCTACATGAGTGGTTCTTGCCACTCCATGATCCTCTGCTTGTGGTTACTCCGCATCCCGAGGTTCATCCTTTGGAACTAAGAGTTCCTCATCAACGTGCAAGTCAAGCTCCCTCTCAAGGGACAATCACATGACTTTATCCTCATCAAATTTAACAACTCTCCTAACAACTGTCATCTTGTTAGCCGAAAAATACACCTGATAGTTGTGGGGAGTAGAAGTGTACCAAAAAAATATCTCAACATCTGTTGTTGGTTCTAGCTTCTTCCTGGCATCTTTGGTCACATGAAAATAGACAAATGAGCCAAAAATTTTAAAATATGAAACATCCAGTTTCTTACCTGAAAAATCCTCCTTTGGTGTACTCATGCCAAGTATCCGATGAGGAATACGGTTCTGCACAAATACCGTTGACTTGCATGCCTTTTCCTATAGATGGAATGGTAGGCCCTGCTTGTGTAACATAGCTCGTGCTGCTCCCAAACTTGTTATGTTCTTTCTTTCTGCAACCCCATTCTGTTGTGGGTTATGAGGTGCAATCAATTCTCTCTGAATTCCTTCTTTGGCGCAAAATTTCTTGAATTAATTAGAGATATACTCACCACCATTGTTGCTCCTTAGAGCCTTCACATTATTCCTTGTATATTTCTCTACCAGTGCTTTGAACTCACAAAACTTGGAGAATGTTTGATCTTTCTTTTGTAGAAAGAAGATCCAACACTTTCTAGAAAAATCATCAACAAAATCACATAATGCTTGTGATTTGCTGTGGAAAGTGTAGAGAATGGTCCACACACGTTTGAGTGAACTATCTCAAGGATTATTGCTGCATGATTCCCCTTCTCATGAATTCTTTAGTATACTTTCCCATGATACATCCCTTGCATGTGTATATCTGCGCAAGAGTACCCTTTGGAATACCTGTAGAAATCTGTTGCATGATCCTCAAAGCAATGTGGTGTAGATGGCCCAATCTCCTGTGCCATAACTCACTTGTATCCCAACTCACCACCTTCCCTGATTTACTGCTCAATGCTGCACATCCATCTACATCAATTTTGTAGAGGTTCTTCACACGAACCCCAATCTTCTTTACCTGTCCTGTGGCTTTGTGACGAAGGAACGCCTTTCCTTCACTGAAAACTACTTCATATCCAAGATCCTCCAACATAGAAACTAAAAATAAATTATTTTTCAAGCTTGGTACATGCATGACATATTTTAATATGAAAGGTTTACCTGACAGTCTCTGGAAAGTAACTGTACCAATCTCGGTAGCGCTATACCTCCCGTCATCACCCATCTCAATGTGCATTTGAAGATCCTTCTCCTCCAAGCTACTAAAGAGTTCTTTGTTTCCCGTCATGTGGAAAGATGCTCCACTATAAAAGTACCACATAGATCTCATCATAGTTGACACCATGCATGTGATGAGAGAGAAGTCTAACTCAAACTGTGAATCCAAAGCTTCACCCATTGCATCTCCCGGAGCCTTGTTATTCTTCTTCTTCTTTTGTGGACAATTTGTGGCATAGTGTCCATGATCATGACAGTGAAAAAAATTCACCTTTGACATGGAACACTTCTTGCCTTCTTTGCCGGTCTCAGATTTTGAATAGAACTTCTTCCCCTTCCCCTTCTTTTCCTTACGAGTCAAGGCACAATTTTCCTCATCATTAGTATTGTATGAGGATCCATCCCTGGTATTTCGCCTGTTGTACCTTAAGAGACAATCCCTTAGCTATGATAAGGAATCAGTGCTGAAGACATTTATATGATTATGTCACAAAATTATTTGTCTTTGTTTAATCACCCTCAATTATTTATCATTAAACCCTCAAATATCAAATATAATGAATGTCTCACAATGCTATCATTTGCTGATGTTGAATGAAATGACTAGAAGAAAATGAAAGAAAGAAGCCCAAACTATTATGTTGTTATACAGAATATATCATTTCAAACTCCAGAAGAATTATATGAAAGAAACAGTTAAAATGAAGGAGTGCCAATTAAGGGTTTTAACTCTTGCTTACATGAGTAAAAAGCAACCTGCTGCTCATTACTTCATTTTATTCAAAGATAGAAAACACAAAATGTAAACTTGAACACATATCAACATGAACATATTCCAGAAACTTGTTTCTCATTGATTAATCTATGAAATCTCTGAGTACAAAATTATAGTCTGAAGGTCCAAAACTCGGAACCCTTATTTCCATGAATTATTACATTAAATACAATAAAAAGTAGTTCGAAACTGCTATAACTGATCCTAACTACCTCAACTCCCGATGACTTTGTAAACTATCTATTACATACCCTCAAAATGTATTATTACATTTACATAATCTTTGAAAGATTATAACAACATAAAAATTGACACCCTAATATATATGCTGAATGTGAATAGTTGACGATGTTGCTACATTTCTTGGATCAAATTTTGATTTGTCTTGCTTCGAAGTTGAAGGATATTTTGGAAATTCTATCATCCAAGCTCTTCACTTCTTCCATATCTCTACTCTTGTCCTAGGTGAATGTATCAGATTGTGATACTCTAACTTGAAAGCAATAATTCAGTTGTAGGATGGTCTTTATGTAAATAGAGTTTTTACCAACCACAGCAGTTGAAAATGTCTCTAAAGAAAGTTGATCATCGTTGCTCCCTTGAGTACCTGAGTCTTTTCATGTGTATTATCAACTTTAATTTTTGTTAATACCAATAAGTTTTCATAAGAATCCCATGACAACAGACCTCCTCCAAGTGCCCAGCATGAAGGTAAACCTGCTCTTGTTAATTTGTCCAATGACTTATCAAACTGACTTATTGCTTCTTTGATTTCTATAAACTTCTTTTATGTGGATTTCCTATAATCATTCTTGACAATCATCTTATTAATATCTACTGCATATAAGATTCTATCTTTAATATCATTTTCCTCTAATTCTTGAGTTGTTTTGGAATTAATAAAGTCAATGAATCTTTTTGCCCAAATAGCCCTATTGATTGTATTCTATATATCTGCCATTACTTGTTCTTAAAATTCTCTGATAAGACTTTTCTCTTCTGCAACCACCATCAAAAGGTTCAAAATTGACTTCATTTCAGAAATGATATCATTCCAAATGATATCTTTTTCCTATATTAAAGATATGTTCCCTTTCAATTTTTCTTTAAGGCTTTTGATCTCAGCATTAGAATTCTGACTGTCCATTTTGTATTTACTGGCTTCATTTTCTGCAGCTTGAATAATCTTCGATGCAGTCTCTAGATCTACTTGAGCCTTTTTCTGATCCCTTTCTACCATCTGCAATTCATTATTCAATTGAGAAATCTGTGCTTGTGGATCTTCGTTACCTGAAGGAAAAACAAAGATACAAGTATGACTATCAATATGATTTTGCAGAGATATTGCAGTTTGTTTTATTTTGGAAATTTCCTCCTCCTTTTGCATAAGCTGTTGTAGAGCCTTTTCCTTCTCATTCTCCACCTCTACAACCATTGAATGCTCTCCTATAGGTAATTTTAGCTTTTTCTTCAATGTAGATATCTCTGCTTCAGCACTTTGTAGAAGCTTCCACACGACAGTCCTATCATTAGGGTCCACTCCAATCTTTACTATTATTTTCTTCAGCTCCTCATTCTGAATTGTTAAAGCCCTAGAGTTGGCTTTCTCTAACTTCAACTGCTTAATTACTTTTCCAAGCATATTCTCTGTTTTCATTGCCATTGCATTAGTCTTTGTCAGGTCATTTACAATCAACTGACCTGTTTGCATATGTAGGTTCACCTTATCCAACAATGGGATATTTTTCACATATACGGTCACATTTATAGTATTGAAATTACTAGAGGAACCAATTGACATGTCAGTAGGGTGTGACAGGGAAATTTTGAATTTATATTTCTCAAGATCTGTGGCAGTCAAAAGCCTTGTTTGATCTGGAGCAATCTGATATTCGGCTTGGGCCTCCATACTGGATTTCATCTTTTGGTTCCTCTTTGCAATTTGGGAAAACATCTGTTTGATCAATGATACTTGTTCATGAGAGGTCTCATGTCTTCTAGGTGAAGCATGAGCATTTTGTTCCTCTCCCAATTGTAAAGAAAAACCAGGCTGATTATATGCACGCTCTTCATTAAACTTTGTCCTTTTCTCCGCTCCCTGCCCCTCATCTTCTAAATCAACTACCGTTTCTTTATTTCCTTTATTAGAATTTTCTGATATGATGGGAGTCTGAATATTTGAACATGTTGAACTCATTACTCCTTTTATTGCTATCTTCTCTAAATCTGGTCTGCTTTCATGAATGAAAGTTGAACATCCATTCTCAACTCTTCTATTGGAAATTACACTATGAGGGTCATAAGCCCAGCTTTCCCCTAACAGCAAATGCACCTCATCTAACATTTTAGTAACCTCCTCAAATGCCTGTCTCATTTTAACTATGAAAGGACCTACAGTCATGAGCCATTTGAACATATGTCCCTTTTTCATTGGCACAAAGTTAACTTGATCAACATTCATACTTTGTCAAATAAACTCCAAAGCAAATAGCCTCATGGGAACAAATATTGGAAGTTTATAAGGCTCAACACTTGCTCCATAAAACCTAATTTCTAAATAATCCTAAAAAAAAAACCAATCTCCAAATTTACAGTTTTCCCCTAAATGCATGAATTCTTGAGCTTTGGGTAAAAAATAGGGGGGAGGAACTCCATTCAAAACTTTATATGCACTTGACATGAAATAACTGGCAAAATCAAACAGTCCAGTTTCATTTTGTTCCCTCCTCACTATATGTATCCAGAAAACTACAGATTGCCTCTTCTTATTCATATCCATAATATTCATACCTAGATGCATAAATTCCAGCTCATTTTGATATAAGAACAAGTAAATGATTAATGAAGGAAATCTGAAAGAACCTGTTAATGATAGGCTCATTAGCTGTGAATTTACTGCTTCCTGCCAATAGGATGGAATATCCAGCACCATTCCTGGCTTCATCATCATGGAAAACATCCCCAACATTGATTTGTCCACCATTCTGTCATCATCTTTACCCTAAATCTTTGCAATGCTGCTTAGAACCGGCTGAACCTCAGTATCAAAAATTTCCATAGGAAAATCCTTGCTGTCAGGCTGAAATTGCTGTGTGTTAGGATTTATAAAATGAATAAGCTGATTGAAGTCTTGACCTGCAAGGTTATCATAACACGCTACCAAAGAATCATCGGAGAATTGAACACATGACTCTGACTCAGGGTAACAAAGGGCTTGGCGGATTAACTGGGAAAATACTTGTAAAACATTCTCTCCTTGACAATTCATCACAAAACATTTTCCAGGATACATAATGGAAACCAACTAGGATATAAATTTGGGAAAAAGATGGTTTCTAGGGATACATACAGACAAAAAACCAGACTTTGCCATGGCAGCATACGCCGGAGAGGCTTTGTCATTCAAGAGAACTTGTTGGTAAAATGGAAGATGAACCAGGGAACAATTTGTATCTTGGATATCCCTCTCGGTATCCATGAGAGGGATATGACTAGTATAACCTGAAAGAGATGAACACTTAGCCATAATTCAGAACTACGACGACAGACAACTTACAAATTGACTAAATTTTGATAAGGTGGCGGAAAACTGAATAGGGTGCAGCACAAATTAATCACAAATATCAACTTAATCCAAACTGGCTTCGGGAAAAATGTGAATTTCACTTAAATAGGTGGCGCGGATTTTTAAAATTAAATGCTGACATGACTCGCCAACGAACCTTTGAGTTCATCTGACGTGGAGGAAAGCTGTGAACAACTCAGCGCCTTACGTCACTGCGGGGGATTTCGGGGTACGAAGAATTATTTTTGGCTTTTTCCCCCGCATTCAATCTCCACCGCTCATTTGTGTTACTCCCGCGGTCAACCTGGTCAACTGTGGAGGCACCCTTTATTTTAACTCGTGTGCTTGTTGTGCCTGTGGGTTGAGTCCTTTGATCAGGGTTGAAGAAGTCATCGTATCCCAATCAATAAAATAATCGAGCTTTAATCTTCAAGACATGACCCACTCATATAAATTTTAAAGTATTAAAACTTTCAACTCTAATGCGATGAACCAAAATATTTTAATGCCAAAGTTTAAAGACCTTAATACTTTAACGTGTTTTAACAATTTTCTATATTTTTTTTTGTATTTTCAAAATTGAAAATAAAAGGATATTGAAAATGATCCACAACATCTGGCTCCACCTGGGGATAGTGTTTTTTTCCATGAAACACTAGGAACCTGCAAATCAGTGCCTTCACTTTGGGCATGAACTCACATGATGCTTGATGAAAAATATACAGTTATGAAAACCAAATATGTACAATGATGAACCTGCTATTTTCAATGCTGGAAATAATGTTTCAAATACTACCCATTAACAAGAAGTTCTACTGCTTCCCCATCAAGATTTTCCAGCAAAAAAGTATTATTTGATCTAACTTAAGTGATTTTGTAAGGACGATACCATAGAGGATAAAACTTACCATGTTTTCCCTTATCCTCTTTCCTGGTATCCCATCTTAGTACCATATCCTTAGTTTGGAACATAATCTCCTTTGCCTTTCTGTCAAAAATGGACTTCATTTTCTCCTGATACGTGATCAAATTGTCTCTGACTTTATTTCTGCTTTCACTTAATTCTATTACCTTATTCAACCTTCTTATCAATTCATTAGGTTCCTCTTGTGCTTCTTGAAGAAAATAAATTACTGTTTTTGCTAACTGAGTGGGAAACAAAGCTTGAGTACCATATACTAACTCATAAGGGGACTTACCATTAGATCTTCTAGTAGTCATTCTCACTGCCTAGAGAGAAAATATCAGCTTTGAGTCCCAATTCTTCTGATTCTCATTAATTGTTTTCTTTAAGATCTTGACCAATGTCTTGTTAGATGACTTTGCTAATCCATTCCCTTAAGGACGATATGCTGTGGAATGAGACAATATCACATTATAAGTTTGACAAAAAATTATAAACCTGATTGAGTTGAATACCTGAGCATTGTCTGTGGCGATTTTCATTGGAGATCCAAACCTACTGAAAATATTCTCTTCCAAAAACTTCATTACTACCAAATCATTTGCTTTTCTGGTAGGAATTGCCTCTACCCATTTTGTAAAATAATCAGTGGCAGTCAGAATCCACTTAAACTGCCCACTTGATGGTGGATTAATTTCTCCATTAAAATCTAATTACCATTGTCTGAAGAGTTATTTAATAAAAACAGGAAGAAGAGGTAAAGGAGCTAACCTTTTCTTTTCTGCAAACAATTGGCATTTCTGACAGCTTCTAATAGCTCTATATACATAAACAAATAGAGAAGGCCAGTAGAAACCTGATTTAAGAATCTTATGAGCAGTTACTTTCCAACTATAATGACCTCCACACAAACATTCATGATACTCCTTGATCAATTCCATTGATTCTCCTTCTGTCAAACATAGCAATAAGACACCAGCAAGATCTTTCCAATATAATTTAGCATCAATTATAACATAAGGTTGAGCTTTAAGTTTTAGGGCTCTCTATTTTTCTTTACTGATCGAGGGAGGGCAAGAGAAAAAAACATAAATAGTGAATAATATCTGTATACCAGTCTGAGTAGAGAAATTTGTACTTGATTGCTGACCTTGTTTTAATATGATTGGTCTCCTCAACCACCTCATCTAATGGTGCAAGAAAATTAATTCCCAGAGTTTTGAAATTAGATTCTGTTAGCAATTTAGCTAACCCCTGTCCTTTGACTAACTTAGTAGGTTTAATGTCCAAATCATATTCTTGAATTTTGGCCATCCATTTTCCTCTTTTTCCCTCTACATCACTCTGAATCAACACATCTTTTACAGCAGAATTAGGTACATATGCTACTATTTGAGAATGAAGTACATATGTCTTGAAAGATTTCAATGATTTCACTAAGGCATATACCTGCTTCTCCAGGATGTTATATTTGAGTTCTGTATCTCTGAGGACTTTACTAAAAAATGCCACTGGTTGCTCCTTTCCTTCTTCGTTCTTCTATAACAACACAACAACAATAGTGGAAGGTGATGCAAATGAAAAAAATTGGAAAGATTTCAAATAATCTGGACTAATCAAAACTGGAGCTTCTTGAAGAGCCTCTTTAATTCTGGAAAAGGATTCTCTTGCTTCTTTATCCCATTTTACTTCAGCATTTTTCTTCAACATATCTGTTATTTTTCTGGCAATATCAGCATAATTTGAAACAAATATTCTCAAAAATTTGATTTTCCCTAGAAATATTTGAATATCTTTCTTACTTCTAGGTAATCGAATTGTTTGTATAGCCTCCACCCTTGCCGGATCAGTTTTCACACCTTGGTTTGAAACTATATGTCCCGGAAAATTACCTTCCTCTTGAGCAAACAAGGATTTCTTAGGATTCAATGATACCCAAATTTTCTGCATTTCAAGAAGCCTTCTGCAGGTGCTCTAAATGTTCATCGTCAAACCCTGAAAAAATAGTCACATCATCCAAATATATGACTACAAATTTGTCACCTATAAAATCTATATCCATTGCCCTCTGGAAAGTAGCTCCTGCATTCATGAGGCCAAATGGCATCCTGGCATACATGAACGTTCCCTAGGGTGTAGTGAAGGTTGTTTTCTTCTGATCTCCTTTCTCAACTGCTACTTGGTTGTATCTATAAAAACCATCAACCATGGATAACTTATAAGCTCCAGTCACTTTCTACAGGACATAGTTCATCTTTGGTAAAGGATAATTATCTTTCAAGGAGGCTCTATTCAAGTTCCTGAAATCTACACACAATATTATCTCTCCATTTTTCTTCCTTACTGGAACTAGATTTGAAACCCACTCTGAGTACTTGAGTGGAACCATGATTTTTGTTTGCAAAAGTTTCTTCACCTCTTTCTCAATAGGGGCTAGTAACAATGGATTAATCTTCCATAGCTTCTGCCTGTGTGGCTTAACCCCATCCTTCAGTGGTATTTTATGCTGAATAATATCTAAATCATAAGTATTCAAATCTTCATATGACCATGCAACACATCTATGAACTTTTTGAAAAGATTTGCATACCTTTCTTTATAATATTTAGGAACTCCTTTGAGAAAATTGACTATTTTGGGCTCCTGCTGAGTTCCTAAATTACAATCCTCCATCTCTCCATCCTGAGATTCCTTCTTCTGATTCATTGCTACATCGTTAGCATCAAACAATATTTCAAGAGGAACCAGGCCTCTGGGCAATATGTTATCTTTCAACTGAATTATTTTTTGGTCACCAATTGTCTGCTTCAGGTTTCTAGGCACATCATTTTGATTAGCTTGATCACTTTCTTGATCAATTTGACTATCTTCAAAATTTCCAATCATTGTTAAAAATTGATTGATCTGCTCATCATCTTCAAAAACCTGCCAGTGCTTTACATTATCAGGGATTGAAGGCCTGTGTCTCAACTCAATTTCATATCTCAGCCTTGGATTAATTGGTGGCTTAAATGTGCTGGATGCAACTGCTAATGAGTTTTCCATTCTATTTTATTCTCTTGGAATGAATTGAAGGTTAAAGGCTTCAAAATAATTTTCAACTAGATCCCACACCTCATTTCTATAGGATCTTAATTTGGGATGCTTAGTCTGACACCAATTCTTAATCTGTCTTATTACTAATTCAAAATAACCAAAGATGGAAATAGATTATATTCCCATTTGTTTAGCTGTTTGCAAGCTCAAAATAAATGCTTCATACTATGCCACAATATTAGTCGATTCAAATTCTAGTTTGAAAGAAAAAGGTAAGAGATTACCTTAAGGAGATATAAAGATGAACCCAACTCCCGTGCCTTCCTTAGAATATGATCCATCGAAATAACACTTTCAAATTTTATTTGAATGCAGCTCCTTATGTGACCTTGCTGAAGAGAGATTCTTCTGTGATTCTTCAACAAATATTGCATCTTCATGCAACATAAAACAAGAGAGATCCTCCTTCTCTTGACCATAAATGGGAGAATTACCTGAATCTTTCTTGGTGGTAGTTTTCATGAATCTGGTTTCTCCCCCATTGAAAACCATTGAAAACAGGGATGATGGCATATGTGAAATCCAACTTTAAGACACCTCCAAGCTTTGCCCCCCAAGATCTAGACAACAACATACCAAATCTGGCCAAAATATCTGAAACCACTACATCCATCATGATACTCTTGGCTGGGATTTGGGCCAAGGAAACAACCATGTCTTTGATAAGACCTACACACTTCACCCTTTTTGAATCAAAAGAATAGAGGTCTCTATATGAATTAGTGATTTGTAAATTTAGCTCTTTCATCACAGATAATGGCATAAGATTACGTGATGCACTAGAATCAAGCATACAATTATGAAGAATGAAATCATGCAAAAGTACTGATATATAAAAAGGTGGAACAGAAGAGTCTACCTCTTCAACATGAGGCCCGAAAGTAACCACTAGTTTCTCTTCTTGTAAATTCACAATATCACCCACCTCATCAGACTGAGATAGATTAATAAACTCTGCAATTTCTTTCTTATAACCAGGTGTTTTAGTCAACTCAAGAAAAGGTACTTGAATTTTAACTTTTTCTACCTCTTTAGACAAACTGAAAGTTTGGTTTTGTTTGATCAACCTTTCAGGTTCTTCTTGATTTCTGTTTGGATTTGTATGTTTCTCAGGAACAGTAACAATATTATCCATAATATTAGTGTCATTAGACTTGTTTTGGTAAGCTTCAACTTGTTGCTTCTCATTTTATTTTACTGGATTCATGGGCTGCTTCCCCTTGTCTGATTGTTTTATTGAATTTTTCTATTGTGGAGTCGCCATTGGAGAAGGGACTGAATCTGATTCTTTCTCTTCATCATCCTGACTTCTCAACCTCTTTTTTGATCTCAAGTCATATTTCTTATGCAACTCTTCTTGCATAAAATCAATAAATTGTTTGCAGTAATCATCCATCTCTTCCTGATCAAATTAAATATCAACTTCTTTACATTCCTCTTCACATTATTTTTCACATTCTTCTTCTGCATCACCTTCCATATATATGGCAGAAATTTGTTCTTCATCTTCTTTCTGATCATGATCAACAGACTGAGAAGGTGCTGCTTCTATATATAAGGGTGCTTGAACTTGATCCTGGTCTCTTCTCTCCCTTTGCAAAATCTGCAGGGGATGCTTTCTGAATTGGGGATTAAAAACCCCTCTGTTTTGATGTGTGGGTTTCTTGTTATCCAATTCCAACTTTACTAATTTATTTGAAATTTTTTTTAATGACCTTGGTCATGTCATCAATCCTTTGATATTGAATTGACTCTTTTTTAGCTTTAACTTTATCTTGAACTGACCGCTTTTCTTGAGCTTTCCCAACAACAGTCATATCTGCTTCAATCTCCAACGCATTCGTTTGGATTTGTTCAAGAGTAGGGGACCTTATTTCTCTCAAAGTAAAACTAAAATTTGATACAAATGCCCCAGCAAAAACAACTCTTGCTCTAATAGGAGGAGGTCTCATTTCTGCAGGCAAGCTATTGTACAATTTATTGAATCTTTTAATGAAATCACTCATATTTTCATCAGTTTTTTTCTTAATAGCATTAAATTCTGTCAAAGAATAACCATGGTCTCTCTTTTCACCCCATCTTTGGATGAATTTTCTTTCTAACTCATCCTAATCATTAATGGAGCCATTTGGTAACCCTTTAAACCATTTTCTTGCCTCTCCATTTAGAGACTGCACAAAATGTCTCATTACTACATCTAGATGTTCAACGTTGAAATTTTCGGCAAAAGTGCAAAAGAAAGGCAAGTGTTGTTCTGCAGTTATTTCATCTTCACCAATAAACCTAGGAAGCAACTTAAGAAATTCTTGAGACATTGCATTCATTGGTTGGGGAAGATTTAATGGTGCATATATGTTCATCAAGAAAGAAGGGGATTCCATGTTTATGCCTTGATTGACTACTCCTTGAGTAGTGGGAATCTGTGAACTAGTTGTAGATGTTGATGAATGGGGTGAAACAATTGATAAGGGAAGAGGCTGATAAACTAAAGCAAAAGAACTGGAAACTGTATTAAGCTGAATCTCTGTAAATGTAAATGATACAGATTCAAAAGATTGCTCTTCTAACCTTGGTTCTTGGAAATGAATGGATGGAGACAAGGATTATTGTTTCGAGAAAGTGAGTTTCCGTGAAATATCCTTGGATGAAAGAGTATGAGAACTACTACCAGGTGCAGGCAGTGTGGCATCAGGTGTAGAAAGTGTTTTTGATTTTTGGCCTTTTTTAGAAACCAATTTTTCTGGATTTGAAAGGGTAGGAACTTTCTGCTAAGAGGTATCAGACCTCATATGTGGCCTCTTATAAGCCATAATTAGAAAATGAAAACAAAACTTTTAATATTTCCTCCTCTCTGAACAACCAAAGAAAATATAAAGAAAACCCAGGGAAAAACTTCGCTTCTTCGTTCCCCGGCAATGATGCCAAAAAATGTTGTACCTTATCAGACAATCCCTTAACTGTGATAAGGAATCAGTGCTTAAGACATTTATATGATTATGTCACAAAATTACTTGTCTTTCTTTAATCACCCTCAAGTATTTATCATTAAACCCCCAAATATCAAATATAATGAATGTCTCACAATGCTATCATTTGTTGATGTTGAATGAAATGACCAGAAGAAAATGAAAGAAAGAAGCCCAAACTGATATTCTGTTATATAGAATATATCATTTCAAACTCCAGAAGAATTATATGAAAGAAACAGTTAAAACGAAGGAGCGCCAATTAAGGTTTTTAACTCTTGCTTACATGAGTAAAAAGAGACCTGCTACTCATTACTTCATTTTATTCAAAGATAGAAAACACATAATGTAAAATTGAACACATATCAAAATGAACATATTCCAGAAACTTGTTTCTCATTCATTAATCTTTGAAATGTCTGAGTACAAAATTATAGTCTGAAGGTCCAAAACTCGGAACCCTTCTTCCCCTGAATTATTACATTAAATAAAATAAAAAGCAGTTCGAAACTGCTTTAACTAATCCTAACTACCTCAACTCCTGAGGACTTTGTAAACTATCTATTACATACCCTCAAAATGTCTTATTACATTTACATCATCATTGAAATATTATAACGACATAAAAATTGACACCCTAATCTATATGCTAAATGTGAATAGTTGACGAGGCTGCTACATTTCCTGGATCAATTTCTAATTTGTCTTTCTTCGAAGTTGAAGGATATTTTGGCAAGTCTATCATCCAAGCTATGCACTTCTTCCATATCTCTACTCTTGTCCTGGGTGAATGTATCAGATTGTGATACTCTAACCTGAAAGAAATAATTTGGTTGTAGGATGGTCTTTCTGTAAATAGAGTTTTTACCAACCACAACAGCTGAAAATGTCTTTGAAGAAAGTTGATCATCGTTGCTCCCTTGAGTACCTGAGTCTTTTCATGTGTATTATCAACTTTACTTTTTGTTAATACCAATAAGTTTTCATAAGAATCCAATGACAACAAACCTCCTCCAAGTGCCCAGCATGAAGGTAAACCTGCTCTTGTTAATTTGTCCAATGACTTTTCAAACTGACTTACTGCTTCTTTGATTTCTATCAACTTCTTTTCTGTGGCTTTCCTGTAATCATTCTTGAAAATCATCTTATTAATCTCTATTGCATATAAGATTATATCTTTAATCTCATTTTCCTCTAATTCTTGATCTGTTTTGGAATTAATAAAGTCAATGAATATTTTTTCCCAAATAGCCCTATTGATTGTCTTCTGTCTATTTTCCATTACTTGTTCTTCAAATTCTCTGATAAGACTTTTCTCTTCTGCAACCACCATCAAAAAGTTCCAAATTGACTTCATTTTAGAAATGATATCATTCCAAATGATATCATTTTCTTGTATTAAATATACATTCCCTTTCAATTTTTCTTTAAGGCTTTTGATCTCAACATTAGCATTCTGACTGTCCATTTTGTATTTTCTGGCTTCATTTTTAGCAGCTTGAATAATCTTCGATGCAGTCTTTAGATATGCTTGAGCCTTTTTTCAATCCCTTTCCTCCATCTACAATTCAGTATTCAATTGAGCAATCTTTGCTTGTGGATCTTCATTACCTGAAGGAAAAAAAAAGGTACAAGTATGACTATCAATATGATTTTGCGGAGATATTGCAGTTTGTTTTATTTTGGAGATTTCCTCCTCCTTTTGCATAAGCTATTGTAGAAGATTTTCCTTCTCATTCTCCACCTCTGCTACCTCTGTAGCCATTGAATGCTCTCCTGTAGGTAATTTTAGCTTTTTCTTCAATGTAGATATCTCTGCTTCAGCACTTTGCAGAAGCTTCTGCACGACAGTCCTATCATTAGGGTCTACTCCAATCTTTACTATAATTTTCTTCAGCTCCTCATTCTGAATTGTTAAAGCCCTAGAGTTGGCTTTCTCTAACTTCAACTGCTTAATTAATTTTCCAATCATATTCTCTGCTTTCATTTCCACTGCATTAGTCCTTTTTAGGTCATTTACATTCAACTGACCTATTTGCATATGTAGGTTCACCTTATCCAACAATGGGATATTTTTCACATCTACGGTCACATTTACAATATTGAAATTAATAGAGGAAAAAATTGACATGTCAGTAGGGTGTGTCTGGGAAATTCTGAATTGATCTTTCTCAAGATCCATGGCAGTCAAAAGCCTTGATTGATCTGGAGCAATCTGATATTCGGCTTGGGCCTCCATACTGGCTTTCATCTTCTGGTTCCTCTCTGCAATTTTGGAAAACATCTATTTGATCAGCGGTACTTTTTCATGAGAGGTCTCATGTCTTTTGGGTGAAGCAAGAACATTTTTTTCCTCTCCCAATTGTAAAGAAAAACCAGGCTGATTATATGCATGCTCTTCATTAAAATTTGTCCTTTTCTCAACTCCCTGCTCCTCATCTTCTAAATCAACTACTATTTCTTTATTTCTTTTATTAGACTTTTCTGATATGACGGGAGTCTGGATATTTGAATCTGTTGAACTCATTACTCCTTTGCTTGCTATATTCTCTAAATCTGGCCTACTTTCATGAATGAAAGCTGAATATCCATTCTCAACTCTTCTATTGGAAATTACACTTTGAGGTTCATAAGCCCAACTTTCCGATAATAGCAAATACATCTCATCTAAAATTTTAGTAACCTCCTCAAATGCCTGTCTCATATTTAATATGAAAGGACCTACAGTCATGGGCAGTTTGAAAATATGTCCCTTTTTCATTGGCACAAAGTGAACTTGATCAACATTCAGAATTTGTCGAATAAACTACAAAGAAAATAGCCTCATGGGAACAAATACTGGAAGTCTATAAGGCTCAACACTTGCTCCATACAACCTAATTTCTGAATAATCCTAAAAAACAAACCAATCCCCAAATTTACAGTTTGCCCCTAAATGCATGAATTATTGAGCTTTGGGTAAAAAACAGGGGGGAGGAACTCCATTCAAAACTTTATATGCACTTGACATGAAATAATTGGCAAAATCAAACAGTTCATTTTCATTTTGTTCCCTCCTCACTATATCTATCCAGAAAACTACAGATTGCCTCTTCTGATTCATATCCATAATATTCAGACCTAGATGCATAAATTCCTCCACATTTTGATATAAGAACAAGTAAATGATTAATGAAGGAAATCTGAAAGAACCTGTTAATGATAGGCTCATTAGCTGTGAATTTACTGCTTCTTGCTAATAGGATGGAATATCCAGCACCATTCCTGGCTTCATCATCATGGAAAACATCCCCAACATTTATTTTTCCACCATTCTGTCATCATCTTTACCCATAATATTTTCAATGCTGCTTAGAACCAGATGAACCTCAGTATCAAAAATTTCGATAGGAAAATCCTTGATGTCAGGCTGAAATTGCTGTGTGTTAGGCTTTAGAAATTGAATAAGCTGATTGAAGTCTTGACCTGCAAGGTTATCATAACACGCTACCAAAGAATCATCGGAGAATTGAACACATGACTCTGACTCAGGGTAACAAAGGGCTTGGCGGATTAACTGGGCAGATACTTGTAAAACATTCTCTCCTTGACAATTCATCACAAAACATTTTCCAGGATACATAACAGAAACCAAACAGGATATAAATTTGGGAAAAATATGGGTTCTAGGGATACATGCAGACAAAAAAATAGACTTTACCGTGGCAGCATAAATTGGAGAGGCTTTTTCATTCAAGAGAACTTGTTGGTAAAACGGAAGATGAACCAGGGAACAATTTGTATCTTGGATATCCCTCTCGGTATCCATGAGAGGGATATGACTAGCAGAACCCGACATAGATGAACTCTTAGCCATAATTAAGAACTACGACGACATATGACTTACAAAGAGACTAAATTTTCATAAGGTGACGGAAAAATGAACAGGGTGCAACACAAATCAATCACAAATATCAAATTAATCCAAACTTGCTTCGGGAAAAATGTGAATTTCACTTAAATAGGTGGCGCGGCTTTTTAAAATTAAATGCTGACATGACGCACCAATGAACCGTTGAGTTCACCTGACATGGAGGACAACTGTGAAAAACTCAGCGCCTTACGTCATTGCGGGGGATCTCGGGGTATGGAGAATTATTTTGGCTTGTGTACCCGCATTCAATCTCCACCGCTCATTTGTGTTACTCCCACAGTCAACCTGGTCAACTGCAGAGGCACCCTTTATTTTAACTCGTGCACTTGTTGTGCCCGCGGGTTGAGTCCTTTGATTGGGGTTGAAGAAGTCATCGCATCCCGCTCAATAAAATAATCGAGCTTTAATCTTCAAGACATGACCCACTCGTATAAAGTTTAAAGTATTAAAACTTTCAACTCTAATGCGATGAACCAAAATATTTTAATGCTAAAGTATAAAGACCTTAATACTTTAACGTGTTTCAACAATTTTCTATACTTTTTTTTGTATTTTCAAAATTGAAAATAAAAGGATATTGCAAATGATCCACAACATCACCAAAACTCTTAGTGTACCAAATCTAACCATAGTCGCTCCCAATCTGGTAACTTCTCCCTCCCATTCATAGAGTCTTGGTAACTATGCCAGCTCTTGGGAAGGCGTAAAAGTTCTAGGCTCACCAAGTCATCATCACCTATAGTAATCCCAACACTTCCAAGCTCATCTCGACATTGAGTGAACTTGGTCAAGTATTTCTGGATTGTGTCACCCTTCTCCATTTTGATTTTTCTGAGGTTGTCCTTTAGTGCCAATTTTTTGTGGTCATTGCTGCTTTGAAACACATCTGTCAAGGCCTTCCACATAGCATATGGAGTTGCCTTGCGATGGAGACTCAAGATAATATGATCACAAACTCCCTGTAATAATATCCTCCTCGCCTTTGCTACCTTCTTCTACCATGCATCAAGAAGTTGGAATCTATTGTCGTTGGCTTGGGAATATCACTATCCATGAATTCATTCAACCCATTGTCCTCCAACACTGCCTCCATCTTGTCCTTCCTTGCAATATAATTTGAACTACCCTCGAGTGCATATTCGAGTCTCAAGCCATTGAAAGACATCTTGATCCGCTTCTAGCTCCAAAGAAAGTATCTGCAAATTTGAATACTCTTCAACACAAAATAAATTTCTTCTCCACTATTGTGATTCCTGGTGCTCTGATACCATGTAGAAATTACACCAATGGATTCAATCCGATCATGTAATGTACTAAAATAAGATACTTAATCCTTCTACAATATTTTCAGAATATAAAACACAATCGCTCAATCACATGCAAGTAAGAGAAAGAAGTAAATCAATCGCACAACATAAGATTTACCCGGGGAAAGAAACTGCTCGAAACCACTCCATATTTATTTTATAATCAACCAAGGAATAATGAAACAATAAAATGCATGTGTGTTCACCACAACCTCATACACTCTACCAATTGCTTCACACTGATCTAGGAAAAATTGGACAAACACATAGCCAATTTCCTGCCTACCCTCAACCTACCTTGCTCACATAATACCTAGAGAAATAAACCCCTATTAAATAGGAAAGTCAGCCTGCCTTGATTGCGTAATACATCATGGGCTTCCTGTGGCTTTATAACTGCACCTGAGCAGTTTGCTAAAAATACAATTGATAATTTACTTGTCTTGAACCTTTGTCTCAACTGGGTCTCCATCAGAATTGACATGCATGCAACTATTAATAGTGAATCATCAGTTACTTGGTAGATCACTACTTGTGAATTAAATCTATTTTTGTTCGCTTGATCTTCCACTAGCTCATTAATCAGTTAGAACTAGTTAAACTAATTTTTAGCTCAATTAATGTGAATTAACTGATCACACTCACACCACACTAGTGCTACAACTGCAATTGGACCCTGTAAATAATAGAATCACTCCACATGCCTATCTTTGACCCTCAACTCGAAATTATTGAGCTAACTAAGTCCATCACAGTTAGTTAACTATTGCAAGTTTTTTTTTTCTAAATAAGATTGATCTATTAACAGGAGTAAAAAATACAACGTGACTGAGGCCAAAAACTACTGCCTTGGGGTAGGCAGAATTAACAGGAAAAACACCTTTAAAGACTCCCCTTTGATAGGGAAACCAGTCTGGAAAAGAAGTCCACAACCCACGCAGGGGCTCACCTTATGAACATCCTGAAATTGCAGAGTGTGCATGGATACAAAAAAGAACAAAAACAAGCCAAAAATCCACCTAATCGGTTGATCATTAACAAGCCCCATTGAAAGGGCCGCAAGGTGAGAAGAAGGCACTACTGTAAACATACTATTCATCTGGAGGAACTTCAACGATGCAACACCAGCCAGAAGCCAGCATATCCCGAGCCAGAGCATCTTCGGATTCAGAGGGGCCCTGATCAGCGGGCGCCATCACCACCTCAGGAACGCTGCGAGCTGGATCATCCGGAGGTTTCAACGTCGCACTACCAATTCCCATCTGAGGATTCGACATCTGGGCAGAGTCTGGAACGAGGCCTGTTGGATGAGCACTGGACTCCCCCAGCTGAGCTTCCTCCTGGAAGATAACTGAAAAGAGAAATGAAATCCTAGGGCGATTCAGTGTGCTGTCAAATGTGAAGCGCGCAGACCCAGTGGTAGGTTGAGGCAGAGAGGCTGGAGGGTGGGGAGCAGGAGATTCTCTAAAGCGCCCTCTCCCACTGCAAGTACGAGGGTAGTGGCCAGCCATCAAACCACTAGAGCGAGTAGTCGCGCCAGACGAATAGCTGGAAGACATGCTAGGAAGACGACCCCTGGTGCCACCTCTGCGGCTCCTCATCCTATGGCGCAACCGAGGCATGGAGGGAGAAGGAAGGGGCTGGACAACAGCAGTGACAGAGATATACCAACGCGGGCAGAGGCCTAAGGTCCGAGCTATGTGCTCAAGAATCAACGGTGTCGATTTCGCCCAAGGACCTGAGCAAAGCTCCAAGAGATCCTCCTCCTCCAGACAGTGAGGGACGACCAGAACAGTCGAACCGGCAGCAAACAGATTGAAAACTGAATTGAGACCCAAGACCATGAAGAAATGGTAGTGGTGCGACTGAAACGCAATAGAGAACCCGATGCCACCCTGCCCATTATCCTCCTCCTTCGCACATTGATAAGCCCCCATCGTAATTGCATCATTGAAGACGAATGCAGACTCAAGCATGCCAAAGCATGCGATGGCAGAATCCAGAGCAGAAAACATTGTATGAAAACCTGCCCCCCCATGAGCCGTGCCTTTGAACACTGCGTGGCTTAAATGCGAAGATCTGGCAAACAAAGGCGAGATATCATTCTTGTCCTGGGAAGGCAGGTGTTGATCCACCTCGCCGCGCCCCTGTCCCATCGAAATAAACTCAAGACTACACACCCGCATCCGGGAAGTTAACTATTACAAGTTGTTATGAGATAAGATTACAATTTATTTTCCAATTTATTAAAAATTGGTTTTTCACTTTCTCACTAATGTGTCACTAGAATCCCTCACTCATGTGTGACTTGGGATCCCACACTAGTGTGTGTGCATTTTCTTATGGAATTTCAACAGATTCAACAATAAATAACTCACACATGTCCGAACTGAGAGTTACCCAGCTAAGATTGGAGTTCAAGGGCAATGTACTATCAGTTGTATAATCATCCAAATTGTACAGGTGGTGCATGCAGTTAGAGGAATTCCCTATATGGATTCCACAATATTGGATGGGAATTTCCCTAAATAATAGGGCCTAATTACCCAAGGAAACAACACAAGGAAATAGGGAGTTGGGAAAGCAAAAATTTGGTTAATTATTGGCCTAGGCTTGTCTAGGAAGAAATGATACAAATAAAGATAGTGTAGAGGTTTCGCAGGTTGGAGAAAAGCATTGTAATCTTCTCATATTTTCTAAATAATGAAATATAAATATAGCGGGGTTTTTAGCTGTGGATTTCTCCAGGAAATCATTGTGTAATGTTTTTATTGAATTCTTTCTCTTGTATGCCTTTTGATTTCACGATCGTTTATTGGTTTCCACAATTGGTAGAGTAGATTCAAGTCTATTGTTTTAGCAAATTACAATTATCAGTTTGGATCTACAAGGAATTTATACAATTATTACGTCAAACATATCGAATGAATGAATTTACGATTTTTTTTGGCCAATACGACCGAACTTGGTAACTATGCTTTGAATCACGATTCCTATAGCCAAGAAACCAAAACATTTAAGCTCATGGAGGCTAGGACCAATCCTTTAATATATGCTCCTCTTGACCAATGATGATTCTCCATCAACCACCACCACTTTACCATATCATGTCCCTTCGTACAGTCTTCCACATGCACAATTATGGAATTGGCACAATTCATTACATAATGATCTTACTTTCCCCACTGAAGGAACTAACAAGCTAGATTTCCCATATTCAACACTTATTTAATGCGTCGGCTCATCCTTTCGAATGAATGGGGATGAAAGATTTCATAACATCTCTGAGCATGATTACCAAGTACCATTTTTCAATTACAACAAACCTTTTGGGAATTGTCTTCAAATGAGAGCACTTGTAAGAATTTTCTATGTCCGTGGTGCATGCGGAGAGAGGACCCCAATGCCACCTTTTTTAGAATTCCATGATATCAGTTTAGGGGGGGCTCTCATGTGAAAAAACCATCCCATTCAAGGTTTACCTTGGGGATAAAAGTCCCACAGTTCAATTTTTCATCTGCTTTGGAATTATTTGCTCTTAGCACATGATAGAAATAAGATCTTGGGACGTGATTTAATATCTTGAGGATCCTTATAATTATTTGAGCATCACATCCTCGGCTAAGGATTCAACTACATTACTGGTTGCCTGTCTTAGTCCCTAAGTGTGATTTTATTATAGTTGATCCTTGGGACTGATAATCACCCACCCCACCCATGCCACCCATTAATATAATTATGAAATTACCAAGCAAATTATCAAATAATAAATGACATTATATCAATAAATAGGTGTTACACAACATTTTTTCACCGTCCCTGCAATCCCCCATCCCACACATTGGAGGGAATTTTCCGTGACCTATGAGTAGTGACATAACCTTAAACCACTTTCATGGCATCCCCCTTTATAAGGAAAATCATTCCTCTGAAGAAAGTTTCCCTTGGAAAACCCTAAAAACTGATCTTTTGGCCTTGGCGCGACTAGCCAGTTCAGCCCTCGCGCCAATGGGGAAAATCCACCATAGAGGGTGCGCCAAATGGCGCTCTGTCCCAGTGTCTTACTCGCACCAAACTTAATAAGGATTGCTTTTTAAAAATAAATGGTGGAAGTTTGATTCCAACAAACTACTGAACGAGTCACTAAAATGAGTTGGGAGGTTTGGCTCCGAATCTCCATGTATGGGAGGGGGTTTTCCACCTATCATGGAAGCTTCCTTAGAGATAGGGCCAATCCCATAGTTGTAGGGATCCCAACTCCCCTTCCACCATCTATATAAGCTTTCCTTTTCCCTTAGCAAGCTAGGAAGAGCTGAACTTGTAGCAAGGAGACTATCGCCAGACAACCTTTGAGAGCCAAGCCGAAGAGAGATAGCTTCATCCCCTTTCCAACAAGCTTCGTTGAGACGTGATTCGCTGTCAGCCCCGCCGAAGGAAGGTCCAGCGTTAGAGCTTTGGGTTGTATCTTTCCTTTGTTATTTTAATGATAAGCGACTTTGATTATGGTTCTATTCGTGTGTCTATTTCTTTGATGCAATGAATTACATCCTCTCTAACTAATGTATGGTTACAAGATTTAGATTTTACGCTGTGTATCGTTGTATCATTTGCATTTGTGCAGGTGTTCAAACGTGTCAAGTGGAAGGATCGTGATTTTCCAAGCAAGGAGTGGGAAGCGTCATCCTTTCTCCAACGACCATTTCGTAGGACCTGAGGTAGGAAATTCGTTATGTTTTTGTCATTTTGTAACTAAGAACCTGCGTCACTGTGTGACCTGATTGTTGCTAGACCCGATCTAGGCTAGTAGGGATTGCCTCTGTCCGCAGAGGGGATTTACCTCTCCAACAATAGGTTTATAAAATGAAGCCCTCAGGGTTAGCTCAATTGTTCAAGTCCTCATTGTCAAATTACCTTTGCTCTTGAGAGGTCACGAGCTCAGTTCTCTCGAGACTCTCAGGGTTAGACTTCGTGGGTGATTTTTGGGTGGATTTTCTTGGTAAAAATATTCAGTGGACGTATTCGTCACCAATCTCTGGGGTCTAAATAAAGAAGAAAAATTATAAAATGAATAATTATATTAGAACCATTAATTTTGAAAGTGAAAAAAAATACCTACGTATATCAACCACATTTATAATGTTGTTGTGTTAATAATGCTAACCACATTCATAATGTTGTTTTGTTAATAGTGTCACTCAATAGGGTATGTAAATGTTCTCATACCTAATGAATGAAAGAAGAAGACAAGTTCTTAAGTGAAGTTCTTTGAGAACGGAAAAACAAGGCATAAATATTTGGCAGATATGGGAAAGAACAATACCTTTATCTCATGTCGCAATTCTGCCACAGGGCAATAAAAAAAAAACCAGCTCCTATCTATCTCTGGTTCTGTTGCTAATTCTATAACTAGCAATTGTCCCTAAAGGTACAAAGGTACACTGAAGGAATAGAATATTTGGGAAGATAATCTTGAAAAAATAAATCACTAAATATAATAACTCTTATTTTTAGTATAATATATATTATATAAATACTATTTGAAAAAAAAAAGAGATATATAAAATGCCTAACTGCACGTACATTTAACGACGCAACTTGGCGTAACATGTATTGCATTGAGCTAAAGTGGGTTCAATGAATGACAAATATCTCTAGTAGATAATGCTAACGTTATTACAAATCAGACTCTAAAGAATCAACCCAGTGTTATAGATGGCTTTCGTTTTCACCCATGCCAAGGATTTTCTTCAAATAGTGTATATGTAATAGTGGATCAAATTAATCCTGGATTTATTATGCTCCACTACTCTCGCACCCCCACTCGATTTTATATTGCCAAATGCATCGAGCGCCATCTCCAAAAACAACAGATGTTCTACACCTAGTAGCTAGAGTATCTCATTGCATTGACAAATACATAGTCTTAGAAGATGACAGTGATTCTTAGCTCCTCTATTTATTTGCACCAACTCACATCTAGTTGTTCCAAAACTCAAGTAACAAAACAAAAATGGTGGAATTTCTGAATTTAAATAACTTCCAAATTTCCAACAACATCAATGAAACCTCTTTTAAATTTGTAGAGAGAGCTTTTTTTTATTTAATAAAATTGTTTTATAATATTAATTAATGCAAAAATCTTTAGCCCAAGTGCCATAAACAAATCCCGCTACTGAATGCATGTGCATAAGGTCTGTAAAATCTCCAATGCAAGTGCCACGAGGTGAGCCCACTGATCACAACCTATGCTTGAGTACAAAGTGTTGACATACCTTTCCCTAGGTATGTCATGCCCAACTATCTGTCTTTTCTCTGCCATAAGGTGCCGTCAGTCCCAGTTTCCACTAGGGCGCGCATTAGATCTCCATTGACGTCCTATAGTCTAGCAACCCATTCCCTAGGCTGCATAATGGGTCATCCTATGAGATTAACAATGTTACCGATGAAATAGGTAACCTCAATGTTACCTACTTTTTGAAATATCAAGAAAAACACCTGATTTTGAAAAAGTGGCGATGCAGAATCAAGAAAAAAAAATTTGAGCATGTTTTTGGCACTTAATTTTTTTTTCATTTTGTTTTTTTTTTTAATAATTTTTTTTTTTTTAAAGTGGTGTTTTTTATGTCGATTTTGAATAGTGGTGGTGTATCATCACCAATGTTTTTTTTATAGCATTGATTTTGACACTATAAATTTTTTAATGTCTTCTTCTTCTGTGAGATGTTTATTTTTAAGTGCATTTATGTACTTGTGTTTTAAAAATTAAAAAAAATATTTTTTTTTTTTAAATAAAAACTTGTAATGATATCTTCACTTTTTCACATACATAAAAGATGGAAAAAAGGTCAATATTCTAAAGTTTATATTTTCCACATGTTTATGTATTGTTAAATAATTTTTCAATGCACATCAAAAAATTATCACTAAAAAACCAATATTTTGAACCATATGACAAAAAAATACAATTTTTCAATATAAATACAATGCAGAAAATACACTTTTACAGAGTTTTTGTTGAAAAAAACATGTTAAATAAACTAATTTTTTGGGAGAATTTTAACAAAAAAAACTTAAGAAAACAACATTTTTATTGAATTTTATGTCAAAAAATAATAGCAATCACATGTTTTTTGCAAAAAAAAAGGGTTGTTCTCATAAAATATCAAAGTCTAAACATTACAAGTAAAACTGATTAATAGTTCTAAAAATAAGCTTTGTTTGCAAGCATAACTTAAACATCATCAACAATATCAACTAATACATCTTCAACATCATCTAGAACAACATTGATGGCTTCTTCCACAACATTTTCTTCTTCATTTTGATCATCGCCGTCTTCTAATGGATCTTTCGTGTCAGCAAATATTCCAAAGTGTCCCTTTCCAATCATTCCATATAATGGTGGTTGAGGTTCCTTTTCTTTTTTTGCCACACGTGATTCATTAAAATCTCCTTTCCTCAAACCAACTTCTTGCTTCGCATCTGGAAGGAATTTAAGAGCGTTAATTCTTTGTTGAATAAATTTGCATTGAACTGGGTCTTTTTCAATGGCAATGCAATTTCTTCCTTTTAGTAGGCAACATGCTAGTGTTGTACCTAATCATCAAGCACAAAAAAATAAGTAAGAAAATTAGTATGGAGACATAAAAAGTAAAAAAGACAATATTTAAATTTAAATTTGTATATTAAAACTTACCTGAACCTAAGAATAAATCCAAAACCCATTCTCCTTCATTTGAACATAGATCTATAAGATAGTTAATCAATGCTTGTGGTTTTTGATAAATGTTAACTATATCTCCTTTTGCATCTTTATCCTCATATGTTAGTTTCCTTACCACTGCATCATAAACCAATACTTGACTATGACTCTTCCCATCTACTCGATTCATAATAATATGCTTATAGCTATCCTCTTTTGTCCAACATTCAACATGGATGAACTCACAATCATTTATAATAGGCTGATCTTCGGAAGAAACAATATTTGACTTTTGCCTGTAACATAACATAGTAAAAGTTCAATTAAATTTTACATGAATAAAAAAAATTAGGAGGAATCAAACATACAATTTCAAAATCTTACCATGTAAGTTGCATCCTTGAGTTTGCTTTACCCTTGAAGCTTGTTAATAACATTGGAAACTGTGTGTCCGAATGAAATGTCACAAATCGCCAAAGTGGTGATGTTGTCACTTCTTGAAAACCCGTAACCACTTTACTAAAAGCTTGATAAGTATATGGTTCTCTATCATATTCAATGTCTGGGAAATTGAAACCATGAGGAATATCCGCAATAACTAGGCCATATTCCCTTTTAGGTATTAGTGATGCAATGTCTTCACAGTCACCTTGTATTATTTGATATTGGATACTGTCAAGCCCATTCCAAATGTAATGATTAAGATTAGGATCAAGTTCAACATTCATAAGATTCTTCCTTCTCATGTTCTCCATCTTAATTTTTTCAATAAATATTTTCAAAGTATCTGGTACTCGATTTCCATCCTTCTTCGACATCTTTAATGACATAACTATATATATATATATATATATATATATATATGTATAAGTAATAAAATAAAAATAGTTAAAATATGAATAAAATAAATTTATAAATCAACATACCTTATTGAATGCAATATAAAACTCTTTTAGTGTTGATGTAGAACTTGTTTCTGGGTAGTTGCGTACAACATCATCCCAACTGTCTTCATTCAACATTTTAACCATGTGTTCTTGTATTTTCATAAAAATTTTCTGACTGAATAAATCAAGTTAAAAACGTTAATATATTGACATGTATAACAAATTTTACCAACATCATTATGTTTTATCTAAAAGAAAATTATAATGAAATAAATAATTCAAGAAACTTACTTTTGAAATTTTGCACACATTTATTCCATTGATAATTCACCCGACTTCACACGGGATAATACTGATTTGACTAATTTATCATCCTCCACACCTTGCATTTTTCTCCAAGGTGTAATAGTCATATCCTCTGGAAGCTGCTTCATTTCAGGACCCCCCTTACTGTTGGTACATATTATGGGTTTACTCTTTCTAACCTTCTGATTTTTTATGGAAATATTCTCCCACCGATCAAAAATCTCATCAATCAAATCCCATACCTCCCCAGTTCTAAATGCCAACTGAAAAATCTTATCTGTGCCTCTCAAGAGATTTGTATTCAATTTTCCATCTTTTGTTTTTTTTTCATCAATTTGATAGCCTGTTTCCATTAAACATTCCTTTCGAAATGCTACACTAACTTGTGTCTTATCCCCACGACATTTTTCTATGAATTCATTATGAATAAATCTGACCCTTTGGATGAAAGTCATTTTCATTCTGTACTCATTATCTGCATTATGATCCCATGCCAATAACTTTGATTCAATTTCTGTTAAGCCAGCGTAAATGATGCATTTCACTGTTTGAAAAAGATAGTTATTGGGATATTCTGCAATCAATTGTCTTTTAGCCTCTATTGAATGGTTTCCTCCAATTACATAATATTTATAATCAAAACATTTTGCCTTGTCAAATGCTTGTTTGTTGGGAACCTGACATGGATCGATAAGAACCACATAATCCACCACATGCGCATATGGATTGAACCTGAACAATGTTTTCAGATTATGTACATGTAGGTGATGGGCCTTTCTAATTTGATATTGAGATTGTCCTTCATCTGGGCCATAAAATTGGTTAACATTAAGCTCAAATGTTTGCCCACCAAGAATTAATTTATTCTTCCTCAACTCTTGTCGAATAGCATTTTGTTTTGTTATAATAATTCCATCCTCTAACTCAGCACCTGGTGTTATGATTTCTCTGCTTCCGTAAGAGCTTTCAATTTGTTCTTCATTGCTGCTCACGACCTTTACAGGTTCACCAATATTTGTTTTCCTAGTCTTATTGGATAACATATCAGTTTTTTTATAAACAAGCTCTCCTTCATGAGGTACAAAAGAGACATCTTTGGCAATTTTTCTTTTTGGTGTCTGATCTGTTTTCTCCTTTTGCACAATAGTTCTCATCTCCTCCTCACTAATTCTATCATAATTTTATGTTTCATGTTCGACACCTTCAAAAGAAACATGTTTAAGTTTACTAGATTGACCCACCTTAGTGACTTTTGGTTGATCCCCTCTTTGTATTGTTGCAGTGTCACAAGCTATTTCTCTTTGCTTCAATCTCCTTTCCTCTGCTTTGTCTTTGTGGAAAGTTTTGATCACATCCATAACATTTGGCACCAACATATAAATACCTTCAAACATGTTTGAAAGACCCGGAACAAAATCCTATGAAACAAAATAAAACATGTCAATGATCAATAATTTATAAAAATTGAATCATCCTTACAATAATGCATAGAGGAAATAAAAATAAGCATACTTACAATGTTATTTGCAATGTTGCTTGCTATTTCTTCAGAAAATTTTGAAGTTATTTCATCTGTGTCATACTTGACGATTGATAGACGATATCTAACCTTCTCACGTTTCTGAGCCTTCCTTGCAAGAACATAAATAGTGTTTGTTTTTGGGACCATACATATGTCTCATACTTTGCCCATCACATCATATGGCTCATTTAAGTCAATCATACCACAAATTAGATAGATGTGTATATCAGCCTCCGTTTCACTGTCTTCAAGATACCATGAGAAATCAATTTTATCTATTTCCTCGGCGTTCTTCCAATCAGAAATAAGCTTTAATGAACCTAGTGCCTCACTTGCTTGACTTTTTTATTAAGGTAAAAATAACATCCCCCATTAAGGCCCACAAGATGTCCATAGTGCGCCTAACCGTAACTTTAGATTTTAAAATGTTATCTATAGTGCCGAGGTCACATATCGTAGATTTGGGAGTCGTCATTGTGAGATTTGGAGTCACAATAAAAGTGTAAACATTCACAGTAAATATTTTTAGGATGCCATTTTTCCTCGATAATATATATATATATATATATATATATATATATATATATATATATATGTTAGTGAAAAATATTATAGATAAAATAAATTTAGTAAAACAAAATTATCTCTAAAACTAAATAGTCAGAAATTTAAAAGGTAAAATTAATCCATAAGTACTACTAAAAACAAATATTATAAATCATATATATATATTCATATAATATATTTTGAATACATTTTATAAAAAACAAAAATGTGTTTAAATTGTATAAAATAATTCTAAAAAAATAAACTAGTATTTTCAAACTTCAGTTTTTGTTTAATATTAAAAAAAAACAAAAAAGTTACTAACTATTTATAACAAATGTTATAATATTATATATATATTTTATTTTTTTAATTGTATTGTTATATAGTTTTTTTTAATTAATTTATTATATTGTTATATTAAAACAAATGTTTTTTTTTTAATTTATTAATTATATATATATATATTTTAATTATATAATGTTTAAAAACAAAACATAATTGTTGTTTAATGATTTTTTTTTTTTGATATATATATATTTGTTATATTTTGAAAATTTTAACAATTATTATTTAACAATGTTTTTATTATATTATATAACAATTAATTTTTTTTTTTTTTTAACAACGTTTCTATGAATTTTTAATTGTTTTATTAAAACAAATTATTTAAAAAAAAAATTTTAAAGAACAAAATAAAATTAAAAAAAATCAAAATTAAAAAAAGTTTTGTTAAAACAAATTATTAAAAAAAAAAAAAAAAACCAAAATTAAAATTTAAAAAAAAAAAATCAAAATTAAAAAAAAAATTTATTAAAAAGACAAAAAGTACGAAAACAAAATTTAAAAAAAAAAATTAAAAAAAAATAAAAATAATCAGGGCTATCATGTGTGCGCGTCTATCATATACGGGGCCGGCCGGGCGCGCGACGGGGCGGGGTTCGGGCCCGTTTCGCTCCCGCTGGCCGGCGGGCCGCCGGCTCTCGCTTGCGGGCGCCGGCCGAGCGGGCGGGCGCACGGTGGCGGCCCGTCCGACCCCCCTACCAAGGGCCGATTCTGCATCGGGCCCCCGCCGTGGGAGCTAGATAGCGGGCCGGGCCGGCTCTCGCGGGAGGCCGGGCGCGGCCCCCCGACGCCTAATGAGGCCACAGACAGCGGGCGTGTGTGGGTGGCGCTTACGTTGGGGTTAGCCCGCCGCGCACATGGGGGCGGCCCGCCGCCCGGCCGCCGGCGGGGCCGCCCGAATCGCCCGGCCGGGGGGGGAGTCGGAGGCATGTCAGTCGGCCGCCAGGCGCCGGCCTATCGGGCGGGTTCTATGAAGGGGTCTTCTCGCCTGGCACCGGGGTCGGCCGGCGCGCCACTCTGGGGCGGTCTGCTCAGCCCCGCCCCCGGCCGAGGGCCGATTCCCCGCGTTGTGTTTCCGTTGTTTAGAGACGCCATGGAGGAGCCTACCAGCTCCGGCCTCACCCCGAGGGATGATCTGAACCCCAGCCCTACGGGGGAGCCGGAGGCGTCGGGCCGCCTGCAGGGTCTACTTCATCTACCACCGACACCCAATAACAAATTTAATAAAATATTAATATATAATATAATATTAATATATATACATATATTTTTTTATATTTATAATATTTTAATAATATAAATATAATTATTAAAACATTATTTATTAATAAAAAAAATGTTAAAAATATCAAAATATAACAAATGAAATTTTTTTTTTTTTTTTTACTAAAACACAATAATGTTTAGTTTTTAAACATCATATAATTAAAAAAAAAAAAAACAATATAATAAATTAAAAAAAAACATTTGTTTTAATATAACAATATAATAAATTAAAAAAAAAACTATATCACAATACAATTAAAAAAGATATATATATATATATATATATATATATATATATATATATATATAACAAAACAATAATGAAAAAAATTAAATATTTAAAATTAAAAAGAATAAAACAAAGATTTAAAATTAAAAAAATAAAATAAAATAGAATATAAAATAAAAAAATTCTCAAAAAAAAAAAATAAAAATAATGAAATCACAGATATATTTATGATAAAAAAAAAACAAATAAAAAATGTTATAATACTACTTTTTTTTTTTATGTGCATGGTCGTTTTATGGATTTTTCTGTCTAAATGAACCTATAAGTCTTAAAAAAGAAAAAAAATCTAAATTTTTGTTCTTAAAACCCTAAAAAATTTAGTTTTTTTTGCATTTTCTTCACTAAAAAAATATAAAAAAATCAAGGTTTTTGAACCTAAAAACCTTTAAAAAGTAGTTTTTGGACACAAAAAAACTATAGAAAAACAAATTTTCCCCAAAATCGTCTTTAAATTGATAGAATAGAAGGAAAACTAACCTTTGAAATGCAAAAAGCTGCTGTCACCAATGCCAACACAACGCGTCCACAAAATTACGAATAGCAACACAATGCCTTCACGAAGTTACCAATGCCAATGCAACACCTCCACAAAATTACCAATAGCGACACAACGCTTCCAATGCCAATGCAATGTATCCACGAAGTTACCAATGCCAACGCAACACCTCCAGAAATTTGCTCTAACAAATACCAGAAAACTTGATGTGATGTGATGAATAAAAAGAATCATTCCTTTTAAATAGCGTATATTGTCTGATTGGTTTACTGTTTAACGAATGTGGGATTAAAATTTCAAATTTCAAATATTTAGATTTAGTTTATTATAGTTCATACTATAATTAAAGTACTTATTATTTGCATGTAGTTATCATAATTAATATTTTATTTAATATTTACATGTACTGAATGTTGAATAATTCAAATATAATCTCAGATTAAAAATTAAAATATGAAATACTTACATGTAGTTAATTATATTTAATATTATAGATAAAATAGTTAATATTTGCATTTAGTTATCATAGTTACTATTTACATGTAATCAATGTTTAAAATCATGGGACTAAATTTTAAAATCTAAAATATGTATATGTAGTTAATTATAGTTAAAATAGTTAATATTTGCATGTAGGTATTATAGTAATATTATAGTTAATACTTACATCTAGTCAATGTTAAATCATTCAAATAAAAACATTATTTTAGTTTGGAAGACATCCATGATAGAAATATTTTGTGGATATTTTGATTATAACTATCGGTAAAATATTTCAACATAAACAGTTTATTAAAAAAAAATGTTAAATACATTTTTTGATTAATATTTGTACCAAATATATGAAATGAAAATTTTGGGGGGAAAGTTTTTCACGAAATTTTTTGGAGGGAAATTTTTTCGCGAATTTTTTTGGAGGGAAAATTTGGAGGGAAATTTTCAGTCTTTAAGCTATATATTGTAAGTGGGAGAGGAATTTGTATCATTCAACCTATTCTTGTTGAAAGCCATGGTTTCTTCTGATAGCGAAGTTTTTCTTTCTAGAACATCAACATCTTTGTCACGCAACAACTCTATTCAGAGTGATGAATATAACGGGAGTTCGTTCACCATGAATAGAGAGTCAAAAAATCGACTTGGTCGTTATCCTAAAGATGATGAAAACAAAATTGATGAGGTGTAGCAAAATGAAATTTCTGTAAATCGAGCGCTAGTTATACCACTTACTCTTAATCCTAAGGATTATGAAAGCAACAGTGATGAAGGGCATGATGAAGAAATTCCAGAGTCAAAAGTTTCACTTCGTCCTAATCCCAAGGATTATGAGGACACCATTGATGAAGAGGGAGATGAAGAATATCCACTTCAGCTTAATACTAAGGATTATATGAGAACAACAAATGAAGAGGGGAATGAAGAATATGTAGAGTCAAAATATCCACTCTGTCCTAATGCTGAGGAGTATGCCAGCACCATTGATGAAAAGGGGGATGTAAAATTTCCAGAGTCAAAATATCAAATTCGTCCTAATCATAAGGATTATGCGAGCATCACTGATGAAGAGGGGAATGATAATGTTTCAGAGTCAAAACATCCACTTCGTCCCAATCCTAAGGATTATGCCAACACCACTGATGAAAAGGGAAATAAAAAATTTACAGCGTCAAAATTTCCACTCCGTCCTAATCCTAAGGATTATGCAAGCACCACTGATGAAGAGGGGGACGAAAAAATTCCAGAGTCAGAATTTCCACTTCGTCTTAATCCTAAGGATTATGTCAACACCACAGATGAAGAGGGGAATGAAGAATTTGCAAAGTCAAAATATGCACTTCGTCCTAATCCTAAGGATTATGTCAGCACCACTGAGGAAGAAGGGAATGAAGAATTTGCAGCGTCAAAATATCCACTTCGTCCTAATCCTAAGGATTATGCCAGCACCACTGATGAAGACGGGGATGAATTTCCAAAGCTAAAATTTTCACTTCATCCTAATCATAACGATTATAATTTAACTACTGATGAAGGGGGGGATGAAGAATTTCCAATAAATATAGATTCAAGGCATTCACTTATTCCCAATCCTAAGGACTATGAGAGCTTTAGTGAGGAAGGGGAGGGGTAGGGTGAAGAAATTCTAGTGAATACAAATTCAAAGCTTCCACTTATGCCTAATCCCAAGGATTATGAGAATGCCACTGAGGAAGGGGAGGATGAAGAGTTTCTTGCAAATGATAATTTTAAAGACACAGATCTGAATATTGCATTTTCTCCAAGTGACCATTTCAAAGACACTCATGGTGATGAAGAATTGAATCCTTCCAGGGAAGAATTTGAAAGCATGGGTCAAGATGGTGAAGAATTTCTTTTGAGTCAGGGTTACAAAAGTGTCGATGATTCTTGTGAAATGTTTTCTTCAACTGATGACGGTAAAGAAAATTTTCCACGCAATGATGTTGATGAATTTCTTAACTATGTTG
The DNA here is from genome assembly GCA_034641835.2 of Pinus albicaulis. Classification (NCBI taxonomy): domain Eukaryota; kingdom Viridiplantae; phylum Streptophyta; class Pinopsida; order Pinales; family Pinaceae; genus Pinus; species Pinus albicaulis. The sequence goes on from CM076570.1 coordinate 65,945,544, forward strand.
AGGATGATGATAGTGGGGATAATATTCCTTCTAATGGTGATGAAACTACTTTTACAAAGGATGATGGAATGATGAAGCCGTTGCAAGCAAATATTACAACTAGGAGTAGGAGTAGACCTTTTCATATCAATCCAAGGCATTCCAGTTATACAAGGGCGAGGACAAAATATCTCACGACAAAAAGTTCTGTCGTTCATTTGATTTCAAGTGCATGTTGTCGAAGGGATTGCTTGAAAAATATGGATTTCAACTTTGCTTTGGAGAAAAGGAAAACATATATGTCAATGAATAAAAGCATGCAAAATTCATATTTAGTGGTTTGCATGCAATCTACACTAGCAGGTTATGATTATCATATTGGGAATGTATTGCTTTGCAGAAAGGCGTTCAAAATGTTGTATTCAATTGGTAATTGTCATTTGTCAAGAATCCAGGATAGATTGGAAATGGATCCCACATATTATTCAGAAGCACGTTATAAACGGGAGGTGGGGCCGTTTGCAAATACTGCTAAGACATGGATGAAAGACTTCTTTTCAAATCATGGAGAGTGTATGCCAAATAAAGACACAATACATATTCCAGATAATTTCTCGAGACGAGAAATATTCATGTTATACAAAGATTATGCAGAAGCTGTTGAATGAATTGGTAATTTTATTACATATTCTTATTTTACAAGGATATGGAAAACTGAATTCAACAATGTTCGTATTCCTAAGAAGACAAGGATGGGGATTTGCAGCACATGTGTTTCTCTTAAAGAAAAAAGAGATAAATGTCAAGGGGCAGAAAGAGGTATGTGTTCAAAACATTGTTTTTTAAAATTTGATACTTATCAACTATGAAAATATATTTATTCATATGTTTCTTTTATTTTATGTACAAATTCCGTTGTCAAAGAACTTCAAGACCATCGCAATCAACAAACAAGTGAAAGACAAAAGTTGTATAAACATCGAAAGAAGTGTTATGATCATCCAAATAAATATCTGGGATTGATAATTGATGGTATGGACCAAAAGAAAACACTTCTTCCACATTTTGTCCGCACGCCAAAAAAATTACAGGAGGAAAATTTCATTCAGTTTCACTTGGTTGATTGTATGGTATTTAATGAGAAGATGTTTCCAAGAGTTTTCTATACAACTCCAAATATTCACAATGATGCAAATCTGACCACAACTATAATCCATGATGTGGTTACTCATTGGTCTCGGATTCTTCCTGAATTTTTGTATTTACAATTAGACAACACAAGTCGTGAGAACAAAATTCAAGTTCTTTTTGGGTATCTAAACATGCTCGTTGAATTGGGGATTTTTAAAAAGATAAAGGTTGGTTTCCTTCTTGTTGGGCATACTCATGATCATATTGATCAAATGTTCAGTCATTTTTCAGTAACATTGAGGAGGAAAGGTGTTGGGAGCTTGCCATCATTAATTGAATGTATTAAGAAATCGTACATTCCAGAGCCTATTTTTCATGTGTTGGAAGAAACTATTGACATGCGAAGGTTTATTTTTGGATCACATGGTGAGGAGAAATGCATTGAACAACTTAACGACATTAGCTTCCAGCATCAATTTCGTATCAAAAAAATTGATGGGATAACACTTATATGGGGCAAGAAGTATTTAACTATTGAAGAATGGGGACCATCATCAGGTTTAGCATTTTTGAAGTTCATTCCAGAGCGTCCAATGTTTTCATCAAAGATATTGTTATTACAGTCAGTTTCCGAACTCCATAATGAATGAAGGCAGAAGAGAGAGATAAATTATTTTGAATGTCTAGAGGAAATTAAAAGATGTATTAGAGATACATATGAATACTTCGATGTTGCTGATTCAGTTTGGTGGGAGTCTTTTTTCAGTAATCAAAGTGATATGATTTCAAGATTAGTAAATGAGGATACGCTTTTGAAGACTCCTTTTTTTTGGCCACAAAATATGCCAAATGAACATGAACATCAGGAAACACACAATGTTGAACAACAACAGCCTCAAGCTATTATTAATTCCCCACAAGTAGAGGAAAGAGAAATCTATATTGGTTCTAGAAGATCATGTGCACAACGTGAAGCCATGGAAGACCTTTACAGGGGTTCTGTGCAGGATCTTAAGGAGGGTTGCATGATAGCAGTGTTAGCAGATGAAGATCCACTTGGCTATCCATTCTGGATTTCCAAGGTTATAAAGGTCATTAATGAAAATGAAGAGATTACAACTGTTGATGTACATTGGTATGCCACAAGTACCCATCCTTTCAATGGTGTGTACAAGCCGGAGATGGTAGTGGAAAAAAGAATTGGCAGAAAGAGAAAAAGAAAGGGCACAAATATAAATCGTCGCCGCACAGATGTCTTAAAATTGGAGGATGTTGACATACTTGTATATGACTTCAATTTGACAAAGAGAGGAACTCTTCGGTTGCAGACCATAAATATTTTGAAGAAATTGCTACCAGAACAATTACTGTTGAAATGGGACTCTGCAGAATGTAGACGTAGATCTACAAGACTTTTGAACTCTGAAATGGTGGGCATGCATGTTGACTCAGATGGAGCACTAGTTGATGAAAGAGAATAATATGGATCATCTTCATCTGCATCGAGCCATTCATCTGAAGATGTAGATTATGATGGTGTGCCAGAACCTATGGCCGATTTTGAATAACTATCTAAGACAATTTTATGTAATTGATGTTTGCATGGTAACTTGAAATACAAATTTTGACTTCCATCTCATTTTTCATGAAGTTCTGAGACATTTCTATGTTTGTTGGATTATACGTTTTAATTATGAAGAATTCATTTCTTTAGAATATCGACAATGTAACAATGAATTACAAAAATAATTTATGTTATATTCAATGTACCAATGTTGATATTTTAATTATAAGTAAAATAGAAAATAGAAAATAATGTTGAATTTTTAGATTATGCAGTGATATTACCATGATATTATGTATTGTTACCATTTGGTATAAGATACTTTTAAAAGTTTTAATAATTATATGCGTCATTGAAACATAACATTTTGTTTTGATGCTTGATTTTTAGGTTTTGGTTGAAATTATATTTAAATTTGTCTTATGCTAAGATTTGAAAAAAGATAAGTTTTTATTCTTTAAAATTAAAATTACTCTTACTTGTTTCTGTTCAATGATAATTTTTTCATTTACTTGTTCATTTTTTTAAATTGTTAAGTCTTATAATTTCTCCATAATTTCATTGTTCAAGTATGTTTAACACTTAAGATTGAAAAACTTTAGATTTACAACTTGTCATTAAGGTTTTTATGCGCTACCAAATTTTATCTTTAAGGTTATGGTTGACAATAATTACAATTTTGGGGTTGTTTAAAGTCAAGATATTTTATGTTTAACAACATGGATGAAAATTGTTCGAAATGATAAGCCCTTCAGACATGTATTTGTTTATCTTTAACATCATCTATCAAAAATGTTAGAAATTTACGATTTAAAAAAAATGTCCTAATATGTTGTCTTTAATTCCATTATTACAAGTGTCAAAATTATGACACAATTTTTTTTTTGTTATTCCAGCATCAACTGTTTTGTTTTGAGGGTGTTTTTTCAATCCTTTTTTCAACAAACAATTTTGTTTTTACCATAATTTTATAAAACGTTGAAATTTGACCTTAAAAAAAAACGAAGTGCGTTCTGGAATACACACTTTTTGTTTTTGGGGTGTTTTTTCAATCCTTTTTTCAAGAAACAATTTTGTTTTTACCATAATTTTATAAAATGTTGAAATTTGACCTTAAAAAAAAACGAAGTGCGTTCTGGAATAAACACTTTTTGTTTTTGGGGTGTTTTTTCATGTTTTTTGAGACTTTTTGGGCTAGAGTTCCCGTTTTGAGGTCAGGTTACCTATTTCATCAGTAACAGTGTTGATTCCCTTAGTCTAGTTGACACTACTTTAGGAATGAGGCTAATGTTCTTATTACAAGAAAAACACAAAAAATGTTGGAGTACGAAGAGAAACCTTCTACTTTAGTGGTTGCATACTTTTTTATGGAAATTTGTTGTTGCAGTATTTGTTTATGCCCATAGTAATATGATTAAAGGAAAATTACGTAGGTAACTAGCCATATGGCCACAAATTTTATACAATTCCTTATTTATTTCTTTGAATATTGAGGAAATTATTGGTTTATTATGTTGACTAAGACAAAATATATGAAATATACCATTGTATTATGATAATTAGAAGAAATAAAACAATTTTTACTTGCCTATTAAAGTGGGGAAACATTTCATTGAGAAAAACTCCAAATATAACAATACAATACAAAACATTCCATAGCCTTTTACTCTCTTTAAATAGATTCTCAATAGGAAACCCTAAATACTTGTGGTCCTATCATGAATGGGTACCAAGTGCCTATTTGTCCTCATAAAGTGGACCCCTTTGTATTAAATAACTATCCACTATTTTCTAATGGACCTTATTCAAAGATGATGGTTGCATACATCAATTGATTAACTCCTAGGTAGCTTAAAGTATAGGGGTTAGGGTAGGATGTGAAAATGTCCTCGCCATTCAAAATAAAAATTTTCGTCAAGGCTAGAGATGAGGAAATTGTTGCAAAAATTTGATTACCATGTTGCATATCTAGGCTACATATCTTTCCACTAAATTAGTACTTGAATCATGCATTGGTGCACTTGGCATTGTCTAGTATTCAATACTACGAATTGTAACTAAATTGATCCTTCTTTGTAACTTTTTAATAAATTGTTGTACAACTCGCACTTTGATACCATGAACTTCTTCATGTGAGACACGTGAAAGACATGAAAAATCTTAAGAGTGTACTAGAAGAGGCAAGATATAAGCTATTTTTCCAACACACTGTATGATTTGATAAGGTCCATGGAATTTTGGTGCTAATTGCTAGGAGTTATTTTCTTTAAGTGGTGGTTGTTTATAAGATTTTATGCAAAGAAACACCTAATCCCCTTTTACCAGAGAAAATTTGGAGAGATGCTAGTCTACTTGTGGTTTCATTCTATTTTGAGCCATAACCAAATTTTATTTAAATGTGTAGAGAATGTCTTCTTTGTTATGAAGTGCATTATCCATTGTCTAAACCTTAGAGATGTTTGGTAAATAGGAGGCTAATAACAAGGGTTTCAAGCCACAAACAACTTCATATGTTGTTGTTTTGATAGCTCCATGATAAGTGGTATTGTACCTCCATTATGCTAGGAGAAACCATTACAACCATTGTTGTGGTTTTAAAAAAATGAATCATCAAAAATATGTTTCTAAGCTCTTATCGATCACTTTGGTTGGACCATTTATTTGGGGATGATACAAAATAAACGTAAGTATTGTGATCTGAGGAGAAATGTAGAGATTTCAACTTTTCCTAGAATGCAAGTTTATTAATTCTTTTTACATTTTAAAATCCAATCTCATATATAATTAGGAAAACATTCCTCTTTCTTGTACTCCAACTCATTAATTCAATCATTTCTTGAAAAAAATGACTGCGATCCATTTTTGGAAGGTAATATAGTATTCTATACTTTCTATAAAGTTGATATTGTAAAAAATATGATCACAAAATTCCAAATTTTCAACAAATCCAAAAAATACATACACAGTAAAATAATACACGACTCTAAAACTCATTATACTCAAATCTTATTTGTAATAGTGATCATGATCGACCTCTCATGTACATCCACCACAACAAATTGGTCAAACAATTCCCATCGTCGTAGTTGGTGAGAGACTAGACCTTCTGAGGGGCAGTTGGTGTATCATATGCTCCTTCCAATGCAAATATAAATCCCTTCCACATATCTTCAATGCCCCCATATTTTATTTTTCTCTCCCAATCCACCAAATCCCTGGCATCCTTCAAATTGATATAAGAGGAAGCAATTGAATACCCAATTTCAATTCTCCACATTTAGGCCGTGCAAACAAAAATTTATTGCTTTGCTTATTCACAAAATCCCCACAACACAGTTCTCTTTGAGGAACTCAACTTCATAGAGTCTATTGTTCGATGAAACATGCCAGAGCGCCTTTGCAGATCTTATAATTTCTAGTGTGACCAAGGTCACCCAATGCTAATCAACAAGAGTGTCCAAATAATTGAACCCATGACTTTTGAATATCAAAGATGCTTTTAATGATGTGTACTTGAATAATATATACATCGTTGACATTGAAAGATTCATTTTATTTATGATTCATATTATCCACATTAAAATGTTAACATATGCCCCTTCATATTCATAAATATAAAACATATATATTTTTTGTTATTAATATTTTTTTAAATGTTACATGTCAACTCCATATTAAAAATTAAAATTTTTTTGTCATAACTTCGAAAGAACCTATTAAGGCAATAAGAACACACTCTCTCTTTATATATATATATATATATATATATATATAATTTTTTTCTTTTTCTTTTACTCAACGTGTATATTGAAACATTTGATTTATAACCCATATTAAGTTTTTTTTGTTATTTAAATATTATACTTCAACTCTACATTAAAAATGTAATATTTAAATTAAACATAAAATGAATTACACATTATTTAATGTCAATAATATTATTTTTACAAAGAATTACAAATCTTCTTTATCTTAAAAAAATAAATTATATATTTTTATTTTTAATTATTTTATTTCTCTATATAAATTTATTATAAAATTAAAATCAAAATTAAAATAAAAAATAAAACTGTAATTACAAAATATTTAATATACGAATCATTAAAATAATAAAAAAACTTTAAATAATAGATCTAATAAGGACTCCACTCATAATAAAGTGTCCAAACATATCCTCACATATGTTCTCTATAGTTTATCTTTCTATGACATATTTATCAATTGCATGTGATACTAAACAAAAAGAGACACTGACAGATCATGTTTAATCTAAAATTATTGTTTATTTATTTATTTATACTTACTTTAAAGTGTTCAATAGTATAGATAATCATTACTCATTGTTATGGACCAATGCAAACTAATTTTTTATTATTTAATAAAAATATACCATCAAGTACCCTCTCATAATCCAAAAGGAATAACCTTTTACTCCTACTAAATATCTTAAAATATAAATTTTTGCTTTTAATAATTAAAAAGTGATTTTTTTTATTACCTATAAATAAGAGTATAGTGTTGAAATTTGAAATTAATGATATATGTACATTTAAGCATTAATAAAGCAACTCTCTCTATCTCTCTTTTCTGTGGTTTTTTTCTAACATGTTAGGTAGGATATTGATCCAGGTGTATATCGGTGGCCACCCACCTATTCCATTTGGACCCACACCATCAATTCTTACAACTTTTCACTTTCAACACAACTTACTATTTTTAGCAGGTTTTCGGGTCTTGCACTCCTGGAGCCGTTTTGGGGCCTTAATGATCAAGGTGGATATTGGTGGCCACCCACCTATTCCACTTGGGTCTTCACCATTGTTTCTTTCATTTTTTCAGTTTCGGCACAACTTACTATTTTTGGCAGTTTTTCGGGTCCTGAACTTCTGGAGCTGTTTTGAGGCCCTAAACAACATTTTTTTGGGAAAACCGATGGTGACATCAACTAGCTTTCTAATACCAAAATTTTTACTCCTCGGATAGATATTTCTAACGAGCTATTGAGCGTGTCAAATGGAGATCGTATGCCAAATTTACGTCCCCGGGAAGTTGAAACACCAATTTACCCAAACAGGGTCCATAGTTTTGGGGCTTCATCTCCTAGGGTTAGGTTTTTGGACGTTTGGAGTTTTCCATTGTTTCTAAATAATAAGTAGGTCATTGAGCCTCATTGTAACACATTTCAGAGGCCTGTAGCTGCCACATCTCTTCTCAGAGATAAGCTACCAGCACCCTAGCTAGTTTATTTTTATTCTGTTTGTAAGCAAATTTCAGTTCTTTGATATTAATGAAATGAAGTGTTATTTCCGTTGCATATTTGTATTTATCATTACATGTGTATTCTGTTGCATGCCTGCATAAATTTGGATCAGATATTGGATTAAAATTGTTATTTTGTTTAATTTAATATAAATATTAATATATATAAAAAAAAAAATTAGCTTAGGATACCATATAAAGTAGGTTAGTTAAGATATTCTAAGGAGTTGGAATTCGAGGTAATAGCGCCATTCACTTCCATTAGGATTTATGGATTATTATATCAAACCAAAAGTTGTATTCACAAGAACATTATATATGATTATAATTCTAATGGATTATTAAATCAAACTAAGAGTTTTATTCGCAACAAAATTATATATGATTTTTTATTATAGTAATAATTATATCTTTTAGTTATAATTTTTTATCGAAAAAGTTATTTTAAAGAAAAAAAAGTTGGAAAAAATAAGAGCAATAACTACGATGCAACATAGTCCATGCTTCTACCGGTAATTAATTGATTAAAGGTTGTGCTCTCATAATGAAAGCTCTTGACACAAAGCTTCTCCGCATAGTGAAATCTCTTTGCACAAGCATTTGTTAATAACAAATATAAGTGTGTCATGATGTTTCACACTTCCGTATACATATTATTGGTAATATTTTAATATTAAATAATCCATATCTCTGTATTGCGAATACCACTATGTCTACCACTGATTAATCTCTGCACAAGCATTCCACACTTCTGTATACATTCTCTCTCTGCATAGTTCTTTCACATCATTATTATTGTATATTATTGGTAATATTTTAATATTAAATAATCCATATCTCCACATTTCAAATATAGCTAGCTAATTGAGTAAAGGTTGTGCGTAGTGCAGACAAAAATCTTTGTACAAAAAATCTCCACATAAGAACAAATGTCGGTGAACAACTCTCGAAGATCGAGTGTGGAAGTGCATAGAATAGTGATTTTTTCCGCACTCGCAGAATCAAATTCCTTTGCGCTAAAATTTTTGCTAATTAATTGATTAAAGGTTGTTCTCTCATAATGAAAGCTCTCTACATAGTGAAAGATATTCACACAAAGATCTCTGCACATTGAAATCTCTCTCCACAAGCATTTGTTAAATGGCTAGTGTAGTGAGAGAAAAATGTTATTTCCAGTGATACAAGTGTGCAACGATGTTCCATAATTCCATATGCATTTTATTTCCACATAATTCTTCAACATTATTATTATTATATATTATGTTGAGATTCAACAAGAAATTTTTTTGGCACCCATGATCCTAGTGAAAATTAAGCACCTACACTAGGGTGGGGCCCACAGGCTATTTTTAGGTGCATGTCTATTTTTATTATCCCTTAATTTAGATGGACATTAAACTATAATATATTATCAATGTGGACTTGAAAATAGTTAAGTGAAGTGGAAAATAAGTTAGCTAAGTGAATTTCGAGTTAGAGGTTGGTTGGTGGGACATGCAGAGTAATTCTAGTTGTAACTGAGTGATTCTAGTTGTAACAGAGTTGGAAGTGTAGTGGTGCATGAGTTGGTGCAAGTTGTAAATAGTTTAACTTAGTTAAGTGAGTTAAACTTAGTTGTGCTAGTTGTACTTGAAGATACACTAGTGAGAGATCAAGTGAATTAAATATTAATTAATTCACAATCAGTGGTCTCATATGCAACTGGAGATTTACTAATATTAGATGGATGCATGTCAAATCTAGTGGAGACCCAGTTGAGTTCTAGGTGAAAGGGAAGATAACTATCAGTTGGGACATTATCCACTTGCACACATGCAAGCACACACACATTGGATGTGCCCATGATACTTGCGCAGTCAAGGCAGGCATGATAACACCAATTCAGGGATTGTATTCAACATGGATTTTGCAGTGAAAGCAGGCTATCTGGAGGCAGTAAATTGGCCAAGGGATTTGCCAATTTTTGAATGACAATGTGAGACAATTAGTTGATGTAATGAGGGCTCTTGTGAGAATAGTTTTGTATGTAATTGTTTCATGATCCATGATATAATATACAATAGATAGTGGGGTTTTTAACTGTAAGCTTTCCCCGAGAAATTATCTGTGTTGTGTGTGATTGATCTTTCTTCATGCTTATGTAATTGGTGATTGTGTTTTTAATTACGCAAATATTTGTAGAAGCTATTCAGTATTTAACTTTATCAAATTGTTAGATCATGTGATCCAAGATATACATGCATATTTTATAACTTCTACATGGTATTAGAGCACAGGAAATTGTAGAAGTGAAGCAGGAGCTGCGTTTGTGACTGGATAGAATTTGAATTTGCAGAAAGACTTTCTTGGTGCTACAACTGATTCAAGATTGAAAGGGATTTCAATGGCTTGAGGTTAGAGTATGCACTCGAGGGCAGCTCAAATTACATTTCTTGGAAGGACAGGATGGAGGCGGTACTCGAAGACAATGGCTTGAAGGAATTCGTTGAAAAAGATGTTCCTAAGCCAGATGCTGCAGATGCTGCCAATCTTGATGCATGGAAAAAATAAAGTGGTAAATGCGAGGAGGATCCTCTTGGAGTGAGTAAAAGACCACATTTTCTCAAGCCTCCATGGGAAATCCACAACATATGCTATGTGGAAGGCTTTGACGGATCTATCCCAAAGTAGCAACGACCATAGGAATATAAACTCAAGAAGATCAAGATGGAAAAGGGTGACACCATTCCAAAGTATCTCACAAAGTTTGTCCAATGTCGGGATGAACTAGGGAGTGTGGGAATAATAGTCACTGATGATGATTTGGTGAGTTTGGCTCTCCTAGGACTTCCTAAGAGTTGGCACAGTTATGAAGACTCTATCAACGGACGGGAAAAATTTCTGAATTGGGAACAACTGTGTTCAGATATGGTGCAGGAGGAGTTTAGGCAGAAAGCTAGAGATGGATCTTCATCAAAGCATAATGACGAAGAGGATTGTTGTTTGGCTGCCAAGGTGAAGAAAGGGAAGGGGAAGAAATTCCATTCTAAATCTGAGTCTAAAGGAAAGGAGGACATGTCCAAGGTGAAATGTTTTCACTGTCACGAACATGGGCATTTTGCTACTAACTGTCCACAAAAGAAGAAGAACAAGAAGGTTGCTGGATTGGAAGCTGATGAGGAACTTGCCTGGAAATTTGAGCTTTAATTCTCCTTGATTGCATGCATGGTTTCAAGTGCATTGGGATCGATGTGGTATTTGGATAGTGGCGCTTCCTTTGACATGATGAGAGACAAGGAACTTTTCAGTGACTTGGAGGAGAAAAATATTCAGATGCATATTGATATGGGCGACGACAGATGGTACAGTGCTACCAGGATTGGTACCATTACCTTTAAGAGGGAGTCAGGTAAACCATTTCAATTAAAATATGTGATGCATGTACCAGGTCTGAGGAAAAATTTGGTCTCAGTTGCAATGTTGGAGGACAAAGGCTATGACATTGTCTTTAGTGATGGAAAATCTTTTCCGCGACATAAAACAATGGGTAAAGACAAGAGGATAGGGATTTGAGTTAATAATATCTACAATTTGGAGGTAGATGCCTGTGATTCCATGATGGGCAAGGCAGAAAAAGTGGTGAGCTGGGATGAGGGCGAATTATGGCATAGGTGATTGGGCCATCTTCATCATGGAGCCTTGAAAGTCATGTAGCAAAAATATACTGGACTTCCAATGGGAACACTTGCTCAGTTAGATCAGTGCAAGAGTTTCACCATGGGGAAGTATGTAAAGTCCACCTTTCATGAGAAGGAGAACCATGCTTCGGGGATCCTTGAGAGAGTTCACACAGACGTGTGTGGGCCATTCTCGGTTGCTTCAACAACAAAACATAAGTACTATGTAATATTTGTTGATTATTTTTCTCGTAAATGATGGATCTTTTTCATGCATAAGAAAGATCAAACATTCTCTAAGTTCTATGAGTTTAAGGCATTGGTGGAGAAAGACTCGGGGAAGCAAGTGAAGGCTCTTAAGAGCGATAATGGTCGAGAATAAATCTCTAACGAATTCAAGAAATTTTGTAGCAAAGAAGGAATTCGAAGGGAACTCATAGCGCCTCATAACCCACAGCATAATGGGGTCGCGGAGAGGAAGAACATAATGATTGTGGGTGCAACATGAGCGATGTTTCATGATCAGGGCCTACCAATGAATTTGTGGGAGGAAGCATGCAACATTGCGGTTTATGTGCAGAACCGTTGTCCTCATAAAGTACTCGGCATGAGTACACCTGAAGAAGCTTTCACTAGTAAGAAACCGAATGTTTCACACTTTAATATTTTTGGCTCATCTGTTTATGTGCATGTGGCCAAGGACGCCAGGAAGAAGCTGGAGCCGACTACTGAAGTTGGGATTTTTGTGGGGTACACAAAAACACCCCATAATTATCGTGGGTATTTTCCAAACAACATAATGACTATTGTGCGATGGGATATACAATTTGATGAGGGGAAAGCCATGCGGTTTTCCCTTGAGAGGGAACTAGACTTGCATGCAGAGGAGGAATTGCTGGTTCCCAAAGATGAGTCTCAAGATGTGGATCAACTACATGAGGAGGTTCATGGAGTGGAGGAAGCCACTCATGCAAATCCATCCATCATAAATGGTAGAAAGCGCACCACTAAATCTAATAGGCTGAGACTTGATGCTGTAGAGAATGTAGGAGCCCCTACTTCACAACACAGACAAAGACAGTCTCCTGACTGATTTATTGGATACATGGCTCTTATGAGAAAATGTATTGTGACTAAACCATCTTCCTTTCAGGAAGAAGTGCAGCAACCTACTTGGGTTGATGCAATGGTGAAGGAGTATGACTCCATTGTAAAAAACAGTGCATGGGAAATTGTCCCAAGATTGGTTGACAAATCAGTGGTAGGTTCGAGATGGATCTACAAGGTAAAGCAAGCTGCTGATGGGAGTGTGGAGAAATACAAGGCCATATTTGTGGCCCAGTGTTTCTCAAAGATCGAGGGGATAAATTATGATGAGACTTTTGCGCCTGTCGCAAGGTACTCTTCCATAAGGACCATCCTTGCACTCTCAGCGCAGATGGGCTGGCGCATTCATTAGATGGATGTGAAAAGTGTGTTTCTCAATGGGGTCATTGAGGAAGAGGTGTACATAGATCAACCTGAAGGTTTCAAGATCTTCAACAGTGAGTCGCATGTGTGTAGGCTCAAAAGAGCGCTGTATGGGCTGAAGCAAGCACCCCGTGCTTGGTAAACTCAGATAGACAACCATTTCATCGGACTAGGCTTCACCAAAAGTGAAGCAGATGCAAACTTGTACCAGATTATGGTTGAGGGTAAGCTATTGATCATTTTTATTTATGTTGATGATTTAATTTTGATTGGTGATCAACTGCTGATACACTTATGCAAGGAGGATCTTGCAAGGGAGTTCGAAATGAAAGATATGGGCCTCCTTCATTATTTCCTTGGATTGGAAATATGGCAGTGGGATGGTGAAATTTTTGTGTCTCAAGGAAAGTATGCAAAGGAGATACTGGGTAAGTTTAACATGGAGAGCCGCAAACCCATGGATATGCCTCTTCCAGGAAACTGGGGGAAAGAGGATGCTACGTTTGGAGAGGTAGTGGATGATACTGTCTATCGTCAGTTAGTGGGTTCGCTAATGTATCTAGTGAACACGAGACTAGACATTTGCTATGCGGTTAACCAGTTGAGTCAATCTATGGTTAAGCCTACCAAGATATTTTGGAAGGCGAGCCGGAAGCATGTCCTGAGATACCTGAGGGGCACATCAGAGTATGGTATATGGTACAGAGAGACAGATGGAGTGAATTTGCATGGCTTCACGGATGCAGATTGGGCTGGCAGTCCATTGGATAGAAAGAGCACATCAGGGGGGATCTTTAGCATTGGATCTACAACTGTTTCTTGGTACAATAGGAAGCAGAGATCCTTGGCACTCAGTTCAGTGGAAGAGGAATACATGGCAGCAAGTCAAGATGCATGTGAGGCTATTTGGATGAGAAAGATATTGGTTGGTTTTTTTGGTTCTCAAATGGATCCGACAATGATTCATTTTGGTAATTAGAGTAGCATTAAAATATTGATTAATCCTGTGTTTCATGATAGGTCTAAGCATATAGATATATGATACCATCATCTCAGAGATTGTGTGTAGAGGAGAATCATGTTGCTTCAGTACATTCCCATATAAGATCAGGATGCATATATTCTGACGAAGGCGCTCACCAAGATCAAATTCGAATACCATAGAGACAAGATCGATGTGAAGGATAATCCCTTTCTTGTTGAGAGGGAGTGTTGAGATTCAACAAGAAATTTTTTTGGCACCCATGATCCTAGTGAAAATTAAGTACCTACACTAGGATGGGGCCCACAAGCTATTTTTAGGTGCATGCCTATTTTTATTATCCCTTAATTTAGATGGACATTAAACTGTAATCTATTCTCAATGTGGACTTGAAAATAGTTAACTAAAGTGGAAAATCAGTTAGCTAAGTGAATTTCGAGTTAGAGGTTGGTTGGTGGGACATGCAGAGTAATTCTAGTTGTAACTGAGTGATTCTAGTTATAACAGAGTTGGAAGTGCAGTGGTGCATGAGTTGGTGCAAGTTGTAAATAGTTTAACTCAGTTAAGTGAGTTAAACTCAGTTGTGCTAGTTGTAACTAAAGATACACTAGTGAGAGATCAAGTGAATTAAATATTAATTAATTCACAATCAGTGATCTCACATGCAACTAAAGATTTACTGATATTAGCTGCATGCATGTTAGATCCAGTGTAGACCCAGTTGAGTTCTTGGTAAAAGGGAAGATAATAATTGTGACATTATATACTTTCATACATGAAAGCACACACACATTAGATGTTCCCATGATACTTGCGCAGTCAAGGCAAGTAGGATAGTATCAATTCAGGGATTGTGCAGTGAAGGCAGGTAGGATAGTATCAATTCAGGAATTGCATTAAGCAGGGATTGTGCAGTGAAGGTAGGATGTCTAGAGGCAGTAAATTGGCTAAGGGATTTGCCAATTTTTGTATGACAGTGTGAGACAATTAGCTGATGTACTGAGGGCTCTTGTGAGAAGAGTTTAGTATGTAATTTTTTCATGATCCATGATATAATATACAATAGAATATAGTGGGGTTTTTAGTTGTAAGCTTTCCCCGGGAATTTATCTGTGTTGTGTGTGATTGATCTTTCTTCATGCATATGTAATTGGCGATTGTGTTTTTAATTTCGCAAATATTTGTAGAAGCGATTCATTATTTAACTTTAGAAAATTGTTAGATCAGGTGAATCCAAGATATACATACATATTGTATAATTTCTACATATTATTGGTAATATTTTAATTCTCAATACTGCTAATTAATTTACTAAACATTGTGCCGAGTGTGGAGAAAACTATGCAAAAGGAAATTTCTCCGCCAAATGAAATCTCTCTGAAAATAAAGTTCCCTACATGAATGGAATTATGTTCCATCAAGAGCCCTCTATTTTAATTGTATGGAGTAAAAAATTGGAATTAAAACTTTTATTGTAGAAAACACAAAATGAAAGAGCCCTACCTTAATCTATATATTGAGCAAATTCGTATATATGTAATAGGAAAATGTGAAATATAATTACATTACGAATTAAAGTTATAAAGTTCATTCTGCACCTCCGTTCTCTTGCACACATCTCATCCTCAACACATCCTTCATTCCACACAACTAAATATGTAAATGTTTTAAATGGAAATTAGTTTAAAATTAATTTTCCCTCTGCACCCCCATTCTCCCACACATTCCTCGTCCTCCACACAAGAAAAAATTTGCACAAGGAAACATAATAATTGTTATGCGGAATTATGGGTTACGGATAAAACACATTCCCTAAATTTGGTGCTATGCATTTATAACAACAGATCAAAGACTTTGCAGATACTTTTCCTAATAGTAAATAGACACAGAAAGATTGGGAAACTTTCTTGGAGTCCAAGCGCTTCCTATTCTCCTTCTGTCGCTCTTGCTGTAGCTTCCAATCCAATCTTGATTGCCAGACTAGTTCCTACAAATATAAACACTCAAAAGTAAAGAGATTGCAATATACAAATGGATATTCACTTTAATCAGTTAAATCAATAAAAAATGAAACATATACATAAGATAAGAATCCATAATATGAGAGACATAAGCTTATACAGATACATATATGGGAAAGTAAGCAACAATATTTATTAATGGATATAAGGGTAGGTTACAACGAACGATTGATTTGATGTCACCAACTCCAGCATCATCCCAACCTCATCACAATGAACATCTCTCCAACAACATACCACTCAAATCAAACCCTCAATTGAGATTCCATCAACATTTCTCTACCAAATTTCTTCCTTCTCAAGCACTAGGATATGTGCTCAATTTATAGATGAGCTGAAGGTAGTTTCACAATCAATGACTTTCTAATACTAGGCAAGACATGTTTCGAAGCTCAGAGCTATTGAATGGACACATGGATTCAGATTTTGACACATATGCACTCTTCTAGAAGGCACTGACCATGTCGAGATTCTAGAACAATTAAAATTTTTCTCCCAATTGACCAACGAAGCCTTGAGTGTTGGGAAGTGCTTTGCAGAGCACCCTTGAATGGAGGTGATTGCATATGAAAAGCAGTTAGTCCCTTGAGAGACTGCGTTGGTGAGCTCATAGGTGATATAACATGTACTTCAAATCTTGGAAACCTTGCAATGGAAGTCATGGATGATTTGTTCTTGTTCTTTGTCTTAGGGCATGTAGCAATTGAAATGATAGGGGATGATAGACCCTATTCATTGGTTCTGGGGATGATGTCCAATTTAACTAGGTCATTGGGAATGGTGCCCAAATTTACCTATAACAGATTTCCCCCTAAATCATGAAGTTAGAATAATAATAACAATATTTTTTTAATGAGATGCTTTACACTGTGATGGGCTGGAGATGAAGCGGAGTGGTGACCTGCATCAATATTACAATACATTACATCATGATATATCCTCTTAATCACAAATTGCTGAGGGAAGACATTCTCATGCTCAACACATATACTATCTAATAACATGTACATAGTGCAGAAAGTCATCTATATTGGAATGTTGCCCAATACAGACACGCCTAAAGATATAGGCCCATGTTTGGATGACGATTTGTATGTAAGGTCATTGTACAGATGATGTGTACAAAAATCCTGAAATCACAGCCCGGATGGCTAAAACTAGATTCAGGGTCTTCTTATCTCATTCACTCGATCATTCAGGTACTAGTCTATCCATGGAGATATATGATTTGTAGTCGAACATGGTAAGACATCGTTTGATTGTCAGCCAATGATGTGAGTTGTTAAAAAATGCGAGAGAACCACCATTGATGTTAATTTCCCTCAAGGTATTGCAGTACATTTCATAAGGCGTGAATAGATGATTTGATGTCGAATGCCAAAAAAAATCTTTAGGTCAAAATTCCGAAATCGAGGATCTTGTCGATGCTGTAACAAGCCTCATGGTACTGGAATATGATGTTTCTAAGTAAACTTATTGGACGATGACTTGATGTCGAGAGGAAGTCACTTTATTGTGAAATGGGAGGTACTGATTTCGAAGACAAATTATGACTTGATATAGCAATGTTTAGGGATGATTGTCATGAGAATGAAGGTTTATGAGTATTGCAAAAAGATGAGTATTCACTAGATGAATTCTCTTGAACATATCAACGACACTGAGATGAGTTGGCAACATTGACCCAAAACTGAAGTGAAGGTATGATGAACCATATGTATGAATGAACCATCAAGAAGATTACCCAACCCAAACAATCACGGTGAATAATGTATTGCTATTTAATCATTTAACAAGTCTAGCGATGAAGGAAACCCGCTTCTTGCCATGATCGACAAGCCCATCGCTATTTTATGTTTTAACGAGCCTAACGACAGTGACAACCCGGTCCGTTTTCATATTTAGAGAGTTTGAAAAAGAGGACAAAAGAAAACTCCATAAGTAATTTTTCGTAAATTTGTCTCTAAGATATGAAAAAGTGTAAAACAATATTTAAGAGAACCTCTTAGCCATGTTCGAATAATTAATTCCTTTTTCATAAATAATCTATCTCAGTCCAGAAAAAGGTTAAACTTATACTAAGTAGATATCAATTCATTTACTTTTACGAGCTCGAAAAGACAAGTGCTCGGAAATGTTTTCACATTATCGTCGTTAAAACTCGCAATCGAATTGTTACCTAACACCTCAGAAGAAGCAGCGCATCTTTTTAACCTCATCCATCTTGATGAAATGCGTCGTGAAGCCCAATTGGCCAACGAAGCACATAAGAGATGTATACAGGCGCAATACGACAAAAATGTCCAGCCTTGCATTTTCTCAGAGGGGGACTTGGTCCTTCTTTATGATCAAGAAGTT
Organism: Pinus albicaulis; assembly: GCA_034641835.2. Classification (NCBI taxonomy): domain Eukaryota; kingdom Viridiplantae; phylum Streptophyta; class Pinopsida; order Pinales; family Pinaceae; genus Pinus; species Pinus albicaulis. Next base: position 65,963,964 of record CM076570.1, read on the forward strand.
GATGTAATAGGTACAGGGAAATTTGAGCCATTATGGAATGGCCCCTATATTTTCAAGAGAGTTCTTGCTAAGGGTGCCTATGAGTTGGTGGATTACGATGGAATTCCATTGGCACAACCCAAAAATGGGTTGTATTTGAAACATTACTATTCTTAATCATGAGCATAGTAATTTTTTGTATTATATTGTATATATATGTTTTTTATTTGCATACACTGTCTTAGTTTGTTTTTTAGAGTTTTCTTGATGTTAGTAATCCGCTTTACATTTCATCATAGATGTCTGAATATTTGGAACCATTTGTTGGATATGATGATGGTAATAGTGAGTTTTCAAGGGATTTGTATTGGTAGATTGAAAAACAATATCACTGAATATAGCGGGTTGATTGAACTTCTCTCCAATGCCATTTCATTTGGTATTAACCGCATCATCATAAGGTTAGACTCACAAATTTTGGTATTACAACTTACTAGTGTTTATACTGTTAGAAATCCAACACTGCATCGTTTGTTACTAAGAGTTTGACTTTTGGAAAGACATTTTGATTTTATTCAATATCAACACATTTCCAGAAACTTGAACACATTGACTGATTCTTTGGCTAATCAAGTTTTAGACAGACATTTGCAACACATGTAAAGATACATTCACATAATTGAATAGGATTACGCAATAAACATAGGAAAACACTAAAATCAAATAGATAGATAGTTATAGGTTTTTACAAAATTTGTGCCCAAGGAACATTGGTCATACCTCAAAATGTATGCAACATTTCAAAAGTAAACTAGTAATGCTCATGGTAACATGTTATTGATCCAGCTATCCTACACAGTAACCACATCCAGCGGTTAGGAACACCTACAGTGTCGCGCTGCAGTCACATGGGTAACTCTTCGATCCAACAATCTGGAATCCCGAAGGTAAACCCCTCTATGTGCTGTCAAAGCTCAGATAGAGTCTCAACCATGTCTAAATGCTGAAGGACTGCTCTCCCGACAATCCTCTCTACTGGCTCATCTTCTCCATGCTCTGGTTCCTCCATCGGTTGAACTCGAACGACATATACATTAAATTAAAACTTTAGTTTAGTCTTGGGAAAACTTCAAAATACAAAAAAATTGTATAAATCTTAGAAAAATAAAAAACGTGGTCAAAAAATTCTTACCTATTGCACCCCACTAAGCACTTTCTGGTAAAGCTAAGTCTGGATCTCCTCGAAAATAGATGCTTGCGTATGCATACTCATCGATGGCGAAAACCTGTCTCCTGAACCAGGCAAAGAATGCAGTCGAGAAAAAAATGGATGATTGGCCTGCATGCCTAACCATTAGTTCTACCCATCTCTGCATCCTTGGATCTCTAGGGTTAGACACACCCAGTGTCACGTGCTGAGGCTGCATCAGTGGAATCTGCTCTAAGGGAAATGAAATGAGGATCGAACCATAAATCGAACCATAACTAAAGTTTTTCTTCCTTACTCCCTTTGCCTTGTTTAGCTGTTCTTTTATCTGAGAAAGTACAACTTCGGACCAATTGAAGACTGATGGCTCCATGCACTCTAACAAATACTACATATATGATCTATTCCCTACATGTAGTGTAACAGTGCTAGCAAGTTTTGCGATCATGAAAATAATGGTTCTCAAAGTAAAATATCGAACGTCATGAATGTTTGTTTTCCAATCCTTGCTTGGCTCTGCCCCTGGATAGAAATATTGTAAAACACAATCTCTCACTGTCTTTCCTCCAAGAGCAGACCTTGAGAGGGAAACATGAAAGCCTCTCCTCGACAAGCCTGTAAGAAAGTATACATCCTCCACTGTAATAGGAACCACTTTTTCCCTAATGTGAAATGCCTCAATATCTGGATCCCATGCTCGAATTAAGAAAACCAAGATTTCTATTTGTTGCCTCATCCCTGACAAGCGGAAGTACTTTAACAACCCACAATCTCGCCAATTTGTTATGCGGAATTATGGATTACGGATAAAACAAATTCCCTAAATGTGGTGCTATGAATTTAGAACTACAGATCAAATATTTTTCAGATAATTTTCCTAATAGTAAATAGACACACAGACAGATTGGGAAACTTACTTGGAGTCCAAGCGGTTCCTATTCTCCTTCTGTTGCTCTTGCTGTAGCTTCCAATCCAAGCTTGATTGGTAGACTAGTTACTGCAAATATAAACACTAAACAACAAAGATATTGCAATACACAGTTGGATATTCACTTTAATCAGTTAAATCAATGAAACATGAAACATATACATCAAATAAGAATCCATAATATGAAATACAGAAGCTTATGTAGATACTTATGTGGGAAAGTAAGTAACAATCTTTATTAATGGATAGAAGGGGAGGTTACAACCAACGATTGATTTGATGTCACCAACTCCAGCATCATCCTAGCCTCATCACAATGAACATCTCTCCAACAACATATCACTCAAATCAAACCCTCAATTGAGATTCCAACAGAATTTCTCTACCAAATTTCTTCCTTCTCAAGCACTAGGATATGTGTTCAATTTATAGATGAGATGGAGGTAGTTTCACAATCAATTAATTTCTAATAATAGGCAAGACATTTTCCCAAGATCAGAGGTGTTGAATGGACACATGGATTCGAAGTTTGACACATATTCACTCTTCTAGAAGGCACTGGCCATGTGGAGATTCTGGAACAATGATAATTTCGCTCCCAATTAACCAACACACCCTTGAGTGTCGGGAAGTGATTTACAGAGAACCCTTGAATGGAGGTGAATGCATATGCAAAGCAGTTAGTCCCTTGAGAGACTGCGTTGGTGAGCTCATAGGTGATATTACATGTACTTCAAACCTTGGAAACCTTGCAATGGAAGTCATGGATGATTTTTTCTTGTTCTTTGTCTTAGGGCATGTAGCAACTAAAATTATAGGGGATGATAGACCCTATTCATTGGTTCTGGGGATGATGTCCAGTTTAACTAGGTCATTGGGAATGGTGCCCAAATTTACCTATAACAATAATACTAATTCAAAATTTGTTCATAGTTAAATTAATTACATGTTGATGTTATAAATTCTCTCTGCACTCTTGTTTTCCCGCACATACCCTGTCCTCCGCATGTCCTTCAAATAATGAACGTTTACATTGTACGAAGTGTCCATTATCGCCTCCAATTTTATTTATTGTTTGGTACTTGTGGATTGAGCATGAATTAATGGCGAAGACAGAGGCTTAAAATCAAGGAAATTTATATCGATGGTATATTTAAATTTCTAGAGCGACTTTGCAAGCATAGATTCAGGGATTAGAGCCATAATTCGCCAATTTTATTAGCAAATGTGGCACAAGTTGAAGTTTATGGAGAGTGATTCTAGAGTTGCAGAGAAAGAGCTCAAAATTTCTTTAGTTAAAATGGTTGGTGCTCTATAATTTATCATCGCTTTGGTCTTAGAGCATGTTGAGATGATTCTATCTAAAGCACGGGTCCACTTCAAACTATTAAATACGAAAATGAAAATATTTGAGGTGAATCTGGAGCGACTACAATTGGCAAATAAAATGTTTATTTTTCGTGTGGATAATTTAGCTCAGGTATAGGACGTCAATGTTGAGGAGGATTATAATGAAGTAGATGAGGATATTATCGTGCAACGCGGGATTTTAACACAACAAAAGGAGATTAACTTGACTCTGCCATTGAGCAACATTCCCCTCCTTCTCATCTTGAGTCAGATGTGATTTAGGCAATTGTTAGTTTTTTTTGGTTATGTTATGGAAATATATTGTGTTGTAGGTGTGTTTTGGAGACTACTTGGAGAAAATTAGTTTAGAATAGCTTCTCCAGTCCATTTTTGAATTGTGTCAATCCTTCTTGGAGTTTTTTGACATTAGAAGAATAAATTTTGACTGATGGTGTACAAGGTTGTGGCCTTTCACCTTAGTTCCTCATCGAATTCGAAAATAAAAAAATTAATTTATATGTGTGAAATTTATCTATACCGCTCTATTAATTCATTATCTATATCCTACTTCAAATTAAGTCATTGCTGATTTAGATGTCGCTTTGTTTTCAGTGTAAAATCTTAATTTTATAATCTTTTCACAAACCAAAAAATATTTCTCTAATTTCAAAATATTTCCATAACTTAATTTGCAGATTTGTCTATTTCCCTTCCTGTTTAACGTATACAATTATTCGGAAAATCGACGTTGTATAATGATTATTTATTTTTAGCTAATCGATCGGTATTATAAAATACTCTTTTCGCTTTTTATTAAGAAAATGCATGCATAAACATTGTTCCACAACGAATATATGTTATGGCATAGTAAATAAATGTGTTGAAAGAAATATGTGTAACATAATCTTCTTTCATTATTTTTTACACTTTTATATACGTTATCCATCCACGCATAGCAACATTTTAGAGAGAAAATTTTTACTGAATATTAAAAAGTTAATTAAGGCTAATAATGGAATAATTATGCTACAATAAAAACTTCGACTCTATCTTTGCACTCAATAATAACGAAAAAATATTGTGTGTGGAGAATGGGTATGTGCAGAGATAAGGGAGTATAAAGAAGATTTTTTCACAATAAAAACTTCGACTATACCTACACGCTCTGCCATAATGAAAAATTGCACCAGTGCAAGCATACTCGAATAACGAGAAAATGTGAGCCCTACACAAAAAAGCATGACCTTGAACAATAATTAGTGGTAAAGGTAGGTTTAACGAGTGATTTGACACTAATATGTATAAGATTACTACTATTTTTTCCTATGATGCGAAAGCTCACGGGAGTTCTAAATATGCAGAATTAGCTTTGAAATGGTGTATTGTGTGCAAAGAATGTGCATGTGCAGAGATAAGGGAATATGGAGAAGCACTTCGCACAATAAAAACTTTGAATCTACCTCCGCACTTCGCAATAAGGACAAATTTCATTCCCAATAAAATTTTCATCAATCACTCTATCGTTAATAGAAATATTAGTAAACTATAACTAAAATACATGTAATAAGAACAAAGTACATAATCCATGAAATTTGAACAAATAACCGTAAACGATTTATTATATTCAATGTGATTTTGTTTAGGCATGGTTGCATTATCTAGCTATCTAATTTTGACTAGACATATCCATGAAAAAATAAATATGCAAATAGAAGTGTACGAAGGAGATCTGCCCATTGTTTCAATTTTCTGAGGCATACTGGTTGCAGAAACCTGTGCATATATTTGAATTCACTAAATAAATGCCGAAAATATTATTTTATAATATCTATAAATATGATTTTACTGATATCAAAGTAAATGTTATTGATCATTTCAGCGATAACATTATTGCGTATCGTTTTGATGAATATGTATTAATAACACTGCTAAGCATGAATTAATTCTTCAATGTTAAGTGAAAATTCGTTTGTAATGTAATGAATGTCTGAATTCTTTCTCCGCATGTCAACTCTTCTGCATCATTATTATTGATAATATTTCATACTAAATCATATTCCAAATACCACTAGTTAATTGATTAAAGGTTGTGCAGAGTGCATAGAAAACTCCTCACAATGAAAGCTCTCTACACAATGAAATATCTCTATGCATATTGAAAGCTATCCACTCAAATATATTCACACAAAAAAATCTCTCCGCACATTGAAATTTCTCTGCACAAAACTCTCTACATAATGAAATATTTCCACGGAAGTGCAAAGAATAGTGAGTTTCCCGCGTTGTTGGAAAATCAATTTCTTCTACACTAAAGATTTCGCACTCTAGGTTTTTTCTCGGAACACGTGTGAGACTACAGAGATTTGTTTGAGTGTAGAAAAGTTTAAAGACAACATATAATGTTTCTAGATCAACTTCTCCACACTTTAAAGCCAACATAAAATATCAAATCTCATTTATCAAATTTAATGTCACATATTGTACTCATTATTTGCGTAGTTTAACAATAGTGTTTATAATTTTTTTTATTATGTAATCATTATAATGATAACATGTAACATACAAACTATTGAAATCATTTAGTACTAGAGCATGTGAAAAAGGAAAAGTGTGTTATATGCAAAAACTGTGTCCAGATGGTAATGTTGACGACGATGCAGAAACTTTTAATTCACACTTAGCATTGAAGAATTAATTAATGCTTAGAGCTGATATTAATATCTATTCAACAAATTTATACAAAATTACGTTATTAATCAAGCACTTAATAGCATTTACTTTGATGAATTTTGTAATGATCACTGGTTGTGAACATATCAGTAAAATCGTATTTATTGATATTATAAAATACTCTTTTCGATATTTATTAAGTGAATTCAAGTATACGTAGTGATTTTAAAAGAGAGGCTTTGGATGGATATGTTGTTGGTGCAACTTGTGTTGGTGATCGGTAGTTTGTATCTACATGTGACAAGTCAGAGTGGTTAGTCATAAAGAGAGGATATGTGGCGGAAGTACATGACTTTACAAGTTAAATATTAGGTTGAAGGCCAAGTGATGGTTATGTGAATGGACTTGCATCCATTTATAGAATGGAAGATTGAACCTATTTCTAAGGCTATTTCTCGACTAAATGGTTTGAGACTTATTTCTATTATGTTGTGCCTATATGAAGGTTAAATATGGACATGGATGGTGCTATTTAGTCTTAGCTTTCTGGTGCTGTGAGGAGCAAAATGGTTTTTGGAAATTTAATGATCCTAAAATTTTTATGGATCCTAAAAGGTTTATTAAGCTGTTATCGATACTGTAACCTTCACTTCGAAGAGTGTCGATTGTTCGAGCTTTTCCTTTTCCATATTATTTGATTATTTTAATCAATAGAAAGTAATGCTGAAATGCACAAACACATAGATAAACATAAAAACACGTGTTAGTTGTTGTTGTATAATCCATTTAGAATAGTAAACTTTTTCAATTTTATTTTCAAAGTGTGGAGATTAGAATCAAAGATTTCATTGTGCATTAAAAACTTATAATAGTTTTGTAATGTTAGTTTTTAGCTTAACAAAAAATTGTAGGAACCATACCAAGTTATAAAATGTTACTTAATTTACTTAATTAAGTGAAAATAGTTCATTTAATATTTGGATAATGCGAAAAAGGTAATAAGGCATCTAAGTCACGAATTGAAATATAAGATTTAAAATCACTCCATCCTCTGCACAATAAAAGCCAACCAATAACAAAACAAGTTTACATAGTAAATGCCTTGAGTACACATTGGTTCATTGAATAAATATCGAAAATAACTGTAATGATTGGAAGGATATCTTTAGTTAATCAAAATAGAATTCAGTTTAGGATATTAATAAAATAATATGTTAATATAAATTTATAAAGCATGCAAAAAAAATCGATTTTAAACATAATCATATCAATTGGAATATATCAATTTGGAATTTAACTAAAACATATATGATTTAAAGTAACCAATCTCACAACAGTATTTTCCGATTAAAGATCAGGAAAATCAGTACTAGCTATACTGATGATGATAACTAGTTAATGAAGACCATTAAAATCGATAATAGTTAAATGTCGTTTCAGAACTTAGATGTCAATTCATGATTTAGATAACTTATCACCTTTAATGCACTATATTTAGGCCTGTTTTCTGTGAAAGCATTTGTCAATCTTCATTTTGTTGTAGACCCGTTAGTAATTTCTAGGAAACCAACTTTCTTTGTTTGTTTTTAATATGTTAATGTTTTCAGGTTTTTCTTGGTAATTTGTCTGTTGTTTTTTGAATTTGTTACTAAGAGCAAAAAAAATGGCCCAAAGAAGCAACAAGAGAAGCACAAAGGAAGACGTATATGCAGAGAGCAAAGATATCTTAATGCTCAACCAAGATATTTTAATGCTTAATTAGGATATTTTAATCCTAATAAATAAGGTATTGGGACTTCAACAAACGTGTAGGTGATTCAAATATTAATTAGATGCCATAAGAACATTGTTAGAAGAGCTCTCACAAAAAATGAACATAGCAATCAGATCTCCATTTTGGTAGCATAATCAATAGAATCATTAATCTCCAGAAACAGATTGATTAGTAAAGAAATAATTACCAAATTTCGCTATTTACTTAACCAATTTTTAAATTCAGTATATGGTAAAGGCTATGCATTGTAATATTATTGACACAAAAAAACAACTTATCATACTATTCTAGAATATAAACTTATGTATAGATGTAAAATATATTATACGTTATATCGTAGTCTTGCGTATTCAATTTAGAAATTTGCTTAAGCTATGTATGATAATTATTTATTTAGATATTTGTTTAAATCTTGCATGAAATAGATTTTTTTTATAGAAAGAATTGAAAATATGATAAATAAATAAAATGGTGTAAGAAATCACATTGGAAAGAAGCACACATGATATAGGGCAATGAAAAACATAGTAACTGATATTACTAAGTAGAATAGTACAAATACGAATAGTCGATACCGGGGGGGGGGGGAGGGGGGGGAGGGGGGGGGGGGGTTTAGAAGGGTAGGAGAGAATAATGCAGAGTGCGAACGATAAAGCGATGAGGTGGGAGGTAGAAAAAATCTCCTTCCGCACTATGTATAAACGTTGACAATTCACCTAATAATGCAAAAATAAAAATAAAAAAATAAATATATTTTTTGGAATATACAAGTATGTATGCATGTAAGGTATCATAGGACATTGAAGTAGTTAGAAATTAGAGTTAAAATGAAAAGCCCGACAATCATTGTCAAATATTATTAAAAACAACTTTTGATTTATAGAGATGTCAAAAAAGTATTAAGTATCCATATTCCTTGGATTTATAGTTGCAATATACATTTCCATAAGGAGAAATGGATTAGTTTAAGAAAGGCACAAAAATTGAAATTCCATTTGCTATAGATGTGGATTACATGTTGAAAAAAGAAAATCTTAAGTATGTAAGTGTTATGAGAGAAACTACCCTAGGGCCTAGGTTAAATACCCCATCAGAGTGGAAGGCATACGACAACAAGAAGCAATCAAACTAAAGGTCATAATGCTTAAACTAGTAAACTTGTGAGAGATGACCTTACCCGTATATCCTACGTTTGAGGTCATTCCCGCAGGGTTCAAACCCTCTGCTTCTCCACGTGCTTCGAAACCTGTAACTCATTCAAGAAAAAGCACATAGAATAGTTGTAACAACACATATATCCTAGAGGTCAATGGTTAGATCATATAAGCTTATGAAAAATAATGTGAAATCAAATAATATAAGATCATTAACATGTATAAAAGGCATTATAGATCATGACATCAGGAATGGACAAAGCTTCTTTATTGATGTATGAAAAATATGTGGAGAAATACCAGCCAAATTCAACCATGGCTCCAAGTGAAACCGTACTCCAGATCCGTCCAGCCCAAGCCTCAACAATCTTCTTCCATAAAGGTGCACAAGGATGTCACATAAAGGAGGTGAACATCTCAAAGAAGGAAACAAGGGTTTCCTGAACCTGGGAAGTGCAGGAGGCACATGGATAATCAGACTTGATCTGCGCTTAACAGGATGTAGTATCAATACCTATCTCTCTCCTCCCTTTAGGCCTTCCCATGAGGTGTATTTATACTTCCTCAAAACAATTTTTTCAGTTGGGAAATAGTTTGGCGACGGGCTCCTGTAGGCGGGCTTCTGGTGTAACCTATAAACCCTGCCCAAATAATAGGGAGTTTTATATTTTTTTAATATTTTAAATTATATACGTGGGTCAGATATGAGTGGACCCGCTACTGTACGTGTTTTTGATAGGGCAGAGTCACGTATGGAATTCAAAATATTGTTTTTTAAGTAAAGGACCAAGTCTGAATGGAAAGGGTTTCCCAAGGCGAATACTTAGATCATCATGTATATAGAGTTGATAAATGACGTTATAACATATGCCCCATAATATATGAGGTCAGAAGGGGTACATGATGGCCGAAATGTATTATGTGCATAAGAAAGGATCTTTTGAGGACTTGGGAGGACATCACCAGATTTCAGCCTGCCAAAAACTAGTGAAAGAAATCAGAAAGCAAGCTCATGTCTGAGGTGAGCATAACCATGCTCAATGAAAGTAAAGCATGTCCGCATATCAAGTATGGAGTAGATTCAATATGTATACAAGTATAGCAAAAACTATAAAGTACATAGTGAATCATCTGATCACTGCCCCAAATTACATATCAAAGTCATGTCAAAGTATCACATATAGAAGACTGATCAATGAAATTGAAGAGATATTTGATCACTGAAGTCACAACTAAATATCCAAGTACCAAATCATAAGTGGTGGAATAGTGATACTTCACGCAACTCGGGTTTCAACATATAGAATGTTTCTGTGATGAACTTCAACATATAAGGGTGGATGGTGTCACTGGCAGAAAAATGAAGGAGTTGTCAAAGTGAACCAAAGCATGATGATGCAAACCCAAGGTCTTAACTGATCACCATGGTACAATTCTACACTATGGGAATAAATGTGCTGAATTCGACCATGTGAGAAATTGTTTGATTACCAGTCATTGATGTATACTGCTGACAAACATGAGGCAACTCCCCGATAATGATGATGAGAGTCAAGGTACCCTAGTACAATCTAACAAGTGTGAATGAATGATTTGAAGTCAAAAAATTGATAGAATCTACCAACCAGGAAAAATTGACGTATTCTCACTGTCGATAGCGAAGGAATCTGCCACTAATGACTATAAACCCTAAGGTACTAACAAAAGGACTCTAGACCTTTTTCCCAGATAAATTTGTCGGAGTTGATGGGAAAAGATCTACTGGAAGGAAGGAATTAAGTCATCCCACATCAACCCAACGCGGGTGTAACCCGTAGGCCAATATTTGGAAGGAAACAGACGAAGAAAAGTGAAGTAACCAACCCGAAGCACGTTTCTAACATGCACAAAATGTAGCTAGTGTTAGTGTCAGTCTTTACAGCCTGTCACTAGTGGTCAAATGGGATCTTACCATGTCATGTTAGAGTCCCATAGTCAATTTTTTTTCATTTCATTAGGTCTTCAAATCAAAAATTTGGTCACTGGGTATTAGGTCTAGGACTATTTTCCACTCCTTCCAAAATTTTCATATGCTCGTCCATGTCATAACTCAACTAAATGTATCACCATTCAGATATCATCATCATCATGTCTGTCATCACCATCATGATTTCATTCAGTTTAGTGTCTCCATTAGGTCACTAGGGTTTCAATCACCAAAACTGTCATTTCATGCATAAAATCTGGCAATGGGAGAAGTGGTGATAAGCAAGTTTCTTCAATAAATTTTGATTTCAAAATTGTAATTTTATGTTTCTATATGTAATAGGTACTTCATGTTCCTAAAGCTGCAGTTCAAGTTTTAAAAAATATTTAAGGTTCCTCTTCATCCATTTCATCCTCCAAGAGTCTTCCAAAGGTAAGTGAAGCCTTTCATACCCCCCTAGCATTGTTTCTCAAGAGGATTTAATGAAACAAATTTCCTCCTAGGGTTTGCTTGAAATTTGTGGTTTTTCTTCCCAAGTGTTAAATTTCTGAACCAAACCCTATCTTTATTTCTTTGGCACCTCTATTTTCACTTGACACATCACTTCCATCAATTACATACCCATTTCCCTTCATTGTCATCACTCTCCCTATAAACCCTAGCCCCATTCTGCCAATTTGGGTAGTTTTCCTAGCTAGGACCGTGTTTGAATTTCCTAGCACATTTCCCTCACTCATTTCTCTCCATCTTACTCCCTAAATATCCCTAAGACCCTTGGCCATCTCCCTAAGTTTTCCTACTCCCATCCCCCTTCCCTAATTCTCTCATTTTATCCCTATACTCCCTTCCCTATTTGTCCCTCCTATCATCTAGGGTTTCATCATGGAAGCTGACTCATCACCATAAGAGAAGATAAAATATAACAAAGGGGGAAAGATACTAAGGTTTGAGCCCTCCAACTACAATGAAATTGCTTCCTCACCATTCATCAGAAAGTGCTTTGAAGATGTCAATTGTTTAGGTTTTTGTCAAAGAGTGGAGGAGGTAGGTTTTCATGAGAAGCTCATAGATAAGTTTTCCGCCAATTTGAAAGGAGAAAAGGTCACCATAGCAGGGTTTGAATTAATATTCTCAGTATATGCCATATATCATGCTAAGGGATACCAAACCATGGTGATAATTGGTTCAAAGGCATGAAGCTAGACCTTGAGCAATACAAACCATATTTGAAATCACAGTACAAAGGAGCTCATTCACATATTTTCTGATTCAGATATTGGCTGGAGAGATATGCACCATTTATGAAGGTTTTCATGAGTTTTTTCACATGTGAGGGTAGGTTTTCAAGATTGTATCAATACCACATTATACTGCTCATGCACTTCACAGCTGTGAAGTCCCTCAATTTGTGCAATTTCTTGTATAGGAGTGAGATCAATATGTCTGAAAAGGTGCAAGTGAAAAACAAAGAGAATTATCCTATTATATTCCATCATAGTTTGGTGAAGGTCATATTTCTCCATCACCTAGCAGAAAAGAACATGACATGGGATTCCTTCATTGAGGCAGCTTTACAAACTACTATACCAAGTCAACAACAAAACATGTCACCTACCATGCAGGAGGTTGGTAAATCAATCCAAGGAGAAGCAATGACAAAGAGACCTAGGCTTGAGGTCACTGATACATATCAGAGAGGAAACAATCTTGTGTTTTCTTCTCAAATTGAGGAAGGGGCCAAACCCACACCAATAGAGCAGGAAGCATCAGTACAACATGACACACCCATGCATGAGGAAGAGCATGAGTTTGACCTAGTAGACTTGGAGGCTGCTGATGAGCCTGAAAACCTAGAGAGGGTAATCAAAGACAAGTATGCACAAATAAAATAGGTCCAACACAAATTGGAAAGGGAAACCTTCATCATTTCATTCCTAGAGAAAGAAAAGTAGCAGCTGAAGACAAAACAATCGGTTTTGGAGAAAATTCAGTGTGAGGTAAGCAAACATGATGTGAAGTTAAGGAAAAGCAGTGGTTGACATAGAAGAGCATGATGAACATGATGAGCATGAACAACAGGTAAGAAGAAAGAGGCCAAAAACCATGGGTCTAAAAAGAGCATTGCAGAAGGAAAAAGAGCAACACCCTATAGATGAAGAACTCAATTTTGAAGAAAAAATTGCAAATGAAATCAACGAGAACATGGAGTTTTGGCTTGAAAAGGTCAACATCCACTTGAAGAAGCTCCTTGACAAGGCCAACAGGGACAAGTGTTGGATCCCCGTTGGGATTTGAAACGTCGACAAGTGTTTTGTGAGACTGTGGATAATCCAGAAAACTCTTCAGTAAACAATAACCACAGGAACTTGAAAAGACAACAAGATTCATAAGCAAATGGATGCCCATTACTATGCCCTAAATCAAATTTGTAATGTCAAGGTCAAACAACTACAAGGCAAGCTAAAGGAAACCCTAATCAGCAATGAGGAGAAGGGTTAGTTGGATTTACTTGTCGATGGCTCCATGATTGCAAAATATACCTCATTTTGCACTTATGGACCAATTTTTAGAATATTTGGAGCATTTCTTGTGTTTTGGTGAAATTTGGTGTATTTTTGCAAAATTCAAAAACTTCACTAGGTTTAGAAGCGCAGCGAGTTCACGCTGCGCTTTTTCCTCAGGCCTCCAAATGGAAAATGGTTTAAATTTAAAGAAATATCTTGGCCTCATCTCAAAACCCATTTTCTCATATTTTTGATTTAGGCATTCAATTTTGAGAAAAATGAGAAAAGGGGTCAAAAATCAACATTCTGCCCCTCTTTTTGAATTTCACTTTGCACCTGGAGACACCTTGGGAAAATGGCTATAAATCAGTAAAAAATGGGTCATTTTTCATGAAAAATTAGTCGAACAACATCTAAAATATCCCATATTTCTTTAACAGGTCTCATATTTCAATTTGGACTTCAGAAAGACACTAAAAAATTGCCTCCAACAACTCGTTGCGTTTCTGCAATTTTCTGATAATTTTAGTGAATTTTCACTGTGTAAATTTTTGCAGTTTTCAGTTTGACTTTTGTAAAAGTCTAAAGGTCAAAGTAGATGAATGTAAATGGTAAAAATTAAATGTAAATGGATAAGATAGGGTTACTTAGGTGTCTTATCCTCCGTTTAATGCTTTGAGGAAATGTCTCTTGATGGTTAGGAAAAGGAGAAATTGGTTGAGTAACCTCCCTAGTGTGTAGCAGACTTTGGATAGGTGCATGAATTTGGATTTTCTTGTTGGAAATTCGACCTCCAAGGGAGGATTTCGACCTCAGTGGCTATATGAGGTACTTTGTAATTAGTTTCAAAGGTTGGATGCCGTGGAATTGAGCCTTGGACACTAGTGTAATTGTGAATTTGGCAGGAACTAATAGACATAATTTGTAGCTATTATGGTGGGATTCATGTGGTATGTGCTTTAGCATTTTTTCTTCTTCTGTGATCATATGTTTGAATTTATTGTATCTTAAATCTCCATTTCCTTGTCTTATGTGTTTTATTTCTAAGATGATAAACATAATTCATTGATTTTGATGCTCTGTTTTGGAGAAGCTTTCACATTTATGTTCATTTTATTTTAATATAAAAAAATTCATGATATTCATGCTCATTTTGAAACCCTATAAATCTAAATTATACACAAATATACTCTAAAGTACTAAAGTGTGTGCCTACCTTGCCCCATTACATCTCTGCAAATCTGATTTTCAGAGCCCTGATCTAGTTTCTGTTAGACTTAAACCACCATCCAGCACAAAAATTAGATCAACCAAACCCTAATATGCATATCTAGCCTAAAATATTTCATGATCCAATAAATTGGCTGTGATCTCATTGAGAGAGCCCTCTCAACCTAGTAGGGCTAGCTTCTAGGTCGAAGTGGTACGTGGTTACCTTTTTAAATCTCCTTCTCAACCTTAGGAGGACTGGTGGAGCGCACGATAGAAATCATCTGAACCAACCAATAATGAAAGTTGATAAAGAGGCGAGGAATCCAATGATAGGGTCAAATGGAAACCAAGGTTCTTCAGGAATCCTAGATGTGATAATGAAATATGAAGTCGAAAAAAAGGCAAACCACTCAGTCAAAGACCCATGGTGTTGATAAAATTCTGAGCACAAGGTCACCTATCAATGATGTAAATAGGGCTAGGGTGTGGCTCTAGGTTTACTCTCAGAGAAATATGTCAAAGTCGATAAGAGAAAAACCCGCCAGCAAGAACTCAGTGGAGACCTTCTCAAACTAGCATGAGCAAAGGACCAAATAGATGATGTAATAGAACAAGACTCTGACAGACCAAGGATGGCCGACTGGAAAATGAGTCAAGAGACACCAAAAAAAGGCTAAATCAGGTTTACTTCCATTGAAAAAAAACACGACTCAATGTGACTATGGAAGCATATGGTAACTTTGTATAAGTTTGGCATGCAAGAAGCATGAACAAACCCTCCATATGATTGGAAGATATAACCAACCGGGGGAGTACTAACTCAATAACAAGGTTATGGCTCTCCTAAGTCAAACTAAAGCCCATCCCAATGGAGAAAATACTTATCTTTTTTGTGCTTTATTCAAGGGCGACACAACTGACTCTTAGTTGCCATCAAATATGGAAGTAATTTTCCATTCCTGCTATTTTTGGGATATTTGAGTTTTTTTGTCTTTTTCATATTGAAATCTTGAAAAATAATAAAATAATGCCTATAGTACAGTGGATAGAACGAGTGTCGTTAAATAAATGCACTATTTCTTGGGATAGGAACAATCCTATGCCTAATGCAAGGTGGCGAAATTGGTAGATGACACTCAGAGGAATGTTTTGTCCATGGGAAAGGGTGTCAAATTGCAGATGCTAAGTGATTGCAAGGCTGAATTTGCAGAAATACATGGTCAAAAATTTGGCTTATACATGATTCCAAGTGAAGCTGACTTAAGGCCAAGATATAAAAATGGTCAATATGCAATGCGGCAGAAAAAATAAACAAAAGGGAGCATCTACGGTATAAATCCAGAAAGATAGAAAAGAAGAAGAATAATGAAGCTTCGTCGCACAAGTCATAGCGGGACTAAAGAGGACTCCTGAGCCTACACAATTTTGCAGCATGCGAAACATATGCTAGAGAGGATCTAACTAGGAAGCCCATGTAAAGGATGGCTCTACCATCATATCATGATTTTAGAAGACGGGGAGTGAAAATGGTTTAATAATCATAACATGATGGGGTCGACCTTATGGAAATATTTCAGTATGGAGTCTAGAATGCATAAGTGCAACGGAAAGAGAATTTCCCTAACCTATATGCCACTTTTGAACACAATACCTGCCATGACGGGTCAGCGGTCATGGAATCAAAGTGGTAAAAATCATCTCGAAATCGTCAAATGGTCCTGAAAACAACCTATCCTAGCAATTACAAGCCAAAAGTTCATAAAGTCTTAGACAAATAAAAAAAGTAAAAAAAAAACTTTATACTAGTGGGTTTTTAATTTTTTTTGAATTTTGGGCATAAATAGACTCTTTGAACACACATTTGGTCATTTGTGCATTGGTGAAGATGAGAAAAATCTTTGGAGTAAAAAATCGCCAATTTAAATCCGGACCAATTCTCAACTGAATCACCTCAAATTTTCCAGGTAATCCTCTAAAAAATCTTAGTAATAATTTTATTTATCAATTCGAGTATTTTTAAGTCAATTTCACCATAGGAATTAGTTTTTTAGATTAACCCTCTGCGTATACGTGGGTTTAAAATTTTCAATCTACGTATAGACGTGAATGTGTGAAAATGAAGCCCGCGTATGCGTAGAGTAATTTTTCAAAATAAAAATCTAATGGATGAATTATTGAATTGACTCAGGATGACCATCAGTTGGAGAGGATGGAGCATACTGTAATTGATAATGAGGTAATGGAGGATGAATTTTCCTTGGAAGTTCTTCGAGGATGCGAATTGCTCAAATTTTTCAAAATGCCCAATATAAAAACAAATACCAAATTGCTGGAGATGCTTGTTAATTACTAGGACCTGGAGGAAGATGCCATCATGATCAATCAAATTCCTTTGAGAATTGAAATCAAAGACATATATTTCATTACTGGGATTTCTCGAAGAGGAGAGCTAGTGAATTTGTAGGGCAAGGCACCAAGAGGGTTGAATGTAGATGACTACATCCGTCCATATTTCTTAGAGGATACTCAAAAGGTTGGGACCCAGATCCAAATAAGAGATGTACAAGGATTGCATATGCAAATCCTTATTTTCAACATATTCCGAGTAGCCGGGTCATCTTCATTACACCAAGCCTCACGTGCAAACATGAGTTTGGAAACTGATTTCCTAACTACTCTATATGATTGGTGCATTGCATTGTTGAATAATTTGAAGAAACAATTAAATTCTATTCGGAAGAATAAAAATAATAATTTCAGATATGGGACCATATTGTGTACATTATTCTTCGAGAGAATACCTGGGCTTCGACCGAAAGTGATATCGACCATCAGCAGCCCACAGTATCCACATATAGCACGATGGGCTGACCTGATGAAGAGACTAGGGGGCAGAGAGGTCCCTAGGACTACCTGGGATGATGAGTTCTTCCTGTGGTGGGGATAACAGGTGATCGCCATAGATGATTACCCCTATGTAGGTATGGACTTCAGGGAAGATCCAAATCTACCCTTACCATTTGAAACTGCATGGGGAGAGATTGGTAAGATGGCATCTAAATGATTTTTGATTATTTGATTTTTTGGATTTTCGATGAAAATATGAGAATTTTTTTTTTTTTTGATAGGACAAAGTACTTAATAAATTATTGATCATGTGACAGATTTTGGACCAGTTAGAGCTAAGGGTCTACCGAGGCACATGCACCGTGGAAGAGAGGTAGAGAATGTCGCAAAATACCCTGGGAGATTCCTCCATGCCATACAGATGAACTTGGAGGGTCTGACCCACCAGGTCCCTATGGCTGCAGTTGAAGACCTCCCTGAGGCTATTCAAAGATGTGTGGTTGGTGTACCACGTGATTGGGTGCGACTATTACACTATATGGCTACTTCCATAGTATTATTCCATGATGCTTATCTAGGGCAGGGCCCACATGCATAGACTTTTTAGGAGGACTGATGACTTGATCTTTTTGATGATGGACATGATCAGGCATAAGCCCTAATTTTGTAGGCCATAATTGTCATATTTTTGTATCTTTTTGAACATATAACTCCGATCTATATACATTGATTTTATGATGTGACTATCTCGTATATACAATGATTATTGATGATTTTTGATATTTAATGTGATGAATGGTTGATATCCCAATCGATTTCTTGATTAGCTAATGAATCAACAAATGCATTTTCTGATCGTGGAATGTGAATGTATGTAACATGATTAAATGATATTGCAACAAACGCACTCTCAGAAATAAACAATATAAATATGGATCTGTGACATGATAGATGATATTCAAATATGAAACCACTAGTTGCGAGTCCAAGTACACTACTAATGAACCAAAACCAAGAGTGTTACACAGTAATTTGTCACCGTCCCTACCTTTCCCCGTCCCGCACATTGGAGGGCCCATTTTGTGACCTGTGAACAATGTCATGCCTTGAAACCATTATCATTGCATTCCTCTAAACATGAGCTTCAATTGCCCTGAAGACATCTCCTTGCAGAAAACCATAAAAACATCCCTTTTTTCATTGGCGCGGGTAGACAGTTCATCACTCGCGCCAATGAGGAAAATCCTACAAAGAGGCCGCGCCAACTGGCGCTCTGTCCCAGAGTCGCAGTCGCGCCAACCAATTTAAGGAGTGTTTTTTAAATAAGAATGGCGGAAGTTTCGTTTCAACAGACTCAGAAACTGCTATCTATCTTGAGTTGGGAGGTTTGGCTCCGGGAGTTCCATGAAGGGAAGTGGTTTGCCACCTCTCATGGAAGCTTCCTTGAAGATAGGGCCAATCCCACAATTGTAGGGATCCCAACTCCCTTCCTCCATCTATAAAAGCTAGCTCATTGCCATTGCAAGCTAGTCTGGAAGTGCCTAAGCCTTGAATCTCCAAGTTCTCAAATTCCCAAGAGCCTTCATGCTGCAAGAGCCCTCATTCTTCCCTTAAGGCCAAACTCGAGCAAGGAGACTATCGTCGAGAGACTCTAAGAGAGGCTTGTCCCATCCCTGGCAGGCTTTGCGAGACGTGCACGACTGGAGACCCCTCCGAAGGAGACCTCAGCGTCAGAACATTGGTTGTACTCTCTTTCGATTACTTATTAATGAATGACTACTGGTTATGGTTCCACTCTATTTTTCACTTATGATAATGATGAGTTATATCCTTTCTGACTGATATATAGTTGCGTATTCTAGATTTTATGCTTGTATTCGTGTTGTTTCTTGAATGTGCAGGTGTCCTTTCACGGAGATCGTGGGGGATCGTGATCTGCCGAGGCTAAGGAACGGGAACGCTGTCTCTTCTACGAATCATAGCATTGGACTCCAGGTAGGCCTCCATCGTTGGTCTATTTATTCGCAATTAGGAACTTGTGCTGTAGCATTTGACGATTTTTGCTAGACCCGTTCTGGGCTAGTAGGGATCGCCTCTGTCCGCAGAGGGGATTTACCTCTTCAACAATTTGGCGACTCCACTGGGGAGACGTCTAGTTTTGATTGTCTCGTTTTGATCGTTTCGTGGTTTTCCTTGCTTGGTTAGCCTTCTGGGCTGGGTTCTTTTGTTTTTTTTGCTTCTTGGTTTGCTTGGATATCATTTATCTGCTTCTGGAATAGTTCTTTTTTATTTTTGGCTGAGGAAATCAGCTGGCGCGCTTTTTAGCTCGACAGTCGCGCCAATTGGCGCATGTTGCTTTTGTATTGCCCACGCCAATTGCTTTCTAGCACCAGTTACAGCCTCACAGTCACGCCACTCCTGTGAGGCATTAGGGTTTTCTCAGTTCTGAGCTCTCTGGGTCTGGTCAGTGTGTTTATTTTTGGTTTTTCAGCTACCTGAGTGTGTTGGAATCTTGTTTGACTGGGAGTTTGCCTTCGTCCTTTGGTTGTTTTCTTTTCTCCATCGATTTCACGTTTTAAGCCCTAAGGCATCTAGTGGCTTTGTGTGTCGAGCCCTCCTTAGGATTTTTGGTGTTTTGTTAGTCCAGTCAATTCTCTGATTGCTCCTCCGCATTCTCTTAGTGGTTGTTCACCGTTTCGTTGCGATTTTTGGGTGATTGTTCTTCTCTTCATTCAAATTTCGTTTGGTCTTGCTTTGGACCTAGATCACACGGTCCATTGGAGCCTTTGAGACTTTTTCTTGGTTTTGAGAGACTTTGGTCGATTTGAGATCTGATTGCTTGTGTCATTGAGTGAAATTTGTTTGTTTTTCTCTCTCAATATCGTTTCTCAAATTGCTTCTCTTTTGTTTTCAGTTTGTTTAGTGCATCTAGCCATCAAACATTGAAAATTTAAAAAAAAAAAATCTCTTTTGCTTTTGGTTGATTAGTGCAAATTGAAATCTTTTCGATTTTACTAGTAATTAGTGATTTGAATGAAAAGTTTTCGATTTCATTAGTTGCATTAGAGATATCATTGATTGTCTTCCGATCATTTTGTTTGTGTCAAAGCCCTCAACTCTTCTGTAGCTAGTTTTCATCGAACGAAATGATGTACTGTGGCATGTAGCTTTGCATTTAGGAATTTTTGAGACCACACATTCATTAGGGCCTGAAAAATGAAACGTAATTGAAGATCAACTTTAAAATCTACTCAATTTACACTAAGGAAGCATTGAAATCTAACGAAACACATTTAGAGTTCTAGGCTAGAGACGTGTTCCGGTGTCTTTAAACCTAGTAGCTATCGTTTGCCTTTTGGCTTTAGACAGCGCTAGTACGGACTTGTGCTCCCCGTACTGTCGCGTATATAAAGGGAGACCCCTCTAGGTTTTCAATCCTTTATCCATAAAAAGCTGAGTCTGCCGCCCTATACCCATGATACACCGAACACAGCATTCGGGGAGATTGCCTGCACGCACGGAAAGTCCTTGGTTGATTTCTCTTTCATTATTAAAACCAAGGTGTATATTGCAGTTCACGGTTATTTGGTACACCCTTTTGCCTAGTATTCCTGAGCAGTCATTTGATCTTTTCTGACTCCCTAAATTTGAAAATATCGCCAAGCGCTTGTCCTTTCACGCTTGTGTCAAATCTGAAAGAGATAGAGTCACCTTTTTGACCGTTTCTCGACTCTTAAAACATGAAACGGTGAAGTTTCTTATTTTTCAATGTGGTAAAAATTAATCACCCACGATTACACGCCCTGTTAGATTTTTCTTGTTGACCGTTTGATCATGTGTCTTGACTCTTTTTCAACCTGTGTGTGTGTTTGATCTTTTCTCTTGTCGTTTTTTTCACAGTGGCGGAACCCTTGGTTTTGTCTACTGGTAGTCCTTACACGGACGATTCATCAGAGGTGTCCCAATCCTCTGCTGAACCACAGCAGCTCGTTGTTTCCGAGTTTCCTGACGGGGGACCGGTTCTTTCTGAGCAGCCCTTTGGGGGACCAGTTGAGTTCGATTGGCCCTTTTCGGACCCTGTGTCTGAATTGAGATTAGGAGCTGATTTCCTTTCTCTTACATCGGGTTCGCCTTTTATTGCTGTTGTATTTCCTCCTAGTCCTCGCCGTCTATTGTGCGATCTAGCGGCAGGCTCAACCATGAGTGATTCTGGTGAGGAAATCCCAACGTCTGGTGAAGACTATCAGCTCTTCCCACACAGATTGTTTCCGGGAGACAACTCTGAACTGGTTGATATGTCAACATCCAGTCCCTTTTTACCACAGGGGTACAGGTCTTTGGGTCAGATCATTTCTGCCGTAGCCTCTATGGGAGTGTCAACTCCTTCTCCGAGGCCAGCTGCTCCTTCACTCAGGGTGTCTCCTCAGATGCCCGTTACTTCTGTACCCGTTCGGCCCACTGTTTGTGTGGCCGCCTCTTCTCCTGTTGTCATAGCACCCTCTGCCAGGGCTATGCCAACTCCTGAAGATATCTATCTAGCAACTGCTATACCGGAGAACATTTCTCCGAAGGAGTATCGGTTGTCTCTGCAACAGCTGAACCCCGAGGTTGGACTATCCTCCCAATATCCCAACCGCTCTTATTTTTCGCACTATGCATAGGATGGTACACCCGTGTATTCTTTTCCAGGTCAGTATGACGAGCACAGGGACATTTTACGTCTGCCCGCTCTTCAGGCTTACCTCCATGCTCAAGGTTTACGTTATAACCAGGCTTATAACCCGCAAGGGAAACCTTTCCAAGGCCAACCTTCGGGCCAACCTGGCTATCCTTATGACCCACAGGGGCAGCCCATCCAAGGCTATCCTGTAGGCCAGCAAGGGCCATCGTACGGTTCGCAAGGACAGTATTACAGCCCTTCCGGTCAACCTGTTCAGCCTTAGCCGGGGTATCAACTGGGACCGGTCTATGGTCCTGGGGGGCAAATCCAGCCTTCTCTACCAATGCAACCTCAGTATCCTGTTGTTTCTAACGTTGCATATCAGCTGGGACCATCCTATGGTTCTGCTTCAAGTCAAACCGGTTTCCAGCAACCACCTGGCCCTGTTCCTCCACCAGGCCAACCGGCCCATCCGGCACAACCTGGTGTTCCGCCTCCAGGCCAACCGGCCCATCCGGTACAACCTGGGGCTCCTTCACAGCCAGATCAGCCTGTGCAATCGGCACAACGTGTCTATCCGGGTCAACCTGTTCATTCAGGGCAACCCTCTCAGTCGGGTCAACCTGTTCACTCAGGGCAGCCCGTTCATTCCATTAACCCTGCCCAGCAGCTGATTCATTTGATGCCGCAGCCAAATCAACAGCTGCGCCCTACTTATCAGGCTCCGCAGGGTTCCACTTTTCAATAGCCTACTCATCCTCAGAGTGGTTATTATCCTCATGGTCAATCTAAACCGAATTATAACCACCCCAGAGGCTCTCAGTATTATCCTCCTCCACCCGGTTTTACCTACACTCAGCAGCCAAATCCAAATGCTACTTACACCAGGCCAACACATAATCAGGGTCCGTACTCTGGTTATCAAGCCCCACACTCTGGTTACCAACATTCAAATCAGTCTGGTTATACGACCTACACCCCCTACGGTCAGAATCCTACGGGACAGAACCCATGGGGGCAAGGATATTCACAACCATTGTGGAGTACAGGTAACGGTCCTCATCCCGGGCCTGGCATGCCGGTTAATCCGCCATTGCCGTTCCTGGCCACCTTGGAGTTGCCGGATGTTTCAAAATTGACCAATGATCCGATTTTACATAATCTGTATTGGCCTTCGGTTTCCACCAAGATACCAGGTGATTGCCCCAAGTTTGAGGGAAAAGCTGGAGAGGACCCCCAGGCGCATGTGATGACGTATCATCTTTGGTGTTCGTCTAACTCTTGGGTCGACGATTCGATTCATTTGCGCCTCTTCCAGCGTACTTTAACTGGAGCTGCTGCTAAGTGGTACATAGAGTTATCCCGTGGCATTTTCCAAGATTTCAATTCTTTAGCCATGGATTTCCTCACGCACTTTCAGTTACCGGTTCGTTATGAAGCCGGGACACACCTCCTGACTTCTCTGAAGTA
This sequence comes from Pinus albicaulis, assembly GCA_034641835.2. NCBI lineage: Eukaryota > Viridiplantae > Streptophyta > Pinopsida > Pinales > Pinaceae > Pinus > Pinus albicaulis. The sequence goes on from CM076570.1 coordinate 65,987,685, forward strand.
GGATAAAGCCACTCACATCTCTGATCACATTCATGAGTGGCGGCGCCGTCGTAGACTGATCAAGTTCGTACCGATCGGGACATTAACTCATGCACCTCACCACTTCCTTCGTAGAAGGTGAAATCACCAAGATATTGCAATGGGGAGCGTGTGACCGAGGAACAAGCCATCGCGCGTGCCCAATATCCCATCTTTATTCTCGGCCCGCACGTCATGACATCTTTCCGATGCCCACGAACCGGGAACCCCAAGGCCTCGCCTACCCCCGTAGTGGATGGTGTCATTGGTTCTGTATCTCATAATTCGAAGAAATCTTCGAATGGGAAGCAGAAGTCTAATTCTTCCAACAATACTCCTGCTAATCCCACCCCATCAGATTCTGGCAAAACCGTGGAGGTGAACGCTGTTCAGGCCAATCCTATGGAGAAAGCCTCCAAAAGGAAAAAGAAGGGCAAAGGAAAATCCAAATCCGATGCCCCGAGGCCAGAATCCAAATCTCGTACTGAGGATGGTTCTCAGCGTAAACCAAAGTACCCCTACCTCATTTGCGAAGGAGACCATTATACTAAGGATTGTCCACGACGATCCGAAGTTAGTCAACTTCTCAAGGGCTCAAAAGGGACTCCGGCAGTTCTTAAAGAGCCATTCCCATCTCAGCAGACCCAGATGGTTGAACATCCATCACCATCTGCACCATTTGGGTCCCAAGTTTTCATGATGAAGGTTGCTGCACCTATTTTTGTCGCTACGCGTTCAAAGGACTACAACGAATCGCCACAGTACTCGTGACAAGAAGCAGGATGATACGCCCTCCCAATTGCCCCGCCCGTTGGAAATCGAGAAGCCTACTCTTGAACCTGTTGTGAAGCCACCTTCTAAAGTTGTTCTTCAGAGATCTTCGTATAATCCGAATGCTCGTGCTGCTCAACACTACAGCATTGTTGAGGATTTGGCACAAGCACCTTCTGCTATGTCTGCACTCGAAGTTCTTCAAAGTTTTCCTTCGCAACGAAAGGCTTTACTGTCTGCAATTGGTGGTATTGATCCCGCCAATTCAAGTCTTCTCTCCTTCGATTTAGAGAATTTCACTCCCCGACTTCCACATCAAATCGCTCTTGTTATTCAAGTCGGGATTAACGGTCTGAAAATCCATAGGGCCGTGGTGGATGAAGGTGCTTCTACCTGCGTTATGTCATCCGCTTGCTGGAAGGCCATTAGCTCTCCAGCCCTCGTGTCCTCTCCCAATGCCCTCGAGGCATTTGATGGTCTGGAATCCAAACCCCTGGGTGTTCTTGAGAGTTTAACGATCACTTTACAGGGGAAGACTGTCAACGTGGAAGTAGAAGTGGTTGACGCCAAGCTCAACTACAATATACTTCTTGGTCGCAGCTGGACTCATGCCATGCTCTGCGTGCCGTCCACCATCTTTCGACTTCTTAAGTTCTCCCACGAGGGAAAAATCGTCACGGTGGACCAGTTGTCCTTCTTCACCTCCACCTCTGAGAACAACGTGCCATACATGGATCAGATTCCGAATCCCCCTGATAGTGTAGGACCTGGTCTCTTCAAAGACCCCGTCCTCATGGGTATCTTTCCCGCACCACCACCGCACACCGCTCAAGTTAACATGATTTCCAGGTTTGATGACCCCTGGCTTATTCCTATGCCTGAGCAGGTGTTTGAGTTTGGAGAATCAATGCCCTTGACTCCAGTAGAGATCAGCTACTGTGAAATTTTTGCCACATCTGATCCTCCACCTCCTCAGCATGCTCCTTTGAGCATGGCTCTGGACGTCTACTCCCAATCCCCCTGGCTTGGTCAGGACAATTCACCTGACCCTCTTAAAGAGACTTTTCCTTCCGATGAAGCCATCATTGAAACTATGTCTCTTAAGGAGCTGCCTTGGGGCGATGGACATCATCTCTCCTCTTTTATGCCTAGCTTGGGGGCAATGACTGACTGTCTAGAGCGTTATGCTTCTCAGGTTCCTACCCCTCCTCTTCAAACGCCCATCTCGACGCACGAGGTTTTTTCGGAAGGTAACCTAGGTAACATCACTCAAACCGTCCCGATCAACATCTCCGTTAAACCGGGGGTCGTTGAGAATATTCACGTGGGAGTGACTTGTTCTCCTGATGAGATTCAAGTCTATAATGATCTTTTTAAAGAATTCAGAGATGTGTTCGCCTGGTCCTATGAGGAAATTCCGGGGATTGATCCCAGTATCGTAGTGCATGAGATTCCAACCTACCCTGATGCGAAGCCCGTGTGCCAGCGCTTACGCCCCATGCATCCTTGGAAAGCCACTGCAATTAAGGCAGAAGTTGAAAAACTTCTGAACGCGGGTTTTATTTATCCTATCCCCCTCACAGAATGGGTGTCTAACATTGTCCCTGTCGATAAAAAGAAAGGTACTATTAGGGTCTGTGTTGATTACCACGACATCAATCGCGCCTGTCCAAAATATAACTATCCCACTCTGTTCATAGACCAGATTATCGACAAATGTGCTGGAAGTGAGATTTATTCCTTGATGGACAGTTTCTCAGGGTATAATCAAATCAATATTGCACCTAAGGATCAGCACAAGACTACGTTCATCTGTCCATGGGGTACCTTCGCATATAAAAAGCTCCCGTTCGGCTTGAAGAACGCTGGAGCTACTTTTCAGCGTGCGATGTCTTATGCTTTCCATGACATTCGCCATATTGTTCAGCCTTATCTGGACGACTTGCCAGCTCATTCAGCTAGGCGAGAGGATCACCCTGAACACCTCCGCCAGATTTTCCTTCGCTGTAGGCGCTACAATATTAGGCTCAATCCTCATAAGTGCGTCTTCGGCGTGGATTCTGGCCGTCTTTTGGGATTCATAGTCTCCAAAGACGAAATTCACCTTGACCCTTTAAAAGTTGAGGCTATCATCAACCTCCCATCACCCTCCTCGTTATATCAGTTACAGAGTCTGCAGGGAAAAGCGAACTTTCTTCGACGCTTTATCCTGAACTACGCTGAGGTGGCGAAAGGATTTACGCACCTATTAAAGCAGAATGTTCCCTTCCGTTGGGACGAAATTGCTCAGCAATCCTTTGAGAAGCTAAAGACATTATTGGTTAATGCTCCTTTGCTTCGTCCTCCGGACTATCATCGTGATTTCACTTTGTATCTCGCCGCCGCGTTTAGCACCATTACTATGGTTCTGGTGCAGGATGATGATGATGGTAATGAACATGTCATTTATTATCTATCACAAAACCTTCTCAATACAGAAACGTGCTACGCTCATGTCGAGAAGCTGGCTTTAGCCACCGTACATGCTGTGCAGTGCTTTCGCCATTACATCCTGCTGCGCACGATAACAGTGGTTTCCGATTACAACCCCATGACATATATTCTCTCTAGAAATTTGCTGGGGGGAAAATACTCCAAATGGATCGTTATCCTGCAGGAGTTTGACTTAGACTTCACCACTGCTAAGTCAACCAAATCTCTTGTTTTCACGGATCTTATATGCTCACTCCCGATAGACTCCACTCCACTTTCCGAGGATCATATCTCGGACGAAACTCTTTTCCTCATCAGTACTCGCGACCCTTGGTAGGGTGACATAATCGTGTATCTTCAAACCTCCACATTTCGGTCTGAGTTGACTAAAGATGCCCGACGTCAAATTCGGCATCAGTCTCAACCCTACCGCATCGTAGGAGATACTTTATACCGTGTTGGAGTAGATTCGGTGCTCCGCCGGTGCCTTACCTTGGAGGAGGCTGAAAGGGCCCTCAATGAATACCACAGTGGCGCCTGTGGTGGACATATGTCCGGATATGCTACTACTCAAAATATTTTGTGAGCAGGATACTTCTGGCCGTCAATATTTAAAGACTGTATTACAGCAGTTCGAAAATGTCACGCGTGCCAGGTGTTTCAGCGCAAGATGCGCGCGCCACCTCTTCCTTTGCATCTTGTTGTTACCGTTGGCACGTTTGCGAAATGGGGCGTGGATTTTATGACGTGTAACCCTCATTCGGCTGGGGGGCATGCGTATATAATCGTAGCTATCGACTACTTCACCAAGTGGGCCTAAGCGATGCCTACACTTGCAGCCGACGGTAAAACAACTGCTCAATTCATCTTCAACCACATCATCGCGTGTTTCGGGGTTCCTCAGGCCATCGTTACCGACCATGGTACTCATTTCCGAGATTATATGATGGCCGAGATGACATCGAGGTTGGGCTTACGCCACGATAGCTCAATGCCATATTACCCTCAGGCAAACAGCCAAGTTGAAGCAGTGAACAAGGTTTTGGTCACCATGCTTCAACGAACAGTTGGAATTCATAAATCAAATTGGCACCTGCAACTGTTCTCAGCTCTATGGGCTTACCAAACGTCTGCTAAGAGTGCAACTGGATTCACACCATTTCAATTGGTGTATGGTCTGGAAGCCACTCTTCTAGTTGAATGCGAGATTCCTTCTTTGAAATTAGCCGTAGAACTTCTACCCGACACTTCTGCTGAAGAAGAGCGTCTCTTGTATCTGGAACGGTTAGATGAAACCCGCCGCTTAGCTGCCTTGGTCATTGAGGCACAAAAGAAGTGGGTCAAAGCTCACTTCGATCAATCAGTTTCACCACGCTCCTTTGTTGAATGGGACCTTGTCCTCCTGTATGATCAAGCACATGATAAGCTTGGGGCGGGGAAGTTCCAACCCATGTGGCCTGGGCCCTATATAGTTAAATGAGTGTTAAAGAATGGGGCCTGTGAGCTTATAGATTACGAAGGAGTTCCGCTGGCGTAGCCCAGAAATGGGCTGTACCTGAAGAAATACTACGCTTAAAGTCATTTTTGTGTGGTGTGTGTACATAGGTGTGTCTATTCATTTGTGTGCATGTGTGGTGTGGTGTGCAGTGTAAACGTCTTTCTGCTGATTGGGTCTTCCTGATTGTGCAGATGTCAATCAATCCGTTTGTTGGGTTCGCGGATGGTGCCTCCCGCAGTACCAGGAATATGTCTTCGGCAACCTGGGTAATCTATGATCCTGCTGGTGAGTTGGTCAACCTGCAGCGTGTGTGTCTGGGACGTACTACAAATAACATCATGGAATATAGTGCTGTATTAGAATTATTAACTGAGGCTGTAAACCTTGGTATCCGTGAATTGCTTGTGTATCTAGACTCACAACTTGTGGTATTACAACTGAACGGTCATTATTCGGTCAGAAACCCACCCATTTTACGTCTGTATCTGCGTATTCATTTACTGGAAAGAAATTTTGACTATATTACATATCAGCATATACCCAGGCACATGAATACATTAACAGATGTAGTAGCTAATTTGGTGTTAGATAGACATTTGCGCAATTTGTAAATCATCATAACATGTAAAAGGAAAATCCATCTAGAAATAGATATGTATATGTATAGATATCGAAATGTTTACATAGTGTGCGTCGCATAAGATCAAAAAATATACATGTTTGTCTTATTACATCCGGAGACGACACGTCTCTCAAAAATATGCATGAAATAAAACCCTAAGAGGCTAGTCTGCGTGGTGCTCATGATAACAAGTCAGTGCACACACTAGGCGTCTCAGTAGACGGTGGAGGCAACTAGGCACTCCCACTGTATGTCTCTGATATGCTAACGGTACATCCGCCAGCCGGGCATAGTTCGGAATCCCTCGGGCAATCCCCTCAAGGTTCTGAACCAACTCTTCTCCTTCCGCGCCCTCCTCATGAGGATCAAATGTGAGTTGAGTTCTTCGTGCGATAGGAGACATCCCGACTGGTCTCTCTGGGCCAACATCTGCATACACATGTAACTGCTGTCAGAACGAACATGTATTAAAAAAAAAAATCATAAAACATAAAAAATAAAAACAGATCATACCCAGCTCTTTGTCCCAATCCTCTCCCTCCGGCAGTGGGAGATCTGGGTCTCCAGTAAAGTCTGTCCCGGCATAGGGCCAGTCCTCCACTACAATCAACTGGCGCCACAACCACCCAAAAAACTCTGGCCTCTAGGACATCTGCTGGCCTCCTCCTGCTCTGGAATTAGTGCTGCCCAGTGAGCCATTCTCGGCTCTCGTGGTATCGGCTCCGCTACAACGGCCCCTTGGCCCTGGAATATTGGAAATCGTTCCAGAATGAACGATACCAGGATGGACCCATAGCCAAACTGCTTCAGCTTGGCTTGTTTGCATCTCGTCAGCTGTCTCTTGATGTTGATCGTTACTGCTGTGGCCCAGTCAAACAATATGGGACTCATGCACTCTGAAGCCAGTAAGAGTTGGGCTTTCGTCGCTTCATGCGGTGCCTGTAATCCTGCAGCCCGCGTGATGGTATGCAGCACTACTCGTAGTGCCAGATCGGGGATAGTGTGGATATCCACTTTTTTACTCCCTGGGGCACACTCGTGCCATCACTTCCTCCATTTTCTCACCTGACGGTTTGCTCCCTGTCAGTATGGGTACCGGACCTCTGCACGACAGTCGGTTATGAAGTACACATCAGAAACGTCCAGTTCTAACACCTGGTCTCGTAGCTTGAATACTTGTTCTTGTTCATCCCAAATGCTCACCAGGTACTGAAGTAGCTCAGGTTGAGCACGCAAACAAGGTGTCAGGAAGAATTTCTTGAGCCCGCAGTTTCTGAGGGCATTCATGCAAGCCTCATTTTCCATGGCCATTTCGTCCTCTTCCCCATGTTCTCTTTCTTTCCACTCAATCACCCTTTTTCTTGGTTTCCTACATCAACATGGTCACAAACCTTCAATTAGATCTCTGTTGAGCTTCAAATTTCATTCAAATTGATCAAAATGTTGATTTTTTAGGCGGAAAATTGGGTTCGGCCGCTGGTGCGGCTGTTTTGGGAAAAGTTGCGCCAGTTTGCGCGATCCCTTTGCATATAAATGCCCATTGGCGTGGGTCCGTGCCCGATACCCGCGCCAATGAGCGGAGCCCTAAAAATTCAAAAAGTTGCCACAAAAGTCTATTGCATGATGGAAAACTATTAAAAAATGGACTGAAATGAAGGATGAGGAAGCGCCTTTTACCTGGAACTGACGGAACTCTGAATGGTGGCCCGGATCGGTCGTAATCGCCGCCAGAAGTTTGCACGGTAAATGGACCAATGTTGCTCTTCACTCAGGTAAAAAGTAAAAGTAATTTCAATTTTTACCATTTAGACCTATTTATAACTTTTTGAGCTCTATTTTAAGTTTAAAAAGTCATTTTTCATTGAAACTTCGTATGTTTTGTCAAAAATGGATTTTACACTTGCCTTTCTGTGCAGCAACAGGTTTTTATGCAACGTAAACGGCGAAACGAGTTGTATTTTATACTTTTTCGGACTCGGTAAAAACACGAAAAAGTCACTTTGGAGTCATCTTTCAGCTCTTTTCTGACTCTCGAAACATGAAAAGATTGCCGAGGCCCTTGTCGTTTCGATCTCGTTAAAGTGGCTGCGAAACGACATCTACACAGTATACGTTTACCCCTTTTTCGGGCTGGGATGGATTATTTACGAAAAAGGAATACCCTAGCCTATCGCGACTAGGAGGTTTTCCCGGATATTGTTTTCTACCTTTTCGGATCTGGGGAACTATTGACGAAAAGGGACCTTTGGAGTTTACTTTTCCGCTGTCTTTTCAAACTCTCTAAACATGAAAAGACGCCGAGTTTTTCCTTTGTCAGACTCGTTAAACCCTGATGACATCGGATTCAGTCGAAATGACGTTCTCCGAGTTCCTCCTTCCTAGGGCTCGTTAAATGTACTAGGGTGGATTCGCCCGAAGGGCGGACTTATATTAAAAGCATATGCTATCCCCTTCAAGCTTGTTATCAAAAATAATTGGGGTACTTGCCAGAAATGGTGGGGGAAAATGGAACCATCATCATTTTCGTGTCGGAAGTATGTCGCTCTTGAACATGGCACTTGTCTGCATTCGTGTCGGGTTGGGGACATCTCATCTCGTTTTTCACTTGCTTCCGTGGGTTTGGGTAATCCTTTTTGACCTCTCCTCTGCTCATTGCCTCGTCACCATGAACTCTGATCCGTTGATGTCAAATACTTCCAAAACCACTATTTGTGCCGTTATATGTTCAAGAGAAGTTGACCTCTGCAAATATCAACCTTCCTCTGATTCTCATATGGTCTTGATTCACAACAAAAACATCATGTTCCTCTGTCTCGTGTCGATGATGTGGGAAACATTATGGCCCACCTTCGATCAAGGTCACTTCCTGTCGACTTCAGCTCATTATCCAGGAAGCTGATCTAGAGACTCCTTTATGGTACCTTGGAGCTTGCATGCCTCAATGGCAGGTTCGTCGCATTCGACGTGAGGTTCTCATCATTGGCCTCCGATCGAGTGATTCTATGGGTGTTCGACACCAGCTCATTGATTCACACACCATAGATTGTACCTGTAGTACCTTGAGGGCCATTTTCATTATTGGTGGTTCCTCTCGCGTCTGTTAACGACTTTCATCATTGGATGGTAATCAGACGATGTTCTTGCATGTTTGACTTCAGCTCACATATTCGCATGCTTGAACTTGTACTTTGTTTGGGTTGAGATGGAGCGCAAGACCCTGGATTGTGTCTGTTGTAATCCAGGCTGCGATTGTGGATTATTATCATTGATTGGATGGCTGCGACCATACCTAAGTCTATTTATTTGATCCTCGCTGGATGGTTGTGCCCATACCCTGGATCCGGATTATAGTGTACTCTGTTTCGGATGGCTGCGCCCATACCGCATATACATCATGTACTTGAGATATCAGTTGTATTTTTCTACGCAGGTTTTCCGACGGCGGAGCTTCAGTTGGACACGTTCTCGTAAAGCATTTCACCCCTCTCTCTCTCGGGCCTCATGCTTTAGGGGGCATCTGTTACACAGTAATTTGTCACCGTCCCTACCTTTCCCCGTCCCGCACATTGGAGGGCCCATTTTGTGACCTGTGAGCAATTTCATGCCTTGAAACCATTATCATTGCATTCCTCTAAACATGAGCTTCAATTGCCCTGAAGACATCTCCTTGCAAAAAACCATAAAAACATCCCTTTTTGCATTGGCGCGGGTAGCCAGTTCATCACTCGCGCCAATGAGGAAAATCCTACAAAGAGGCCGCGCCAACTGGCGCTCTGTCCCAGAGTCACAGTCGCGCCAGCCAATTTAATGATTGTTTTTTAAATAAGAATGGCGGAAGTTTCGTTTCAACAGACTCAGAAACTACTATCTATCTTGAGTTGGGAGGTTTGGCTCCGGGAGTTCCATGAAAGGGAAGTGGTTTGCCACCTCTCATGGAAGCTTCCTTGAAGATAGGGCCAATCCCACAATTATAGGGATCCCAACTCCCCTTCCTCCATCTATAAAAGCTTGCCCATTGCCATTGCAAGCTATTCTTGAAGTGCCCAAGTCTTGAATCTCCAAGTTCTCAAATTCCCAAGAGCCTTAATGCTGCAAGAGCCCTCATTCTTCCCTTAAGGCCAAACTCGAGCAAGGAGACTATCGTCGAGAGACTCTAAGAGAGGCTTGTCCCATCCTTGGCAGGCTTTGCGAGACGTGCACGACTGGAGACCCCTCCGAAGGAGACCTCAGCGTCAGAACATTGGTTGTACTCTCTTTCGATTGCTTATTAATGAATGACTACTGGTTATGGTTCCACTCTGTTTTTCACTTATGATAATAATGAGTTATATCCTTTCTGACTGATATATAGTTGCGTATTCTGGATTTTATGCTTGTATTCATGTTGTTTCTTGCATGTGCAGGTGTCCATTCACGGAGATCGTGGGGCTCGTGATCTGCCGAGGCTGAGGAACGGGAACACTGTCTCTTCTACGAATCATAGCACTGGACTCCAGGTAGGCCTCCATCATTGTTATATTTATTTGCAATTAGGAACTTGCGCTGTAGCATTTGATGATTGTTGCTAGACCCGCTCTGGGCTAGTAGGGATCGCCTCTGTCCGCAGAGGGGATTTACCTCCTCAACAAAGAGATATTTCTTCAAACAATATATTCATTAGAATATTATATTCTGCAACACTATTCGAAGCAGGACCAATACACACGCCCCTTGAGAATAACAACTCACTGGATGGATAGTAGATTACCCAAGCCGGGAAAACAAGATTCCGGGTATGTCGACTAGCACCATCGACAAAGCCAAAATGAATCATATCATCCATAGATACCTACCAAGGCAGATCAAAAATATCAACGTAACAATAAAATTGATAGACATATATGCACAAAAAATACAATATATACAACCAAAACAAATTCTAGGCAGAAGCCTAGGCATAATACTTCTTAAGATAAAGCCCATTTTTGGGCTTCACCAGCTCGTTTCCGTCAAAGTAAACCAAACCATAAGCTCCCTTTTTAAGGAATATTTTGATGATGAAAGTGTTGTGCCACATGGATTTAAATTTCCCTGCCCCCGAGGCATCCTTGTCTTGATTGTAGACCAAAACGAGGTCACCTTCAAAGAAAACCCTAGGTTTTACAACTTTATCATACTGAAACTTCACTCTTTTCTTATGGGCCTGATTAATCGTAGTTGCTTCTCAACGTTGATTAGTGAGACGTTCCAGATAAATAAGGCATTCTTCTAGACTTAAAGTGTATGGAAGAAGTTCAAAAGCTAGCTTAAGGGAAGGAATCTCACACTCAACAAGAAATATTGATTCCAATCCATAAACTAGTTGGAAAGGAGTGAACCCAGTTGCATTCTTAACTAAAATCCGGTATGCCCAAAGCGCAGGATACAACATGACATGTCAATTGGACCTAGCTTTAATGATTTTCCTTTGCAAGATAACCTTCAAATATTTATTCACGACTTCCACTTGCCCATTGGCCCGAGGATAATATGAAGACAAATGCTCCTACATGAAACCTAATTTAAGAGAAAATTCAGCCATCATGAAGTTCTGGAAATGACTGCCATGATCAGTGACAATCTCTTTGGGAATACCAAAGCGAGAGATGGCTTGGTTGAAAAAAAACATGGTTTTTGTTTCACTGTCTTTCGAGAAAGTAGGCATAGCCTCAACCCACTTCATGAAGTAGTCCACTGCTACAATAATGTACTTATGACCCTTGGCCAAAGGCGGGTTACAAGTAGTAAAATCAATTCCCCACTTAGTGAACAAACCGATAGTGATAACAGGAAAGAGCGGAGCTAGATGAGCATGCATCTTCCGAGTATAAATTTGACAAGGATGACATTTTTTGACCGCCTCGACACAATATTTGAAAATAGAGGGCCAAAAATATCCATCACGCAAAAGCTTTTGAGTTGTAGCAAGCCCAGATAAATGACCACCACAAGCTCCACTGTGGCAATCATTCAACAAAACCTTAGCTTCTTCAAGAGTTAAGCAACGTCTAAGGATCAAATCAACCCCACGACGATACAGAGTGTCACCGATGATAAGATAAAATTTCGCCAAGTGACGCAATTTTCTACTGTCATCCTTCAAAAAAGCAAGGGGAAACTTTGAAGTCTGGAGATAAACAATAATATCTCCATACTAAGGATATTTTGAATAAATGAGGAAAATATGTTCATCACGCAACGACTCTTGATAAATAATATCTTCTCCACATGGAAACTCAGAGATCAACTCTGAAAATACCAACAATTTATTGGATCTGACAGACAGGAACTCGAGATAAAATTCTTGTAAAATGACAATCCATCTATTGTATTTCCCCCCAATCACTCGCCTACGGAGAAAAAATTGAAATAGATTGAAAACTTCCAAAAAATAGGTTTTGCGAAGAAGAATGTAATGCCTAAGTCGTTGGAAAACATGGACGACTGCCAAATCTAACTTCTCAATACGAGAATATCGCAATTTAGGACCTACCAAGCCTTAGCTTAGATAATAAATAAAATGCTCACAAAGAGAATTATCCTCCTATTGACGGGAAAATATGTCCAGCCAACAGTAGGGGATCTCCCCAGTAGGAAGTCCCAATTAGACCTTGAACCGTTTGGAATAGGGATCCCGTCCGGGGTGTGGGTCCGGCTACTGCTTAAGTCACCTTTCCTTTGGTCTCAAAAGAACTCAATTGAACCTGCGTACACACACTCATAAAAATGATACAAGATACATGATTGATGCGTTAAACATGTATATAACACTATGCGTAGCGAGACAAATAATGAAGCATAAATGCAGAAGGAGGTGTTGTTAACAACACATCATTGGGGTTATGCTTGTAGGCTATTCTAACCACAAAAGAAACAATTATTTATGGCGAGATTCCCCCTTTACATTCCTGAAAGATAAAACAAATGCTAACAAAAAAAGTCATTAACATCCATTAAGAAAGCAAAATGAACTAAACATCATTAACAAAAGTATAAAGAACCATAATGCGTAAATGATGCCATTAAAAATGCAACTTCGTTAATCGAAAGATGTTCGAAACTGTATAAGAAATACTCATAGTGTTCGCAAAACAAAACACATCAGATCCAAAAGGAGTTTTGACCAGTATCTCATTCATATGCAATAGAGTGTTATCCTTCAATAAAACACTCTATAACTCTTGAGTCCCCAAAAAAAGGATCCTTTACATTTTCCCCGGAGGGAGTTTTATAGATCAAAATTTGCCCTTTGGTCTTCCTCACTCTTCGCCTGCCTGACTGTTGAGCTGCCTTGCGACCTGGAAGAGAACTGCGACCTGCGACCTGTCTGGGCAATGCGACCTGCGACCTGGCTGGGTGGCGCAACCTGCAACCTGTTTCAAAATGCTACCATTGATCTACTGCCACCAGATTATGAAGATGTGCACACAATTGTGAGGTCAGGGGCATCAATCTGTTGTCCTTTGAGGAAGTTTTTCCAAGTCTGATAATCTGCTACTATGGGAGAAACCAAAGGGACCTCTTCTTTCAACCGATGCATACACTCCAAAGCGTTTGGGATTAGGGTCTCTTTCTTCTGTGAGATCTGGTTGGACAGAGAGGCGAGCTTGGTGTAGACCCAGACTGGCGTGACAAGAAACTTTCCCAGGTTTTCTTGTGATGCTGCAAGGTCGGAAGTGGCAGCAGCTTGCTTAATGTGCTAAAAAAATGACTAGATCTCTTGATTCACCTGCTCCCATGTCTTCCCCTCGTCCAATGCACCCAGTGATGGAATGTGATGTAGGATGTGCATCAAATAGAACTGATCAGATGTTCATATGTAGCCATCACCTTTTCTAGGTCCTTGGACAGCTTATCCTTGGACTGCATTTTCATACGCATCTGGACTTTGGAATCTTGCGTGTGAATCCAGTCCTTCTTGGGAAAATTTTCGGGAGCCTGGGGGTACCGCGCTGTCCAGTCCATCATTCTGTCCAAGGCTGCTAAGGCTTCCTTCAGCTGCTCGTGCCTTTGCTTAGTTTTTTTTTGGGCCTTCACTAAGGGGGCGACTGTTTGTTTTATGGTAAACATTTCCCCATAAACTTGCCTTATGGTAGTCTCTAATATATCGACCTCCCTTTGAATGGTAAGAGACACCTCATTGATAGGGGGAGTTTTGTTTCGGAGTTGCTGAACCTCCTCTCTCAATGTTTTCTTTTCTTGTTCTGCTCTTGCCTTCTGCTGCTCTGCTTCATGTAGCCTATTTTGTAGAGAGAAGATCTCTCTACTCATTCTGGTTACATTCTCTTATGTGGCTGCAGCAAAGGCTGTGTCAGCCGATGCTATCATCACAGGATTAGTCCTAGTATCGAGGACTATGTCTTTTCCTGTCACGACTGTGGATGAGGCGGAAGGATTCCGCGCAAGGCATCTCCTTTTCTCCTGTCAGATTTTGAAGGAGAAATGATCGTACGTGAGCTTGGTGAGATCGAATACCTCCTCTTATTGCCCTTGGGAGGAACTAACATCGGAGAGCGTGGCTCGTGTACTGACTAGAGGTACTTCAAGGGGAGATACCTTGATGTTCTCCAGCATTACATCCTCCTCTTCTTTCTTTTTCTTTTCTTCCTCTTCTCTTCTTAGGAATTCGGCTTCTGCCTTTTCATGTTCTCTCTTCCGCTTGAGCTCTGCTTCTGCCGTTGCTTCCAATTCAACTTTCATTTTACACTCAGCTGCTGCAGCTTGCTTTGCTTTCTTCTGGTGGTCAGCGTCCACTTTATCTAACTCTTTCTTGAGTTTCTGTTCTGTTGCAACCTCCGCCTCTTGTTTCTCCTTTTCCTTCTTGGCCTCCTCCGCCTGTTTTTTCTTCTGCTTTGACCTTAGGCTCTTCTTGCGATTATCTTCTTCTTCTTTCATCTTCTTCTCTCTTTCTTGCTGGGCTTGGGCTTCTATTTCCTTCTGTTGGGTAGAAGTACTATGCCCTGTAATGTTTCGAGGATTTTTAGCTAGAGAAGAAGAAGCGCCTCCTAATTCACGGCTCCTGTCTTCCAAGGTTTGGTCATCTGGGTCTTCTTGGCCAGAGTCCGCCCCCGGAGCAAGTTGTCAGTTTGCATTGCACCAATTTCTTATTTCATCTTCTCCCGGGCGTTCCATGTGCTGGTAGTTCCATTTGAACTTAGCCAGCTTGCAATGATCAGGAACTATCCTTTCCGGGTCATATGTCCGATGTTCTAATGCCCCAAGGTGGTAACTTTTCATTTCTTCTGCTTCTGCCTCTACCTCTCTGAAGTCTTTGACTGTGTATGCACCAATAGTGAGGGGAAGCGTAGGCCACGACTTCTTCTTACCCTTGGACAGGACCCTGGAGAAATCAGAAGACATTTGGAAACAGACCTCTTGCATGAGCATTTTGTCTGTGACAAATCGAGGCATAGCATGTGGGGCCCTGAACAAGCCAAAGACTCGGATGAAGGTGTACTCGGCGAATGGGAACCAATGCACCACCTTGACTATCGTCTCCATGGCTTTCCAAGACATACAAGGAGTGTATTGGCCAAACAATTTCCTGTAAAGAGTGGGGATGAACACTTGAGAGATCGGCTCTATGTCTTGTTTATACCTGGAATCCCAAAACACCTTGGTTTGTAAGTGGATTGCACGGGTTTGTTTTGGATCCCAGTTATGTACCCATCCCTCAAAGTGAAACCTTGCACAAATGGCATCCAAAAAATAAGAGGCCATATAGAATTCAGAAGGCATTCCTTCATCTGGTACCAATGCCGAGGATAAGTTGGTCTGAATGGAGGTCACAAATATGCTTTCCCAGTTAAAAAGGGTGTCGTGCATTGTGACATACTCCATGAGAGTTGCCCATGTGCCGCTGAAGGTGGTGGCATCAGGGTGCCCGTACAATCTACAAAGCATGGCAGCCACTAATTTATATACTTTCCTAAGGCTTGCCACTGGAAGGTCTTTCTTGACCTTAAATTTCTCAGGCTCCTCCCACCACTGCTCTATAGTATCAACTATAGGGACTGCATGGGCGAGGGCCCATTCTTCTGTGAGGTCTTCTTCTCACTCAGGAAAAGAGTAATAAACATGAGCATCTAAGCCTTTGAGCGTCGAGAAAGCCTTGCCTTCACTGTCCCTGATTACGAACTTCTTGGGATCAGTTTTCTGTATAATCCAATCTATCATCTCTGGGAATGGGTATATGGCCGGATGGGCACCTGCGAGATGTAGCTTAGACCTTTTGACCTGTAAGTATATCTCCCGATTAGGGAGGTCCTCTGGGAATTCTTCTCTAGCAAACTCTTGGTACACTTGGTACCAACGTATGCTGTCCCCTTTGGCAAATGTGCATAGGGTATCTCTATAGATCGGGGGTGGGGACATTGGTGTGTCCATCTCTACATCCTCTAATGCCAGGCTCTTGTCTTTTTTTCGAGATACTGGAGGTCCCATGTCACTTGAATCTGAGGGGACAGATATACACTCCAAGTCTGCTTCGAATTCACCTGTCACATTCATGAAAGAATCTCAGGATAAGAAAGATGCCATGATGATACAAGACTAGTTACAGCTTATCAATTATTTCAACTGGGGACACAGGCAAAGTTAAATAAGCGGCCTACTGGGTCGTAGGGTCGCAAGTTCGCGATGTTGATTTTTTTAAGAATTTGTGACTTTGCGACCTTGCGACTAGGTCGCGGGTCACTGGGTCGTAAGTTGTGAGAAAATGGAAAAGTGTGACCTTGCGACCTTGCGACTAGGTCACGGGGTCGCAAGCTGTGAGAAAATGGAAGAGATGCAACCTTGCGACCAAGTCGTGAGGTCGCTGAGTCGCGAAGCTGAGAAAAACAAACAGCAAAGAAATCTACGACCTGGTGACTTAGCGACTGGGTTGCAGGGTCATAGGGTCGCAGGGTCGCAAGTCACGCTAGGGCTTGCCGGGGTTCTGGCGCTCGCGGCGTGAAGTTGATTTTCTGTTTAACTTGAAAAAAACAGGGCTAAATGGGTCCAAACAGAGCTAGGGGATAGATTTTGGAGCAGGATACAGGCCATGAGAGGCTGGATGAGGACTTGTGATAAGTTGGGAAAGCAGGGTCAATGTTGGAATCAAAAGGGAAACCCTGAGTGACAAAAGAAAACAATGGCTAAGGTATGGGGAAATTTAAAGGCCGAGGGATAAGAGATTAGGCAAGAATAACCCAAAAAGGAAATAGCAGGAGGAAAATGGCAACTTACCCGGGAAAATCGCGCTCCATTCGACCTATCAGAGGAGTTTTTTCTATCCGCTGCATATGCAAAATGCGACCTAGCGACCTCCTATATATAAAAAGGTCGCACGTGCAGACCATTAATGGGATCGCAAAGTCACATGGTGTGGTGAAATGAGAGAGATGTGACCTTGCGACCTTGCGACCTCAGGGTTGCGGGGTCGCAAGGTCGCGGGGTCGCGATTTTCTACAAATTTGAAGTTTGCGACTCATCGACTTAGCCCTCCCGACTCTTTACTTAACTTTTCTTTGTGCTTAAGGGGCTCCAAAAAATTTTAAAGTGGGTTTTTTTGGAGGGTGCTATAGAGGCTACAACAAGTGGCGATTCACTGGTCGAACTCAGAGTCTCTGCCAATGGTTGGCCTTGGAGGGGGAGGGAGGAGCCTTCACTAGCTATTCTTTTCACCTTAAGGTCAACACTACCTTGCCTTTGGCACCTTGCGAGGTTGCTTGGCCTGCTGGCTTGTTTGGGTGTTGGTTAACTGACTTTTATTTTTTCAGGTTTCCAGACCGAAAGGGTCGGAGAACTTAGGCGGCTACAGGTTCCGGTACGATTATTTTGTCCTCATCGTGTTGCTCCGCAGCCTGCAAACCTCTTGGTCCCAACGGAGTCACTGCCTAGGAGTCATAAACGTTGCTCCACTGCCAGCGAGCCTAGTCAGTACCCCAGCGGAGTCGTTACATCACCTATCTGCGTAGGAAGCCTTTCTCAATCCTTTACCCTTTATTGGTGTGCTATTGCACTTATTTTGAATGTGTCTAAGGCACTTATTTAGATGTGCTCATGGCACTTATTTGAGATCGGAATTTTTTTTTTTTTTTTTGCCTGGGCAGATGAGGGATCCTGACTTGTTTTACTTGCAGAGAGGTTGCTCCTGGTCTGATATGAGGACTTTGGTTTTTCTCGGATGCCCCGACGTCACCCGGAGTTAACCCTGTTCCCTTTCGATCTAGTCGCCGCTGTATCACACTTTCTTTTTGCAGACACCCTCTCAAACTTGCTAGGTGGGCTCCCCACGCTTGATGGCTTGAGTTAGGTCATGTGCTACCTTTGGGTGCCAATTACAAGCAAGCTTTTACCACCTTTGTGTCTTTCAGGAAAGGCCTCTCATCAGCATAGAACCTGTCTCAGTGTGCCAAATGCGTGGCTCCGACAAGGCCTTCCGTTTTATTTATTTATTTATTTATTTTTTGTATAAAAATGGAAGAAAAGTGGAAAATATGGTACAAGGGTAGGAAAACCCTTTGAGAGATACTAAGTGAAGTAATGTTTGAGGTCATGCCCATTTACTGGGAGGACCTCGACTCTTCCCTCAAGATTTTGCAGTCTAAACGTGTGGGAACCCAATTTCTCCTTAACCTGGAAGGGACCTGTCCATAGTGCTTGGAACTTGGAATGTTTTCCCTTTTCTTCGTGAGCTTTATCCCATTTAAGGACTAGGTCTCATACTTCAAAGTTTTCACTCCCTGTGGATTTTTTATCAAACCATCTCTTGATCTAGCTTTGGTGGATGGCGAACTTTTCCCGGGTTTTTTGTTGTTCTTCCTCCAACTTAAGTAGAGTGTCGATCCGGGTCTGCAAGGTGGGGCATGGGATACCATGGAATTCTTGGGACAGCTGAAGGGCAAGGAGAGATAAGTGGAGAGGAAGAAATGCTTCTTTTCCATACACAAGAAAATACGGGGAGGTGCCTAGGGAGGATTTGGGCGTGACACGGTCAACCCAGAGAGCCTTGTGAAGGGCGTTGTGCCAATTGTGCTGGTGGGACAACAGGGTCTTCTTAATGATGCGGATAAGATTTTTATTAGTTGACTCAACTAACCCATTTCTTTGGGGATAATAATTTGCAGAATGTTTAATAACAGTACCGTTTTCCAGAGCAAAATAATACAATTTAAAATATGAAAAGTAAGTTGCATTATCGAAAACCAAGGAAGTTGGAATGCCAAACCTGGTGATGATGGAATGAGTGACGAATTCTATTACCTCCTGATCATTGATTTGGCATAAAGGTGCTACTTCGACCCACCTGGTGAAATAATCGATAGCAGTAAGAATATACTGATGTTTCTTGGAGGAGTGAGGTATGATTTCACCAATCACGTCTAAACCCTACTGTTGAAAGGGTTCCTCCACTGCTACTAATAGTATGGGGGCAGCTGGCCATGCTTCCTGGTTTGTGAATTTCTGGCATTGAGTGCACTTCCGGACATATGCATGCGCATCTCTGAAAAGGGTTGGCCACTAGTATCCTGCGCACATTATCTTGTGGGTGGTGGTATCGCTTGCAAAATGTCCTCCAGCTAGTCCGTCGTGCAGCTCGGTCAAGATTTTCTGTGCTTCATCATGTTCCAAGCAGCGTAACAAAACTCCATCGTAATGTTTCTTGAAAATCTTACCCTGGATCAACTGATAAGATGCAACTTTGAGCCTTATTGCACGTTTCTGCCAGTTATTTAGAGCAGGGTCCAGGATGCCATGGGCTAAATATCCCGAAATGTCAGAGTACCAAGAAGGGCTTCTCTGCTGAGGTGCGTGGTCACTCTAATACATGTTGATTTCCTGTTCCCAACATTCTTCTTCAAATCCATGTGAGCTTGCAGCCTCCGCAGCCATTTGGCATAGTCCTTGTCCTTTAACGGTGTGTGCTGGTTTAAACTCTAAGTCATACTCTTGCAGGCATGCCACCCAGTTTCCTCGCCTCTCGCCTAGCTCCTGTTGCATGAACAGTGAGCGGATAGCTGGGTGGGGAACGAAAACCGTGACATGGTTTTTCAATATGTAAGGCCTGAAATGTTTGACTTCTTTGTAGACTGCATAAGCTTGCTTTTCGATTTCAGGGTAGTTCAATTCAACTCCTTGTAAACCAGTACTCATGAAGGATATAGGCCGTTCATCATTGTTGCCGTCTTTCTGCGTGAGGAAAGCTATGTTTAGTCAATTTAGTGTCCTAAATTGCTAACATAAATTATCGACCACGGCTAGTAAACTGATGAAGTGTGATGCACTATATGTGCCTAAGTATCCATTTTTCTTACTTCGTTGTTTTTAGTGTTTTATTGATGTTTTGGGGTTTTTATGTTTGATTCTTAGTATGCTACTCTATGCTAAAAAGATGAAGTTCGATCTATGTCAAAAGGGAGAAAAGGAAATGTTAATAAATGAATTAAAACAGAGTTTATTTGCAAATTATGTTACTAACTAGAAAATGAGGAAAACAGAGAGTCTTAATCCATGGATATTACAGCTTCTAAATGAACATTCATGAAATGAAAAGTCACTCAAAACACTACAACTTAATCTGATTCATTTAGTTAGAGATTTGTTGGAAGATCTTGTGAAAAAGATTAATTCTAATGCAATGAGGATCTCCCAAAACATAAAAGGAAATGCTGAAACAAACAATAACTTAAAACATTATAGTGAAATCTCATTCATTTGATAGAAGTTTATTGGAAGAGCTTGAGAAAAATATTACTATAATGTAGTAAGGATCTCCTATGAAATGCTGAAACAACTTATAACATTACAATTAAATCTCATTCATGAGTTAGAGGTTTATTGGAAGAGCTTTTGAAAGAGATTAATCATAATGTGATAAGGATCTTCTATGAAACAAAACAATCAATAACTCACAATATTACAACTAAGTCTCATTTGTGAATTAGAGGTTTATTGGAAAAGCTTTTGAAAGAGACTAACTGTAGTATAATGAGGATCTTCTTTTTAACTAAATAACAGAAAATGAAATGATAATAACTCAGAATATCACAATTTAATCCCATTCATTTAATAGAGATGTATTGGAAGAGCTTGAGAAAGAGACTAAATGCAATATCATGAGGATCTTTTATCTAAGAAAATGACATGAAAAATAATGCTAAAAGCTATGATTTCAGAAAGAAATCTAAGTAAGGAAATATGACAAAACATAATTGAAAATGACTTATCTAGAAAACATGTAAAACCCCCTTGAATAGCAGAGGCCCTCTGCTACCAATCTGGTGAAATTATTCAGCTCCTTAAAGTTGTAATCAAAACAACGTCAAAGAACTGAACTTCTTTATTGATAAACTCACAAATCTACATTGCATTCCATCTTAAGATTTGTTACAAAACAATCTCTAATCCTTTCTCTTCTTCTACTATTTTTCACTACCCTTGATAGGAAAAAGCTTCCCCTATTTATAAAAAAATATGAGAAGTTATCTCATTAATGAGAGTCCATGAATCTCTCCCTCTATCTCTAGAGTTGCAATAAAAATAGGAAATGATAAGACACATGTCTTTTTAGAGTTTCAATACAAATAATAAATGAGACACATATCTTCTTAGAGTTTCAATACAAAAAGGAAATGAGACACATGTCCTCATGATTCCATGATCTTCTCCACTCAAATTCGAATTTGGTTTTGGGAGGCCACATAAAGGTATTTTAGAAGCTTCCTTTTGACCTACACATGTCACAAAACTCATAACACATATATAGATATATGAAACTATGTTAATTTTCTAGTTTATAATCATAAATTCACTTTAAACACATAAAATAAATAACTTTGGAAGACAAGGATCCTAACCCATATATTTATGAAAATGGTTACTTGATGTAGGGTTTTAGGTCAGATAGTTATGAAATGAGAGCTAAATGGTAATGACATAATGGAAATATGTATGAATTTGGAAAACACTTTTGAGACTCAACAAGCTGCAAGTGATGAATCTGAAGCGAAAGTATACAAGATAAAGCTTCTGCTAAAATCTGGACTTTGGAGGAATGGTGCTTCAGCTATAGCCTGCTTGATTTTGTTGAAAGCCTCCTTCTCCGGAAGATTCCATTTGAAAATCACATTCTTCTTGATCATCCCCTGCAAAGGCCTGCCTATCTGGGCGAAATCCGATATGAATTTACGTACAAAATTGATTTTCCCAAAGAAATATTGTATAGCTTTTTTGCTGCTAGGGGGGGGAATCTGGGCAATGGCTTTCGATCGCTCTGGATCTACAACAATGCCCTACTTACTTATAATGTGGCCCAACAAATTCCCTTCTGCCATCGCGAAAACGCTCTTCTTCGGGTTGAGTGAAATCCCGTACTTCTTGCACCTTTCGAAATTTTCTTGAGGTGGCCTAAATGATCACCCCGGTGTTTCGAAAATACGGTGACATCGTCCAAATAGACCACCACGCTTCACCCTATTAAACCATGGAAAGCTATATCCATGGCTCGTTGGAAATTTTCCCCCGCGTTTATTAATCCGAAGGGCATGCGTATGAACATGAAAGTTCCCCATTTGGTTCGAAAAGTATTTTTCAATCTATCCGGCTCAGCTACTAGCACTTGGTTGTAGCCAGAGAATCCATGCAATAAGGAGAACATCTCGGGTCCAGACAAAACTTGAAATATTTGTTCCATAGGAGGCACCGGATAATTATCTTTGTTTGAGGCCCGATTTAAATTCCGGAAATCCACGCACAAGCGGATCTCTCCGGACTTCTTCCATACAGGGACCAAATTTGACACCCATGTGGAGTGGTGAACTTTGAAGATGATGCGTGCATCCAAAAGCTTCTTAAGTTCTTTCAGAATCATTAGTTCCAAAGTAGGATGCACTTTTCTGAGCTTCTGTTGGAAAGGCTTCACGCCTTCCTTCATGGGTATCACGTGCTGAATAATCCAAGTATCGTACGTACGTAAATCGTCGTATGTCCAAGAAAATACGTTTCGATACTTCCGAAAGAGTTGGGTGAAAGCTTGCGCCTCCTGGTCGGTACAGTCTTTCCCAAGGTTGATGAACTTTGGGTTCTCATCTAATCCCAAGTTCACCTGCCGATGTGCCAAGGTGGAACTTTTTACTTTGGTATTTGGGGGCCTGTGGAATCGACTTTGCAGATCAAAGAGCTTTTCAAGAGACACTATCCCCTTGGGCATGGGGTTCTCCTTGCGTTTATCATGCTCTTCCTGCAAAGCTTGATCGTGATCCGCCTCATCTATTGCCGCATCTTTGAATACTTCAGCATTGAGCATAAATTCCAATATCTGTTGATCATCATCAAGAACGCGTAAATTAGTAATATTATCTGGCATGGAGGGTCTATACATAACTTCAATAGAAAATCCATCCCTCAAAGGGGTAAATCTAGAAGCAGCATTAGCCAGAGTATCAGCTGCTGCATTATGCATTCTAAGAACATATTTGATTCCAAAAGCATCGAAAGCAGAAATAAGATGCCATACCTCTTGTTGATAAGCTTTTAAGTGCGGAGACAAACAATGAATGGTGTTGCATACCTGCCAAGTGATAATCTCAGAGTCTTCGATGACCCGTAAGAATCTTACCTTTAAATCCAGTGCCTTCTTGAGCCCGAGGATCAAAGCTTCATATTTAGCAGTATTGTTAGTGCACTGGAACTCTAGCTGACACGAAATCAAGAACTTGTTCTTCTGAGGGTCCAGCAAGATGCAGCCCGCACCAGCTCCGTCATGGGTTTTGGAACCGTCATAATACAGGTTCCACACATTGTTTTCTGGCTCCTTCTGGGTTGTAGGTTGGGGAAGAATTTCAGTTTGGTGTGAGACGGGAGTGGCTTGGTCTTCTGTGGCGAGTGTTAGTTTAGACTGGATCTCGGGGTCTACTGGAGACTGAGGAGGATGGTAACATCTGAAAATGGCTTCCAAGAAGCACATGCCAAGCTCCTCCTGGGCAAAACCGATGGTTTCGTTAGTAGCATCCAAATCGGTCAAAGTATATTTCATATATGGTTCGCTTTCAACCCTGATTTGGTTTTTCCGGCCCTTGTAAGGAAGCCATAGGTGGGACCAGTTTGTGGAAAAATACCCTTGCAGCTTGCTGGACCAGTCTTTGCTAAGTAATAGGCCGTAGGCTTTAGGGATATCAACAACCACAATGTCAATACATTGGTGGACTCGAGAATTGGACGAAAGGCAGCTGATGACGATATTTAGCTCTCCTACAGCCGGCACCTGCGATCTGTCAAGTTGGATGATCCTCGCGTCGGTTTTCTCCACGTGGATGTTCAGATTCTTACAAACAGATAGGGGCATGACGTTTGTGGACGTGCCGGAGTCAAATATACAGTTATGGACGTTGAAGTTAAAAATCTCAAAAGATAACAGGAAGGGAGGAGTAGATCCCCTGGAATTTTCATTGATGGCGTTCAAAATAGACTGAACACTCGAACTGGCTTGCGTGGATGTATTTCTCATAGGCTTAGTATTTGAGGTATTGGTGAAGGCTTTAGGAATGAGTTCTTGTTGATTTGTGATGCGGGCAAGCTCGTAGAGGGAGATGTTGGCTCTGGTTTTCTTCATGTCCTCAACAATATTATAACCGGAGTCAGATTGAGGACAAGGCTCGGTAGTGGTTTTGGGGGACCCCACCGGGAGCTTTCTCTTTTGATTTTCTCAGGTGTTGTTATTCGTGGGCTTCTCAGGAACAAATTTTTGTTCATTTCTCGGGGGAAGGATTTTCTTTAAGAAAGCCCTTTTCTTCTCCTCAAAGGACTGTTTGGGGACCGGTCCTTTGCTCCTGAGGCTATAATTTCATACAGGTTGGGCCTTAGGATTGTATTCCATGTTGATATCAGTGATGGTAATATTGTTTTCCCCACGTATTATGTCAAATGCAAGAACAGAGGACCCCAGTTCTTCATCCGGGGGCAAATCTTCATCCTGGTCAGAAACATCATCCTCCCCCGCATCCCCTGGGGTTTGATCATCCAGAAGATGATTTACCACTGCCGTCATGCTACCAATCCATTGTGGGCATGTTTTTTTAGAGTGGGCAGCCTGGTGGAAAGAAAAAAAATTATCTTTTCCTATTTCTTCCACGTTGAGGACAATGTTCGGGTTAGACGGAGGTCGGCTGGTGTTGGGGTTGATCTTTCTGAAAAAGGGCTTAGGTGCCTTAGTGCTAGTCGTGGATTACATACCCTTTCTCTTCAGTTCGGAGACTTCATTTGTCAATAGCTTGAGGGTCTTTGCTATACTCTTGAGGTCAAAAGCATCCTTATCCTTATCCGCGGTTTTGGGTGTGGAGGACTGACCTTTCTTCGCGATTGGTTTGTGGTCATCTCTCCCTTCGTGATCGATGGCTCCTATAGAAAGCATGTCTCTTTCTACAACGAGGGAGACCACGTAGTTTGCTACAAGGGTGGCCCGAGCTTTGCGTTTTACGAAGACGGCGATATCCCTGGGGAGAGCCTTTGTATAGTAGTCTATGGTAATAGAGTCATCCAACGCCAGGTTGGGGGGGAGATTTTGCAGTATGGTAGAAAAACTCTGATTGAAGTCTCTAGCCTTCTCTTTCTTATGGCACTTAATGGTGCTTAACTCCGTGAGGAGCATGGAAGGTTTTTTGGCCCTTGAAAATTTCTGCAAGAACACGCGATGGAATTGGTCCCATGACGTAATGGAGGCACTTGGGAGGGAGCGGTACCAGGTGGCCGCTTTGTTTTCAAGAGTGTACGGAAACAGGCGGCAAGCAACATCATCTGTTTGAACCCTCATGATTTGCAGGGAAAGATAGAAGCTGCTTATATGATCCTCGGCCAAGGTGCCTTTCTCGGGATCAAACTTGGGGAGATGCTTCTCAGGATGCCTAGGCAGGTCGTGGAGGGGGCCCAAAAGATCTAATGGGGACTGGGCCATCCAAGCAAGTGGTTGCACTGTCCTAGCATGCTAGTGGTGCTTGATCTCAGACTCGGATTCACTCCCCGTACCTGACGCCGATGCTTCTCCCCCATGGCGAGAGTGTTCATCTTGGTATCCCTCATGGTTGGCCATATTTCTGAGATATCCCCAATTGTAAATAGGTGGCATGTTTTGGTTTGGGCAGCGGTGGGTGGCACGGTGTCCTTGGCCACGACCTCTATCTCCTCTACCCCCATTCCCACGGCCTCGGTTACCCTCACCTTCATTTATGCGGGCTCTATTTCCTTCACCTTCATTCCTGCGAGCTCTATTTCCCTCGCCTCCATTTCCCCGGGCTCTATTTCCCTAGCCTTTGTTCCCTCGGGCTCTATTTCCCTCGCTGTCGTTCCCTCGGCCTCTATTTCCATCATTTCCCCCAGGTGGGGGGGGGGGGGGGTACTTGGTCGTTGTTTTGTTGGGTTTGGTTAGGCTGAGGGTTAGGGAAGGGTTCAGTCATGCCAAATTCCTCCTCTTCGCCCACTTGGAACTCAGGAATGGGTTCGTTACTCTGGACAGCGGTGGCAAGGTCTTCAACCATGAGATTCACCAACTGGGGTATGGAACTCACCAGAGCACCATTACGAGTGATGTTTTCAGCGGGGGTCCTATTATGGGTCAAGAAATTCATGATTGTGGCATATCGAAAATCCCTGATGAGATTGTGGGCAGCTGGGCGCAAGGCTCTCAACTGCTCTATGGTAATTTCATAATAAGGACCCTCCTCCCCTGGAATATCTTCCAAAGGAGGAGGGGTAGTATCATCATTTATGACCTCCCCATGGGGAGTTTGTGATGGAATGTTGCTTATATGCTAGGAGGATGCCATTCAGGCCCTCCTTCTAGCGCCAAATCCGTTGACGGGAAAATGTGTCCAGCCAACAGTAGGGGATCTCCCCGGTAGAAAGTCCCAATTAGACCTTGAACTGTTTGGAATAGGGATCCCATCCAGGGTGTGGGTCCGGCTACCGCTTAAGTCACCTTTCCTTTGGTCTCAAAAGAACTCAATTGAACCTGCATACACACACTCATAGAAATGATAGAAGCTACATGATTGATGCGTTAAACACGTATATAACACTATGCGTAGTGAGACAAATAATGAAGCATAAACGCAGAAGGAGGTGTTGTTAACAACACATCATTGGGGCTATGCTTGTAGGCTGTTCTAACCACAAAAGAAACAATTCTTTATGGTGAGATGACCCCTTTACATTCCTGAAACAAATGCTAACAAAAAAAGTCATTAACATCCATTAAGAAAGCAAAATGAACTAAACATCATTAGCACAAGTATAGAGAACCATAATGCGTAAATGATGCCATTAAAAGTACAGCTTCGTTAATCGAAAGTTGCTCGAAACTGTATAAGAAATACTCCTAGTTTTCGCACAGCAAAACACATCAGTTCCAAAAGGAGTTTTGACCAGTATCTCATTCATATGCAACAGAGTGTTATCCTTCAATACAATGCTCTATAACTCTTGAGTCCCCAAGAAAAGGATCCTTTACATTTTCCCCGGATGGAGTTTTATAGATCAAAATTTTCCCTTTGGGCTTCCTGACTCTTCGCCTGCCTGACTGTTGAGCTGCCTTGTGACCTGGAAGAGAACTGCGACCTGCGACCTGTCTGGGCAATGCGACCTGCGACCTGTCTGGGTAATGCAACCTGCAACTTTTTTCCAAATGCTACCATCGATCTACTGCCATCGGATTATGAAGATGTGCATGCAATTGTGAGGTCAGGGGCATCAATCTGTTGTCCTTTGAGGAAGTTTTGCCAAGTCTGATAATCTGCTGCTATGGGAGAAACCAAAGGGACTTCTTCTTTCAACCGATGCATACACTCCAAATCATTTGGGATTAGAGTCTCCTTCTTCCGTGAGATCTGGTTGGACAGAGAGGCGAGCTTGGCATAGACCCAGACTGGCGTGACAAGAAAATTTCCCAGGTTTTCTTGTGATGCTGCAAGGTCGGAAGTGGCATCAGCTTGCTTAATGGGCTGCAAAAATGACTGGATCTCTTGATTCACCTGATCCCATGTCTTCCCCTCGTCCAATGCACCCAGTGATGGAATGTGATGTAGGATGTGCATTAAATCAATGCCACTGATCAGATGTTCGTATGCAACCATCACCTTGTCTAGGTCCTTGAACAACTTATCCTTGGACTGCATTTTCATACGGATCTAGAATTTGGCATCTTGCATGTGAATCCAGTCCTTCTTGGGAAATTTTTTGGGAGCTTGGGGGTACTGCATTGTCTATTCCATCATTCTTTCCAAGGCTGCTGAGGCTTCCTTCAACTGCTCGTGCCTTTGCTTAGTTTCCGTTTGGGCCTTCACTAAGGGGGCAACTGTTTGTTTTATGGTAAACATTTCCCCATAAAATTGCCTCATGGTAGTCTCTAATATATCGACCTCCCTTTGAATGGTAAGTGGCACCTCATTGACAGGGGGAGTTTTGTTTCGGAGTTGCTGAACCTCCTCTCTCAATGCTGTCTTTTCCTTCTCTCCTCTTGCCTCCCGCTGCTCTGCTTCATGTAGGATATTTTGTAGAGAGAATATCTCTCTACTCATTTTGGTTACATTCTCTTCTGTGGATGCAGTGAAGGCTGTGCCGGCCAATGCTATCATCATAGGATTAGTCCTAGTATCGAGGACTATGTCTTTTCCTGTCGCGACTGTGGATGAGGCGAAAGGATTTCGCGCAAGGCATCTCCTTTTCTCCTGTCGGATTTTGAAGGAGAACTGATCGTACGTGAGCCTGGTGAGATCGAATACCTCCTCTTCTTGCCCCTGGGAGGAACTGACATCAGAGAGAATGGCTTGTGTACTGACTAGAGGTACTTCAAGGGGAGATACCTCAATGTTCTCCAGCATTACATCCTCCTCTTCTTTCTTTTTCTTTTCTTCCTCTTCTCTTTGTAGGCGTTCGACTTCTGCCTTTTCATGTTCTCTCTTCTGCCTGAGTTCTGCTTCTTCCGTTGCTTCTAATTCGGCCTTCCTTTTATGCTCAGCTGCTGCATCTTGCTCTGATTTCTTTTGGCGGCCGGCTTCCACTTTATCTAATTCTTTCTTGAGTTCCCGTTCTACTGCAGCCTCTGCCTCTTGTTTCTCCTTTTCCTTCTTGGCCTCCTCGGCTTGTTTTTTCTTCTGCCATGACCTTAGGCTCTTCTTGAAATTATCTTATTCTTCTTTCATCTTCTTCTCTCTTTCTTTCTGGGCTTGGGCTTCTATTTCCTTCTGTTGGGTAGAATTACTATGCCCTGTACTGGTTCGAGGCTTTTTAGCCAGAGAAGAAGAAGCGCCTCCTAATTCATGGCTCCTGTCTTCCAAGGTTTGGTCCCTCGGGTCTTCTTAGCCAGAGTCTGCCCCTGGAGCAAGTTTTCAGTCTGCATTGTACCAATTTCTTCTTTCATCTTCTCCCGGGCATTCCGTGTGCTGGTAGTTCCATTTGAACTTAGCCCTCTTGCAATGATCAGGAACTATCCTTTCCGGGTCATATGTCCGGTGTTCTAATGCCCCAAGGTGGTAACTTTTCATTTCTTCTGCTTCTGCCTCTACCTCTCTGAAGTATTTGACTGTGTATGCGCCGATAGTGAGGGGAAGCATAGGCCACGACTTCTTCTTACCCTTGGACAGGACCCTGGAGAAACCAGAATACATTTGGAAACAAACCTCTTGCATGAGAATTCTGTTTGTGAGAAATCGAGGCATAGCATGTGGGGCCCTGAACGAGCCAAAGACTTGGATGAAGGTGTACTCGACGAATGGGAACCAGTGTGCCACCTTGAATATCATCTCCATGGCTCGCCAAGACATACAAGGAGCATCTTGGCTAAACAATTTCCTGTAAAGAGCGGGGATGAACACTTGAGAGATCGGCTCTATGTCTTGTTTATAACTGGAATCCCAAAACACCTTGGTTTGTAAGTGGATTTCACGGGTCTGTTTTGGATCCCAGTTATGTACCCATCCCTCAAAGTGAAACCTTGCACAAATGACATCCAAAAAATAATAGGCCATATAGAATTCAGAAGGCATTCCTTCATCTGGTACCAATGCTGAGGATAAGTTGGTCTGAATGGAGGTCACCAATACGCTGGCCCAGTTAAAACGGGTGCCATGCGTTGTGACATACTCCATGAGAGTTTCCCATGTGCCACTGAAGGTGGTGGCATTGGGGCGCCCGTACAATCTACAAAGCATGGTAGCCACTAATTTATATACTTTCCTAAGGCCCGCCACTGGATATTCCTGGTCTTTCTTGACCTTAAATTTCTCAGGCTCCTCCCACCACTGCTTTATAGTATCAACTATAGGGACTGCATGGGCGAGGGCCCATTCTTCTGTGAAGTCTTCTTCTCACTCAGGAAAAGAGTAATAAACATGAGCGTCGCGAAAGCCTTGCCTTCGCTGTCCCTGATTATGAACTTCTTGGGATCAGTTTTCTGTATAATCCAATCTATCATCTCTGGGCATGGGAATATGGCTGGATGGGCACCTACGAGATGTAGCTTAGAACTTTTGACTTGTAATTATATCTCCTGATCAGGGAGGTCCTTTGGGAATTCTGTTCTAGCAAATTCTTCGTACACTTGGTACCAACGCATGCTGTCCCCTTTGGAAAATGTGCATAGGGTATCTCTGTAGATCAGGGGTGGGGACATTGGTATGTCCATGTCTACATCCTCCACTGTCAGGCTCTTGTCTTTTTTCCAAGATACTGGAGGTCCCATGTTGCTTGAATCTGAGGGGACAAATATACACTCCAAGTTGTCTTCGAATTCACCTGTCATATTCATGAAAGAATCCCAGGATAAGAAATATACCGTGATGATACAAGACCAGTTACAGCTTATCAATTATTTCAAATAGGGACACAAGCAAAGCTAAATAAGTGGCCTACTGGGTTGCAGGGTTGCAAGGTCGCGATGTTGATATTTTTAAGAATTTGTGACTTTGCGACCAGGTCGCGGGTCGCTGGGTCACAAGTTGTGAGAAAATGGAAAAGTGCGACCTTGCGACCTTGCGACTAGGTCGCGGGGTCACAAGCTATGAGAAAATGGCGGAGATGCGACCTTGTGACCCTGTGACCAAGTCGCGAGGTCGCTGAGTCGTGAAGCTGATAAAAACAAACAGCAAAGCAATCTGTGACCTGGCGAATTAGCGACTGGGTTGTAGGGTCGCAGGGTCGCAAGTCGCGCTAGGGTTTGCTGGGGTTTTGGCGCGCATGACGTGAATTTGCTTTTCCGTTTAAATTGAAAAACACAAGGCTAAATGGGTCCAAACAGAGCTATGGGATAGATTTTGGAGTATGATACAGGCCATGGGAGGCTGGATGAGGACTTGTGATGAGTTGGGCAAGCAGGGTGAATGTTGGAATCAAAAGGGAAACCCTGAGTGACAAAAGAAAACAATGGCTAAGGTATGGGGAAATTTAAAGGCTGAGGGATAAGAGATTAGGCAAGAATAACCAAAAAAGGAAACAACAGGAGGAAAACGACAACTTACCCGGGAAAATCGCGCTCCAGTCGACCTGTCAGAGGCATTTTTTCTATCCGCTGCATATGCAAAATGCGACCTAGCGACCTCCTATATATAAAAAGGTTGCACGTGCGGACCATTAATGGGGTCGCAAAGTCGCATGGCGCGGTGAAATGAGAGAGATATGACCTTGCGACCTCAGGGTCGCGGGGTCGCGATTTTCTACAAATTTGAAGTTTGTGACTCAACGACTTAGCCCTCCCGACTCTTTACTTAACTTTTCTTTGTGCTTAAGGGGCTCCAAAAAATTTTAAAGTGGGTTTTTTTGGAGGGTGTCGTAGAGGCTACAAAAAGTGGTGATTCACTGGTCGAACTCAGAGTCTCTGCCGATGGTTGGCCTTGGAGGGGGAGGGAGGGGCCTTCACTAGTTGTTATTTTCACCTTAAGGCCAACACTACCTTGCCTTTGTCACTTTGCGAGGTTGATTGGCCTGTTGGCTTGTTTGGGTGCTGGTTAACCAACTTTCATTTTTTCAGGTTTCTGGACCGAAAGGGTCGGAGAACTCCTTGCGGCTACAGGGTCTGGTACAATTATTTTTTCCTCATCGTGTTGCTCCGTTGCCTGCGAACCTCTCGGTCCCGGTGGAGTCACTGCCTAGGAGTCATAAACGTTTCTCCGCTGCCAGCGAGCCTGGTCAGTACCTCGGTGGAGTTGTTACATCACCTCTCTGCGCATGAATCCTTTCTCAATCCTTTACCTTTTATTGGTGTACTATTGCACTTATTTTTAATGTGCCTAAGGCACTTATTTAGATGTTCTCATGGCACTTATTTGAGATGGGATTTTTTTTTTTTGTCCTGGGCGGATGAGGGATCCCAAATTATTTTACTTGCAGATAGGTTGCTCCTAGTCTGATATGAGGACTTTGGTTTTTCCCGGATGCCCCGACGTCACCCGGAGTTAACACTATTCCCTTTCGATCTAGTCGCTGCTGTATCACACTTTCTTTTTGCAGACACCCTCTCAAACTTGCTAGGTGGGCTCCCCACGCTTGATGGCTTGAGTTGGGTCATGTGCTACCTTTGGGTGCCAATTACAAGCAATATTTTACCACCTTTGTGTCTTTCAGGAAAGGCCTCTCATCAGCATAGAACTTGTCTCAGTGTGCCAAATGCGTGGCTCTGACAAGGCCTTCCGTTTTAATTTTTAATTTTTTGTATAAAAATGGAAGAAAAGCGGAAAATATGGTACAAGGGTAGGACAACCCTCTGAGAGCTACTAAGTGAAGTAATGTTTGAGGTCATGCCCGTTTACTGGGAGGACCTCGACTCTTCCCTCAAGAGTTTGCAGTCTAAATGTGTGGGAACCCAATTTCTCCTTAACCTGGAAGGGACCTGTCCATAGTGCTTGGAACTTAGAATGTTTTCCCTTTTCTTCGTGAGCTTTATCCCATTTAAGGACTAGGTCTCCTACTTCAATTTTTTCACTCCCTGCGGATTTTTTATCAAACCATCTCTTGATCCGGCTTTGGTGGATGGTGAAATTTTGCCGGGTTTTTTGTCGTTCTTCCTCCAACTTAAGTAGAGTGTCAATCCGAGTCTGCAAGGTGGGGCATGGGGTACCATGGCATTCTTGGGACAACTGAAGGGCAGAGAGAGATAAGTGGGGAGGGAGAACTACTTATTTTCCATACAAAAGAAAATACGGGGAGGTGCCTAGGGAGGATTTGGGCATGACACATGTGGAAGCACCCTCATCGACTACCATTCGAAAAATATTGATTTTCCGATATGTAGATTTAAACTGAAAATCCATATGATGAGGAAGTCTCTTCTTAAGACTTGACATATCGAATGTGATCACAAGAGAGTTCTTTGGATATATCACCCTGATCATAGTGAGCAACACACTCCTTTGTGCTGAGCACGACTGGAGTACCTCCATGTTTCACGGATGAATTCCTCTTGCGGACAAGAGAAATCTCCCTAGTATCCTAAGGATATCTAGAAACAAACAGACAGATGTAGACCATTTTCTCTAGACTATTTGCTTACAAATTATTAATTAACCATAGGAAGATGCTCCTACCTGAATTCCAATGCTTTGTTTGGTCTTCAATCCAGTCGCTCCAGAAGTTATTGATCCAACACATAAGATCTGCAATCAAAGACAGGAAAACAAGATCAAAAGCATCTGCAAGATATAATAATTCAAAAGCATAAATCTATCTTAGTGATCAAGGAATCAAAGAATTAAATTATCCAAAATATAGATGAACAACTTAATGAGAAAATATAATCCATTTGTATTAACTTTGAATAAAAGAAGAAACCTTACAATTGTGACGCCTTGATGTTTGTATAGGTTCTTCCAGGGTCCCGAACTGCATTTTTCCTCAGTTTGACAAGACTCCGACTCTCTTTATCAGCATAAAGCTATGACCATGAGTTTGTAATATTTCTCATGCCAACGAAGCAGAATATGGAGAGTATGTTCACTCATCAATTCCTCTCAAAACTATGAGTCCTAAGTAATCTCTCCAAAGCAAGAAGCAAGCACTTAGTACAAAATACAATCTATAATCTACCCTTGAGACTGAATCTTGGTCTCAATTTATAGCAGAAGGGAGGTATTTTCAGCTCCAAAAAGGAAGGGATAAAGCCCTCTCATCATGGGATTTTAGCTCCAAAAACCAAGGGATTACTCCATTCATGAAGGGATAATGGTTCATGAATGGAAGGGGTGAAGCTCGACTAGATAATGCTTCTAGAAGGCCCCAACTAGGAGAATATTCGACCAGCTGGGATTCTAGAACTTAATTTTTCCTTTTTTTACTTTTAGGGTGGTCCGCAGTTTTAATGAGCATCACGTGCGGGATGTACCATAGTTTTGACAGCAATTAGTTGTGGTACCGCAGGAATGACTAGGAAAAGTGCGGGAGTAGGCTTTTTAGGACGTTTAAGAGCTTCTTCTAGTTCCAAGAATTGATTTAGGGAACTTTATGTTTTTATAATTCTAAGGAAGCAATAAATAGGTAATGATGAACCCATATAGATAGCTCAATGTCATGGTGACAAATTTCGGTGTAACAGATTGCCCCCTAAAGTGTGAAGTCTGAGGATTTTTTTGAAAAATTCTGAAGAGTGAAGTGCTTTATCATTTCGAGGATTGGGCTGCAGGCACACCAGTTGAAACCTGAAAAAACATTCAATGCAAGCATATATATATGTATATCATCACTGAGGTAGACATTCCTATACTTAGATAAAAACTAACTACATGTTCTGATACATAAATGATTTTAGAATTACATGAAGTAGTAGACATAGTATGGACACAACCATCTGTTATGAATAGTCTACTATATGATGAATAATAAAACTCCTCACAGCCTGGATGGTGGAAACTAGGTCCAGGGTCTTGATTTCCGCTTCTCGAACTATTATGATTCTATCCATGCGATTGATTGTGTCGAAGTCGAACATGGTAGAAACCACTTGATTAGAAGTCAATGCTGTGAACTGTTAACAAGTGTGAGAGAAACCACCAATAATGAAAATGGCTCTCAAAGTACTCAGTACAATCTATGAAATGTGAATTTGTGATATGAAGTTGAACATTTCATAGAATCATTCGATCGAAGGTCAATGATGCAACCTATCGTCGAAGGCGAGAAACCTACCATTAAGGCATGCAGATCCCAAGGTACTGATAGGATTATAGATCAACTTTCTAGATGATGAGCTGTCGTCGATAGAAAGTGATCCGTTGTAGGAAAGCCCATGACACAAAACCATTAGATCAATTTTTGAAGAAATATATAGCAAGGACTGACTCAGGGATGGTCAACGTGAATGGAGACAAATGTTTTCAATGAATGGTTTATTAACTGATCTCTTGAACACATAATGAAATTGTAGATGGTTTAGTGACGATTGAATTAAAGCTAATACCCAAAAAGCAGCCAAAGTCTTTTAATGTGGTTTGATTAACTGTTTGGTCAAAGGATTTCCCCATCCCAGACATGAATGTGACAAAAGTGTCGTGTTCAATAGTGGTATACAAATTTTTAAAACGAAGTGTGACAATTGGATTCATTTTATCTCTTTTTTCCCCACCATTTCTGGCAACTACCTCTTTATTTTTTACAAGCTTGAGGAGGATAAAATTTTCTTGTTATATAAGCTCATCCTTCAGATGAGTCCAACTTAGTATTAAAATCGAACCCTAAGAAAGAGTGGTTCGTTCCTGTTTATAATTTACAGGTCCTTTACTATTAAGTTTTAATGAGTCTAGTATAGGTAAAACTCGGTGTTTTTCAATTTTAGGGAGTCGGAAGAAAAACTTAAGAAAAATCCACGGGTGGAATTTTTTGTAATTTTAGTCTCTCAAGCCTGAAAAAGGATTAAATAATGCAGGAGAGAACTCTATTGACCATGATTAGTCAACGTATACCTTTTTCGTAAATAGTCCATTTCAGTCCGTAAAAGGGGTAAACTTATATTGAAGGGACGACTGATCATTTCCTTTAACGAGTTCAAATACTCAAATACTTAGAAATATTTTCATGTTTAGAGAGTTTGAAAAGGGCTTAAAAGAGGACTCCATGGTTTGATTTTTCTGTAAGTTTTAATGAGTTCGAAAAAGTAATAAAAACGTACTCATATAATGTCTTTTTTTTTTGTAAATTTTAACAAGTTCAAAAAAGTGACAAAAAGCATACTCATTTGCCAAAATGATTATTTTACCTGAAAATCTTGTATTCTGCACAAAAACCCAAAAAATTAAACATACCTGTCTTAGATAAGTAAAAATTATTTGAAAAAAAACCTTTCAAAGTAGAAAATAAATAAAATATCATTTCATTTATTCAAAAAATCTTTATAAAAATTAGTTTAACCAATTCATTTTTACCATTTGCATCTAGAATGAAAGTTGAGAGGTTTTGGTAGAAAAAGTTCCGAAGGAGATATTGGAAGAACCGACTGTCCGAATCCAAAACTGTCGACTTCAGGTAATCCACAATTCATTTCTCTTTATTTTTGTCTGTTTACATTCTCTTTTTAGGCTTCAGAATCATTTTTTAGGAGAAAAATAGGTTCAAAAAATCGCTCTCGGGGTACCGTAGGTAAAACACACAATACCTGTGGACCCCGAGGTCCCACACTTTTTGTGTATAACGCGTGCGGTAGCTCGCACCGTCTTCATAAAAAAAGTGCGGAGGCGCCGTGAACAAAATAAAAATATGTTTTCTCTCAAATTAGGCCAAATTTTTTCATTCTAATTGGATCTAATCTTTCAAAATGTCTATTGCAGAGTATCCACAATGCTTGAATGGAGAGAATGTGAAAATGAGGCAGTAGATGAGGCAGCTATGGGAAGTTTACCCACAATATGTGTTTTGAAAAATTGTGGATTATACAAGTATTGGGAAATGTAGGGCATGAGGGCTCAAGTAGAGCTCTTGACATGGTTGGTGAATAGGTGGGATGTTCAAGAGCAGTGTTTCATTATTGGTGATCACCGGCTCAAAATTGAGCTGGAGGATATATACTTCCTTATAGGTTTGTCCAAAAGAGGAGAACCTATTTCCTTGTTTGGGGCTAGGCAAGGTGGCCAGTCTATAGCTAGATACCAACAATAATTTTGTAACGAAGAGGTTGATCCAAAAGATAACCGCATTGATATAAAAACCATTATCTATCTTGAACTCAAAGTGGTTGTGTTCAAAGTGGCTAGATTTTGTGGGAGTGCAGCTCCACACGTGGCTACTAAAGCCCAGTTGCAAACAATGGTTGAATGCTACAGAGGCACCATATTCAACTGGTGTGAAGGAGTATTGGCTAATGTAAAAGAACAATTGACCAGAGCTAAAAAAGAAAATTTGAAAAACTTTGGATATGGAGCTATTCTAGTTTCTTTTGCTCTGGAGAGGATTCCATATATTGCCCCCCAACTTATCTCGGTTGATGCTGGTAGAGTTAGAGAGCCTAGGATGGCCTGCTGGGTGAAAGTCATGGACCATAATGGAGAGGATTTTGAGATAGTTTGATTTACACCTGCATACTTTCATTGGCTACAAAACCAAATATTCGCCATTGAATATTTTCCGTATGCAGGGATAGATTTCCGTGGCGACCCTGATATGTCTCTTCCTCCAGGAACACAGTGGGATGAGTAAGGTAAATCAATAATTTTGATGTATTTTTAATTCTAATTTTTTTATTTTTCTTTCAATCGTCTTAGTACTGATGTTAAAAATTTAAATGCAGATGTTGGTCCACGAAGACCAACCAATCTCCGCCGCTTCGAGAGGAAGCAAACAGACGCTATTGCACCGCCAAGAATCAAGCAGCATAGATTCTCACTGATTTAGAGTAGAACCTGAAGAGGTTAACCAGAGACATTCCAGAGACTACTATGGATGATATTCCTTTATGCCTCCAGAGGCATGTTGCTGGTGTTCCTGGCCAGTTTCAGAGATATCTGCGTAGAGTGGCACAAGCGATAGTGTATTACCATGATCATCACCACGGATAGTGGATGATCATCGCATATCATTATATTTTTTCTTTTTTTATCACTACCTTTCAGATCATAAGGTGTTTTAAACCTATGATCCTAGACAATGTAATACTTTTTGAACACAAACTCTATCTATGATATGACTACTTTCGACGACTTATCTTGTTCAACACTTATTGAATGTTTTTTTAACTTACTGTTTTAATGTTGCAAATGTATATTTATAACATTATTAACTAATGCATCAACTAATGTATTTAAAATTCTCTGAATGTTTTGATATTCAATGTAATCAAACTGTCTTTCCAAGAGACAAACCTTCAAGAATAATCTCGGTAACACTGGATTTTTAATTGCGTATACTCTGTTTAAATGTAATACAATGAGTTCAGAATCTAACCTGACGATCAAACACCGAATTCCAAATGAAATGGCATCAGATACTAACTCAATTACTGCGCTATATTCTGCAAAACTATTCATTGTTTAATCGAGGCTTACCCCATGCATAGAAACTAACTCATCGGTGGGTGAATAGATGACCTAGGCCAGGGAGAAATATTCCGCGTACTACGACAGGCACCATCAGCAAAACCAATGTAGGCTTGAAGGGAAGTCGACATCTTCAATATCAAGAGTAATCAAGATAAGCAGGAATAGTAGCCAATGCAAAATTTTAACTAGACACACTCATCTAATCTAAAGTAGCTAATCTAGAAAAAAAATAACTAATCTACATGTAAGATCTTCACAAAAAATCAAGCATAATATCTCTTTAGATAAAGTCCATTTCTGGGTTTACTAAAGAGACTCCGTCATAATTAATCAATTCGTAAGCCCATTTTGCAAGCACCCGCTTAACAATATAAGGACCATGCCACATAGGTTCAAATTTTCCAACTCCTAGTTTATCGTTAGCTTGGTCATATACCAATACTAGGTCACCTTCTAAAAAAATACGAGGTGTAACACTTTTATCATACTGAGCTTTAACATATTTTTTATGAGCTTCGGCTGCCAATGTAGTGGTGCGTCGAGTCTCATCTAATTGTACCAGGTACAAAAATAATTTTTCCTCCTCAGCGGTAGCTAGTAGTAACTCTATGGCTAATTGGAGTGACGATATTTCGCACTGAATCGGTAACACAGCTAAACCGTAGACCAGTTGAAAAGGAGTGAAACTTGTTGCGGTTTTTGCTGAGGTTTGGTATGCCCAAAGTGTGGAGAAAAGCATAGTATGCCAATTCGATTTATGAATTCCGATTATCCGTTTAATCATAGTGGTTAAAAATTTATTGATAGCTTCAACCTGATCGTTAGCCTACGGGTAATATGGAGTAGAACTCTCATGGCATAGGCCAAGTTGGTTAGAAAGTTCAGTCATCATAATGTTTCGAAAGTGGCTCCCATGATCGGTAATGATAGCTTGGGGTACACCGAATCGAGCAATCACGTGATTGAATACAAAATTAGTTGCCGTTTTGCTATCTGCCACAAATGTAGGCATCGCCTCGGCCCATTTGGTAAAATAATCTACTGCTAGAATAATATACCCATCCCCCCCCCAGCTGAGTGAGGGTTACATGTAATTAAATCAATGCGCCATTTTGCAAAAGGGCCGACAACAATTATGGGGTGAAGAGGAGCGGGTGATGCACACATTTTCCGATAAAAAAATTGACAATTGTGGCATTTTTGGACCACAAGAATACAATCTTTAAATAACAAAGGCCAAAAATAACCAGCACGAAATATATTTTGAGCTGTGGCATACCCAAACATATGACCGCCACATGCTCCGGAATGACAGTCATTCAAAAATTGTTCAGCCTCTTCATGAGTTAAACAACGTCAAAATACAGAATCCGCACCACGACGATAAAGTGTGTCTCCAACAATATTATATTGCTGGGATTGGTAACGGATCTTTCGTTGATGTGAACGTGAAATTTAATGCTGAAAAGTTTGGGTTTGGAGATAAATGATGATATCTCCATACCAAGGATCTAACGTACTGATAAAAAACGGAGATTCATCAACAATCGGATGCTCTACCACAGTTTCCGTTTCAGTATTTGGGAAGTCACACATTAGTTCCACGAACACTAGTGATTTCTTTGATTTGGATTTTTCAAATTCTAAATCAAACTCTTGAAGGATAACTATTCATTTCGAGTATTTTCCCCCGAGTAATTGATTAGTCAAAATGTACATCATCAGGTTACAATTAGAAATCACAGTTGTTTTTCGTAACAAAATGTAATGACGAAAATGTTGGATAGCTGAAACTACTGCCAAGGCCAATTTATCCAAATGTGAGTATTTATTCTCTGTAGGATTGAGATTATAACTGAGATAATAAATCATATGTTCATTGTGGAATTCATCTTCCTGAAATAAGACCATTCCAATAGTGGAATCGGAGGCTGCTAAGTGTAAAAAGTAATCTTGGCTATAATTGGGTGGATGCAGTAACGGTGCATGGGTCAACACATGTTTTAAAGCATCAAAATATCGATCAACGATCTCATCCCAAATGAAAGGAATATTCTGTTTCAAAAGCGTGGTAAAATCTTTGGTTAACTCAACATAGTTCTGGATGAATCTACGCAGAAAGTTTGCTTTCCCTTGTAAAATTTGGAGTTGGAGGAGTGAGGAAGGAGGAGGTAAATTGATAATGGCCTCAACCTTCAAAGGGTTGAAATGACTACCTTCTTTAGAAATGAAAAATCCCAGTAACCTACTAGATTGTACACAGAAAACACACTTATGTGGATTCAAGCGAATCTTATAATACCTACATCTCATGAAAATCACTCGTAAGTGAGTAGGATGATCTTCCCTGTGTACTGAATGAGCAGGTAAATCATCGAGATAAGGTTGCAAAATGTGTTTAATGTCATGAAAATAATAGGAAATTTCCCTTTGAAAAGTTTCCCTAACATTCTTTAATTCGAAAGGTAATTCACAGTAAGCAAACGTTCCCCAAGGACAAATGAACGTTGTTTTTGGTTGATCGACAGAGAGTATGTTTATTTGATTGTATCCAGAAAATCCGTCCATGAATGAATACCTTTAATTTCCAGCACAATCGTCAATAATTTGGTCGATATAAGGATTTGGATAATTGTCTTTAGGACAAGCTTTGTTAATATCCCTATAGTCAACACAAATTCATATTGTTCCTTGTTTTTTCGTAATAGGAAAGATATTAGATACCCAATCCGTTAACGAGATCGGATAAATAAAACCTGCTCTTAGTAATTTTTCAACTTCGGATTTAATGGCAACAACTTTTCGTGGATGTATTAGACGTAATCGCTGTATGACAGGTTTAGCATTCGAGTAAGTCTTTATTTCATGAATGACAATGTTGGGATCGATTCCTGGCATTTCTTCATAAGACCAGGCAAATATGTCGTGGAATTCTTCAAATAGGGCTTTATATGTAGAAATTTCATCTGGTGTACATGAAGCACCTATATGAATGTTTTCAATAATTCCAGGTTTTACTGAGATGTCAATAGGAATGGTAGAAGAAATATTCCCCAAATTTACTTCAGAATCCAAATTTGTGATCGATATTGGACTTTGAGGTTCCTCGACATAATCAGTTGTAAAAATAGAGGAAAAATTATTTTCGAATTTATCAAGCTCAGATAAAAATGATGACCTATGATGGAGATCATCCCATGATAACTCACCTACAGACAAGAATTCACGAATGCTTTCATCAGTATGAAAGACTTGTTGAAAAGGATCATGAATTGATGTTGTAGTCAAGCTTGACGTTGAAAATGATTCTTCACTGATCATATTCATTGGATCATTAACAGTTGATAAAGAATCAGAAAATGACTGTACTACTTGATATGCTATCTCAAAAGGACTCAAAGGCGTCCTGCCATTGAATGAATCCAGTTCTGATTCTAAAGGCACTATCCAAGGATCAACAAATGGAATAGTTCTTGATGTAATCATATTGATATTAGCAATATTATGCGGTACGTTAGGTGGGGGCATAGAAAAAGTTTCGATTAAAGCAGAATCTTTGATTAAACCTACTCCTACATCCTCATAAGGGACAATTGATTTTCCTACGTGCTGAATACTATCAGTAGAAGCTGGGTCAGATGAATAATATGAGAGCTGATCAACTTTCACAATATTTCCTTGGTGAGGAAACATAATTATCTGAAAGACGGATGACACGATAGCAGTCATAGCATAAGAAAAAATTTGACCCAGAAGAAGGTTGTAATCTAGAGGGGCATCAACTACTTCCACATCTAAATTAACGGTTTTCCCTTCAACTTCTATAGGTAGATCCTGTAAAATTCCGAATGGATGGAATCCTCTTCCATCAAAAGCTTTGAGGATTGTTGGTGACTGGTTAAGGGTTGGAGAACTGAGTGATTTCCAATAGTTTAATGACATGATACACATAGATGCTCCTTCATCAATAATAGTACGAAAGCAACGTCTGTTTTTGACTAGTACTGGGATCTGGAAAGCCATTTGATGAGGGAGACGAGGTGAATTTTTTTCTAAATCGAAGACCATGAGATTTGAATCCTGAAGATCTAGAGCTCCAATTTCTCATAAGAGTAATTTTCTTTGTGCTGGACATGATCGCAACACTTCCAAGGCTGACATTGCTGAAGGAGAAATTTCTAAATCCTCTACAATGCTGTAATTCTGAGCACCTCTCGCATGTGGATTGAAAGCTGTTTTACGAAGTACACCTTTGGCAGGTGATTTGATTACTAAATCAGGATTCGGTTTCTCGATATGCAATGGATTAGAAAACGAAGGAGATGTAGCTGGTGCAGAACAAGAATTTTCTACTTCTTTACCAGCAACAGGGTTTTTACTACCATAATCTTGCGATAGAGTTGCAACCATCAAAATATCTGCTGTTGTATTAGAGGAAGATCCAATCATTTTT
Organism: Pinus albicaulis; assembly: GCA_034641835.2. Lineage (NCBI taxonomy): Eukaryota > Viridiplantae > Streptophyta > Pinopsida > Pinales > Pinaceae > Pinus > Pinus albicaulis. The sequence goes on from CM076570.1 coordinate 66,030,014, forward strand.
CTATCTTGAATAGGAAAAGGATCCTTCAAAACAATAGGGGTGGATGAACCTTTGATGAATTTAGATACCTCGGCCCTATACGGACATTCTTTGGTGAAATGATCCTTGTCACAGATAAGACAAGGATAGAGAGGTTTCTATTTATCATCAGTTGATTCATTTTTATTAGTTTTTTCCTTGGGAGATGAAGTATGTTTATTCTTTTTCTTCCCTTTCTTCTTGTTGCTAGTTTTTGACTTTGCAGAGATGAATCTAAAATGTGAATATCAATAGAAGTTTCCAGGGAAGATTCTTCTTTTGGTGAATTAGGTAAAGTTATTATAGGAGAAGTAACCTTTGAAGATTTATTCTTACTCTTAGTTTTACTAACTGAACCGATTACACCATCAGCGGCATGAGACCTTGAAGGAGTTGCTGTTATCTGACCAGGATGGGGTAAATCTGGGATTTTCTCGTACAAAGTTTCAGACTGGGTATATACCAAGTCAAGATACTGAGCTTGAGCAATAACTTGTTCTTCTATGAAAACTCCTGCTTTGGCTACATCTTCAGTGATCTTTGGTAGTAATGATTTGACAAACCATTATGCCAATATTTGATCTGGGATAATTTTTTTTACCAAACGTCTTCTACGTCTCCATTCATGAATATGATCTGATATGTATGTAGACGTAGATTGTTTTAGTGAAGTTAATAATTCCATGCCATTGTCGTATCTGAATGGCAACTAAAAATGAGTTAAGAAAGCATTTTCTAGAGCGTTGAAATTGGTAAGTGAGCCTCGTGGTAATTCAATGTACCACTTGGCAGCTAATCCTATTAACGTTCTTTAAAAAATTCTAAGTTGAATGGAATCATCGGTTAATGAGTTGGATGCACACCAAAGGTGGTAAGTCATGACATGGTTAGAAGGATCCTCTCTTGATTTTCCTTCAAACTTTGGGATATCTGTATGCGGAATAGGCGGCCAACACAAATGATAATAGATAGGATCATTCGTAAGGCGAGATAAATTCGGTAAATATAAAGTTGCTATGAATGGAAATCGACGTGTAGAGTCTTGTTCATAACCTTGTGAGACTAAACCAGTCCCAGGAGGAGGATATCTAGGATAACCTGGAATAGGTTGTGCATTTGGAATCAGAGTGCCCCTTGGATAACCAAGAATAACCGGACCATACTGGGGTTGAAAAAGTGTCTGATATGTATACCCAGGGTAAGGTTGTTGCGGGTAGACTAGAGTTTGAACAGGTCCATATTGATATGGCCCCTGATACAGTTGATAAGTAAACTGAGGTTGACTTGTTATAACTGTACTTGTGCCAGGTTGTCCTGTCGGTATTTGAACAGTAGTCTGAATTGTAGGTCCAAACTGTGGAATAGAAACTTGAGGAATCTGTATTGATGTTTGAGGGCTGGATGTGATAGGAGCTGTAGACACCCCAGGAATAGGTGTGGTTTGTTGGAAAAAAATTTGAGTAGCAGTTTGGGGCGGAGTCATAGGTGTACTCAGACCAGGTTGTTGAACAGGACCAGATGCAAGTGTTTGAATGACATGTTGGACAAGTTGTTGGGGTTGATTATAACCAACTAGTTTTCCAGCTTGTTAATAAGGCACTTGCATATTTGGTTGTAAATTCTGTTGTACTTGATCCCACACCATTCTGGGATATGAAGGTCCCAATGAAAGTTGTACATAAGATAGACCGTAGCTTGGTTTAACATATGGTTGATAATTGACTGGATAATTTCCACCTCCTTGTAACATTTGTTGTTCTGGATAGAACTATTTTCCTAAAGGAGGCTACAATCCTTGAGCCGGGTACTATCCTTGAGGTTGATATTGACCTTGAGGCACGTACTGGCCTTGAGGCATATACTGTCCTTGAGGCTGATACTGACCCTGAGGCTGACCTTGGGGTATGTACTGTCCTTGAGGTTGATACTAACTCTGAGGTATGTACTATCCTTAGGGTTTCCCCACAGGCTGTATTTGACTATTTTGAGATTTCCCCCCAAGCGATACATTACTACCTTAAGAACTGGGGTTTGGAATATTTCCAGACATCATATAAACTTGCTCATTATTCATTGTTGATTCATTTGGACTAGATGACGAAATTGGTTTTTTAGGAAGAGGAGATGCTCCTGAGAATGTACCAGAGAGTGACTAATAGCCTACAGGAACAGACAGACCACCATAAAAAAATGTTTCTGGCGATTCAGTAAACATAGATGACTCACTAGACATGTTTAGCTGAGGTATATAACCTATTGGTGTAGGGAAAAAGGGAATACGGGGTGGCGAGCACTGAAGACCTACGTTTTGTAGAAAATCTACTAATGAAGAATACCAAGCGTCTTATCTAAAAGGGCTTTAAAAAATTGATTCACGTTCTCTAAGTTCTAAAGTTTCTTGAGTTGAAGGAAGAACAACCTCTTCCTCTATATCAGTGATTTCTTCAATACTAATGAGACCAGGAGGAAGATCTTATGTAATCCGATTTCTTACTCTGGGTGAATCAGGATAACTGGAAGTTGGAGTAGAGAATTCTAAAGTAGGTTCTGATGTAGCAGGTTCAGTTTCCGGTTCAGAAATTTCAGGTTCTTCAGGTGATAATTCACTTGTTGTAGAAGCGACTTCAATTAATTCAGAAATTGAAACTGTTTCTGGAGTATGTTTTGCTATTTGCGGTTGATTTACATCAGAATCAGGATGAATAATTATGGATGATTCTCCTTGTTCCGTTAATACATTTCTACCGATAACATTTGGTATCAGAGATTTAAGTCCTTCTAGTTGGCTTGCTGTGTACTCAGGGGGCTTCCCCTAAGTTCTACGGGATCGTCTCGGTAATTCAGTCACGATTAAAAATTTTAGCACAAAAAAACAAAGAAAAATTCAAAGAAACCCTAAAGTCGCTAAATAAACAATCAAATGAATCACATGCCTATAAAAATATAAGAGATCAATCCACACACAAACAGTAGATTCCTGCACTTAAAACACTAGTTGGTGATGAAATCCAACATCGTATAATTTTAATGCAGAAATGGCGGTTGGAACAGTTACCCCGAAAAACTGCTTAATGAAACAAATCGGTGCAAGTTTCTCCACTTAAACCATCTCGAGTGAAGATAACCCTTTGGAGAATCCAAGTGAGTCTAGCCGATGTCTGCTCCAGGTATAGTGGGATCTCCCCTCCACCATCACCTTGGGAAAGAACCTTAAAGTTTATGGTCACTAAGGTCACCAACAGGAACACATATACCCGGGGGAACATTCTACAATCCGATATACATGCAAGGGCAGAGTAACAAGCTCAATCCCCTTGAAGGCTCCTTAACATAATCCAAGGTTTACCGACAAGTGACCCCAGGCTCCTCGACAATGGTCAATCCGAGGTTTACTGTTTTTAGTACGTGCACATCTTCTATCATTCCCAATGAGATAGGTATGATTACCTCATTGGTTCGGATATGATCTCGTGCTTGACTCCTTTAGGAGGAGCTTCCCAGAGCATACATGCTACAATTGGATTTTCCTACCGCAAGATTGACTACTTGTTTGTTTTTACTGTCTTGGAGAGTTAACTAAAACCTATTTCAAGGCACTAGCCTAAGCTATGTTGGTGAAAAGAACCCTACAAAATTTAAAATTTCTAGATTGATTTTAATTAAGCGTTATTTTTAATTGGCAGTTTCTTAGGACAATAGGTATGGGAATGAAACTTGATGATGTTTTAATGATCCGACTCAAAATTCACTACAATGCATATATATGACAAACAATTCATTTCTTTTCAATGAAGTCTAACTAGAGGAAAGAGTTGAGAGATTTTCAGAAACTTTCAAAATATCAATTCTTTCTTTCCTATATGAGAAAATTTGAAAAGAAGACAATTCAAAGATTTCAATTCCAAAAATATCTTTTGCTCAAAATGAAATTCCTTATATTATTTAGATCAGAAAAAAAACAAACTTCTTCCAAAAGAAAACTAAAAAATACTAAAATAATGAAATTCAAAACTAAAAGAAATGTGTAATCTTGAACTCTACCTAACAATTAGAGGATGTTTAAGCCTAGTTTGTAATCTAACCAAGAATTTTCTTCTTATCCCAGCAAGAAACCAAAGCATCCAAAAATAGTTTAAAAACGAAATTCAGATCTTATCAAACTAAAGGTTTTACAAGTTTGCAAATGAAAATAAAACCAAACTTTCATAAGAGTAACAATTGCATGAATTTCAAAGGCTCAATAGAAAACAATGAAACACCAAATAGCTGAGGTATTCAAAATTTTTCGATTCAGAGCAATGGGAGGACTAGGCAAATATTTTGCTCATAACATGCAAACCAACTGAATAAATCACTTCAACACAGAAATTGCTGAAATAAATTTGAACAGAGATCTTTGACAGTCAAAACAGATTGGGAAAAAACAAAAAATCAAGGAATTGGATTCCAAGAAACAAAATTTCTACTTTTTCTAAAATTTTCCAGAATACCGTAGTTTTTAATGGAACAAGGTGTGGTACCGCACTTTATCCTACTAAAAACAATGGAGCATACGGCTCTGTTTTAAAATAAAAAGTGTGGAAGGCAGGAAAAGTAGAGAAAAAATAAAAAATTCAGATTTATAGTCAGGGATCCTATTTAGTCTTGTATCCAACCCAGTTTTAAGCTAAACAAAGTCAAAGATTTTTCAAAGGTAAAACTGAAAATGAAAAAGAAAACTAAGTTCTTCATCCCCAACGGATTCGCCAATTTGTTGCACGGATGAATCCCTCTTGTGGACAAGAGCGATCTCCCTAGTATCCTAAGGATATCTAGAAACAAACAGACAAATGTAGACCATTTTATCTAGACTATTTGCTTACAAATTAATAATTAACCGTAGGAAGATGCTCCTACCTGAAGTCCAACGCTTTGTTTGGTCTTCAATCCAGTCGCTCCAGAAGTTATCGATCCAACACATAATATCTGCAATCAAAGACAACCAAACGGGATCAAAAGCATCTGCAACATATAATAATTCAAAAGCATAAATCTATCTTAGTGATCAAGGAATCCAAGAATTAAATTATCCAAAAGATAGATGAAAAACTTAATGAGAAAATAGAATCCATTTGTATTAACTTTGAATAAAAGAAGAAACCTTACAACCGTGACACCTTAATGTTTGTACAGGTTCTTTCAGGGTCTCGACCAACCGTTTTCCTCAGTTTGACAAGACTCCGGCTCTCTTTATCAACATAAAGCTATGACCATGAGTTTGTAATCTTTCTCATGCCAACAATGCAGAATATGGAGAGTATGTTCACTCAGCAATTCCTCTCAAAACTATGAGTTCTAAGTACTCTCTCCAAAGCAAGAAGCAAGCACTTATTACAAAATACAATCTATAATCTACCCTTGAGACTGAAGCTTGGCCTCAATTTATAGCAAAAGGGAGGTAGTTTCAGCTCCAAAAAGGAAGGGATAAAGCCCTCTCATCATGGGATTTTAGCTCCAAAAACCAAGGGATTACTCCATTCATGAAGGGATAATGGTTCATGAATGGAAGGGGCAAAGCTCGACCAGATAATGCTTCTAGAAGGCCCCAACTGGGAGAATATTCAACCAGCTGGGATTCTAGAACTTACTTTATCCTTTTTTTTACCTTTTATGGGGGTCCGCAGTTTTAATGAGCTTTACGTGCAGGATGTACCGCAGTTTTGACAGAAATTAGCTACGGTACCGCAGGGAATGACTAGGAAAAGTGCGGGAGTAGGATTTTTAGGAATTTTAAGAGCTTCTTCTAGTTCCAAGACTTGATTTAGGGAGCTTTATGTTTTTATAATTCTAAGGAAGCAATAAATAGGTAATGATGAACCCATATAGACAGCTCAATATCATGGTGACAAATTTTAGTGTAACACTCCAACACAGACATAGCACAAGGACTTTGAGCCAGATCTTCTACAATGGAGTAGTTTTGGGCTTCCTTGGCATTAGGTTTGATAGTTGAACGTTTAGTAGAACCTTTTGGCATGCGAGGTATAGGCTCAAATGTGGGCCTCTCAATATGGAGTGGCTCGGAATTATTAGGAGCAACCTTAGCCTTCGAAGATTTAGATTCACCATAATCACGTGATCTTGTGGCGACATCAACGTGAGCACTCACCATATATACATTTGAAGAATTTCCCCCTTCCTGGTTTCCCCCTGTGGGAGCTCCAGTATTTTCATTCACGCTAGCAAGCATTTGCTGCCCTTAGGGAAAAGGGTTTGTTAGGACAACCTGGGAAATAGAGGAACCCTGCTGAGTTAACAAGCACTGAGCATCCTGAAACTTAGGGCAGAGGTGAGTGAGATGGTATTTAGTGCATAAATTTCATGGAAACTTGAATTTATTCTTTGAATCTCTCTTACCCTCTCCATCATTATCATTGGATTTGTTCGCATTACCCTTCCCATCCTTATATTTCTTCATGTTATACCGTCCCTTCTTCTTCCCATCAGAGTGTTGATTTCCTTTGTGGTTAGAAGATTGAAAGACATTGATCGTTAAGGTCTGGGAAGGGGTAGAAACTGACAACGTAGCTTGAATAGAAGGAGCAGATTGTAGAGAAAACTGCTGCAATTGATTCAAAAGGTTATTCGTGCTACTATTGATTAAACCAAAAATCTTGTCGGCATGGGGACCTAGCTTTGGTTTGGCCAAATATATTTTGGAATGAGGATCATCAAGCAATATTATTAAGAATCCCAAACTAAGAATAGATCAGTTTTGACTGTTGGGATCTAAATTTTGGACATTGGGTTCAGCGCCCCCTGTGTGTTTCACGACATGGACTAACCACCTCTCGTGGATGCTAACTCTAGCGATTGTAGCAGAGACTAACACGCATGGGTTTTGGTATAACGACAATCGTGATTCCAATAAGTGGTATTAGAGCAACAAGTCTCGAGTTCAAAACTCACCCGGCTCGCGTTGGGGGGGAGATTGTTGGACATTGGGTTCAACGCTGTCCATGTGTTTCGCGACATGGACTAACCACCTCTCACAGATCCTAACTCTAGCGATTGTAGAGGAGACTAACACCTTTGTGTTTTGGTCTAACGACAATCATGATTCCAACACTAAATATAGCTTGCTCCTGAGTACATACCTTAGATAGAGATACAAATGGGATGCGGGTAGATGTAAGTTTTTAAATAGCGGGGATTATATATAGTGGGACTAAAATTAATAAAATAATTTTAACATATAGGATGGCAGATTTATATAACATGTGGGGAAATAGAACATAGGTTTAAAATTAAAATATGGGTGGGGAATAATATATAAGTGAATTATATTAATATGGGCTAAAAGGTATATTTAAGAAGTTAATACATTAGGTTATCGTTAAAAATGTAATATAATTGCGGAATGTCAAAATACACTAAGTATAGTGTAAAATCTGATGTTGGAAATAGATTTCTTCATAATGGGTCCCAACATAATATTTTAACATTTATACTTAGGATAAACTATTTTTTTGGTTTTTGGGTATTTTTGAATAAAAGGGGAATTAGTTAAAGGGTTTAACTTTTCTTAAGTAAAATGTGTTTTAAACTTAGGAAAAGGGGATTTTTGCAAAGGGGAAAGAGTGAAATAAGGGGAAAGAATGAAAATGGAGGGGATGGAGTATTTTCACAAGGGGATGATTTTTGAAGGAAGTTAGTGACTGAAATGACCAATTTTTTGCTTATCCTTTATTGTAAAAACTTCTTGTACCTACCCATCTGCTACCCTAACATTTTTACTTCATTTTCATGGGTGCAAACCCTTTTTCATTTTTCTTTTAAAACAACAAACTAACTAATTCTATCCTTATTTTTTTCCAAGGGCTCAGATTAAATGGTTGAGCTCCTTATTATTCTCTACCTAACTACTGATCTTCCATGATTAAACTGTTTGGCTAGATATTTATTCTCTATCTAACAACATGAAATTTAAAGCATGAGAGGTTAAGATTAAGCTGTTTAACCTTCATGGATTGTGTCATTTTAACAAGCTGCACAATGTTTATTTTGCAGTAAAAGTAAATAGTAGTGGCATTTGGATTTGCATCACTTTCATGTTTTATTATTATTTTTTATCTGTTTTTGTTTGGGGTCCATTTTCATATTCTTTTTGATATTTTTTCTTTCAAGTCCTTTTATTTTTCTTTTAGGACTTTTACCCTCTTTACATTTTTTATTTTTCTAATATGGGAAAACAATTTTCCGAAAGAAAACTATGTACATATTACAATACTAATCAAAGTCAATTGAAAATTATGAATCCTATTATTATAGGACCCTAACACGTATAACTCCGGCCATGGAGTATATTGTAATCCAGTTGAGCATCCAAGACTTCAATGTATATAAGGATCATCTTTCCGGCTAAGAAGACTGGGACGTTTTGGTAGAGACCGACGAGAGCTGAAGGGCGCCCATCGTATGCTCTAGGCATGATGCCTGATGGATTTAGCTCGAGAGACCCTAAATTCTGCCAGATGTTCTTGGATATGATGCATGTGGATGCACCCTCATCAATTATACATCGGTGAATGGTGATGTTTTGAACCGACACCAGTATTTGGAAGGAGACCATCGAAGGAAGCATATGGGTGGCTTTGTCTAAATCAAAAGCCATTAGGTGCGAATCGGCAGGGTCAATGGCGCCTAATGTGGAAATTAAGGATTTCCTTTTCTTTGGGAATGATTTTAATAACTCCTATGCTGACATGGTGGCAGGAGATTGGCTAAATTGTCCACAATGCTATAGTTATGGGTCACTTTCGAATGGTTTCCTGCCCGCCTAGTTGGTCCCTTAGCCATATTTCGAAAAGGTTCAAGAGGTATATTTGATATGGTTAAAGCTGTTGTTGGTGCACTTGTACTAGCCCCTAACGAATTGATGTCTGGTGGGGCATCGTAATTTCAGTTTTGTGTTTGAAAAAAAATTCTTCACCAGTAATGTATATTTCATGGTTTTTTTTTTTTTTTGTTTTTTTTTTGGTTTTGTTTTTTTTTGTTTTGTTTTGTTTTTTTTTTTTTTTTTGGGTTTGTTTTTTTGTTTTGTTTTGTTTTGTTTTTTTTGGAATCCTCAAGATTTGTTTGCTGTTGTTGGGTGCTAACTATCCTTTGATGGGGGAAAGGCTCCTACATGACGATTGTCTGCTGTGAGGACCCCCCTTGTCGATGGTTACCTTGAAGCTTCTTTAGCTCAAGGATATCGGGACAATGGTGAGTGTAATGGCCATACTCACCACAGATTGAACAAGAGTTGCTGGTCCGAAGATTCACCCTCTTGTTTTTCCCTTGGGATTTGTTAGGGTCCTGGTTCTGATTTCGGTTGGAGTTGCCTCCAGCCTAAGATTATGGAGGGCGTTGTTGATTGTTTCCCCCCTGTCTAGGATTTCCCTTTGGCTGGTTTTTTCCTTTTTTATTTTCTATGTTAGGAGGATAGTTAGGATTCTCCTGATTGTATGGATGGTGTGGTTGTGCTTGGGAAGGTTGCACAAAATTCACCTGTGCATTATTCTATATGGGTGGGTTTTGTGCTGGGGAATAGGCATATTGGGGTCCTTGTCCCTGGTTTATGAATGTTGTTGAGGGGGATCTCTTCTGTCAATGTGTCTAGTTGCGTATTGGGTCCCCTAAGTCGGAGGATATGGACCTCCTTGCTAATGGTGGCACACCGACGCCCTATTGGTCATGTTTTGCGAAGGTGCATGATGACTCTGGTAGCCGGGTTGCGGGATGTTCTGGTTAGAATCATATGCATAACTGGGGTACTGAACGATGTTTATTAGGTGATTTTGGGTCAATGACCTGATCAAACCGTATGTGGAGTTCAATGCGCTTGGAAATTATTTGTAAGTTTGTAGGCGTGGGGCGTTAGGTAGGATATTGTAAATATATCCTAACTGCATATAGATTAGATCGATCTATTGGGCCTTGTTGATGGCGTATTTGGAAATGGGATTTTGTGTTGCCACATCCTTTGAAATCTCTACATTGAGAGTTTTCAGGAATAGGTCTAACAAAACTCGATTGTCGAGTTTGGATTTGCACAAACTACGACATCGCCGCCATTTGTGGAGATGGTCTGAGATATGGACAGTGGATGTCTGCCTAAAGTGGGTCAGTCATTCCATCCCGGAATCATGGTGGATGGGTAACTGTAAATAGGCAAGGAACACAGTAGCAAGGGTGCTAAAAGTTCCATGTGTAGCAGATCGTTGCTCCACATACCATTTCGTCGCTGGTCCAGTTAGGGTGCGCTGAAATAGCCTTAGTCGAATAGTATCGTCAATGATACTGTTCGATGAACACCATAGGTGGAAAGTCATAATATGATTCCAGGGTCTGTTGCTTGCTTCCCTTCGAAATTTGTGTTGTAACATTATTTTTTTTTAATAAGTTAGAATAAGTAGTTAAATAATTTTGAAAATGTTAAGGTAGGATATCGATGCAAAAGAATGAAAAAAGTTTTAAAAATGTTAGGAAAATTATTATGTTTTTTAGGCATCCATGTCAATAAAATATTAGGTGTTAGATGCTCTAAACAAAGAAGGCAAATTAAAATAAAAATGTTAGGGAAGAAAAAAGAAAAAGGAAAGCTTCTTTCTGTTTTAAAAACATTGATTGGCTGCTAGTCTAAATGCTCCTATGGAAAAAGTAATTTGTATGGTTTAAATCTTGATCATTAATTACATATTATAAATTTTTATACCATATTGTATACCCCACCATGAATTCCATTAATAGTATATCCCCGTCATATATTTCCCTCATTTCACTTCATTAATACATTTCCTTACATTTCCATTCATAATTCTTGATGTTTTGTTTAATAAGTCCCGACCCCACTTCCATATCAACACATTTATCATCCCCGCACATTTGAAAAATATCCGACCATCATCATCACACATGTCGAAATCCAACGACCCTCATGGCCTTTTATCCCCCTCCGCCATTCGAAGTTTATCACCAGGGGGTGGGGGTGGGTCTAAAAAGAAAGGTATTTGGAAACCACCCGTGTATACGTGTCAATGCCATATGAGTTCGGACTGCCCAGGAAAAAAACTGTAGACCACCTTCCACCCCGCCCCCCCCCCCCTGAAAACTGTTTCTGGTATACCATTTACCTTGATGGCCATTGTGCATTGCTCCTTCGCTTCCACCTCATTAGCCGTTATCCACTTAAATTATTTCCCTCCATAATTTTGTTTTAAACTTAATCACCTATCCGTTAACTCGCACCATCAACGGAAACATGAATTTTTCACTATTAAACCTTATAAATTCTTCTGCAAACTCATTTTTTGATTACAGGTTATTATACTTCATTGTTTGCAGGTTTTCAATTGATCCAAAGATGCTACAACTACGTGAGCACGCCTGATCTTACCATTTTTCATTCTCTTCCCTATTCTTGCTCACAGAAACTTCTTTCTTCCCTCTCTTCCACTGTCAGCTGTAGCCATTATTCCTCCCAAGGATAAAGATCTTGAGGACAACATTAATCCTTTGATTTTCCCTCCTCTAGACCTTCATCATATCCCTATGGCTGATAGAGATTATAGAATCTATGAAACACACTCTGATATCTACATTCTTGAGATGTATTATTGGCGAGAAGATAAATGGATTGAGAAATCCGATGAAATCCAACTCTGGGAGTCTAATATTCCCCATTTTATCTTTCCTCCTACCCACAATGCTCCTGATTTCATTAGGAAATGTCATGCCTCCTACTTGCCTAGCCATAGAGACATAGTCAATTCTAATGGCCAAGTTCTGTTTACCATAACCCCTCAGGCCATTGAATAGATGATGCTAGCTCCCACAGTCGATAATGGCGCCCCATTTTGTCATGAAAATCTGGTTGAAATATATCAGCGATTAGATCTTTCCAAGAGAACCCAAACCTTAGAAATTTTCCTAGCACAAGATGCTGCATTTCCTAAAATAAATCCTACTTATCCTTCATCCTTATTCCCTAAGAGAACCAAGAAAATAACCATTGTCCTATCCTACCTTCTTGGATACTACTATGATAAATACATAGATGAGGCTATTATAGGATTTCTATCTATCTTTTCCAATGTGTTCAAGCCTTCCATAATGTTCAATTTCAGTCACTTCCTTGCAGAATCCATTCATTAGCAATTTCTTGATTTCAAAACAGAGGAGGTATTTAAATATACCTCTGTTCTAGTTTATATGTTCATATAATTCCGAGGAGACAATATGAAATTGCCATTGCAGAAATTAAATGATAAAGGAGACCAATTGTCAGTAATTTTCTGGACCACCTTGGTCATGAAAGAGCAAAATGAATTCACCTACAAGCAGTTCATTGAAATGTTTGTCCACTGTTTGTGCTCAACCTAATGTTCCTAAATTGAGTTCATTAATTGTCAACCAAGGTTGGTAAACTGATGAAGTGTGGTGCACTATATGTGCCTAGGTATTTGTTTCTCACTACGTTGTGTTTAGTGTTTTATGATGTTTTTGGTTTTATGGTTTTATGTTCAAAATAAAAAGAGCTAAATGTTGGAAAAGAGAAGTGGATGGTTATACTAAAACAAAGTAAAGCCTAAACTATGGATGGAAAATAAAAAATGCAAAGCTTGATAATGACTTCATTGCAAGGAAATAAATCACAACATGAGCTTGAACTTATCCAATTCATTCATTAAAGATGTGTTGGAAGAGCTTGGGAAATGGACAAGTTAAGTGTAAATGAAGTTCTCCTAAATAAACAATCAACTCACAAAAATGATTATTTGTAACACAGTAAGGTTCCTATTGTAGATTAACCTATGATGCTGAAGTTACCCTATTCTGCAACTTGACTTATCACTACTAGGCCTTATTCAGAAGTTTAGGGATTTTCTAGGATAATGTTGGGAAAAAGGCTATAAGTGAGTTTGTAAAAGATTTGCAGAATAATCAAAGCCTTAAACTAATATGACTGACCCTTGTTCATGTGATGATGTATCAATATAGATTCGAAACAAAAGTAAGTTGTAAATAATGAAGGCCGAGAGATTAATTTTGACAACTAGAACTACTTAAAATACAATGGATCACACTAAGCTAGAACGTGATCTATCAATCTTAAAAGACAGTGACTACAACTAAACTAAAATGCCATTAATCTTTTCTTGAAACAAAATGAACTGAAAATGAACTAGAGTGCCACTAATCTACTTGAAGTACAGTGAACAAAGTTAAAATAGAATTCCATTATCAAACTTGAAATGTAGTGACAGAGCTGAACTAAATGCAATCAACCTCCGGAGTGCTATAACTAAATTAACATGCAACTAGTCTATGGAATTCTACAGCCCATCTCGTTCGATAGGAATGATATTTTGGAAGAGTTTGTAAAACAAGTCTGGCTATATTATTCAATGCAATTGAACATAAACATAAGATTGAAAGAAAATACAACTAGAATCTAAGACACCACAACTGTTTCTTATTCATTGTTAATGATGTTTTGGAAGAGTTTGTAAGAGTAAGACCGACTGTGACACTTAGTGTAAACATGCATAAATCATAAAATTCGAAAGGAAATGCAACTAAAACCTACAATACCACAGCTATGCCTTATTCATCGTGATGATATTTTGGAAGAGTTTATAAGAGTAAGTCTAGCTATGATAATTAATGTAAACAAGTATGAACATAAACTTCAGAAACTTGCCTAAGCTAGAAATGAAAACGAGACTAAAATAATTATCTAAACCGTATAAACAAGGCTGCTCAGGTAGCAGGGGCCCTCTACCACTGGAGTAGCATGAAATCTACTTCAATATTGACTCAACGCTTTCAAGGAAGTGATGCTTCTTTCATTAAAGAGAAATTACTTCAAAAACAGAGTGTTTTCGGACTTCTGAAATCTAGCAATCAACCACAAAATCTAACCTTGTCCCTCGGTTTCCCGAGCCATATTTGTAACAAAATTACATAACTCTCTTGAGATAACCTAGGTATAATTGTCTTTCCAAATAAAAACCAAACTAGGACTCTGATGGTGGTCACGTAATATAATTAAGGACATCTGGACTGTCCTTGTCCTATTAGGAGTCTCTCTCCTAGTTTGAGTTCCCACGTACATAACCGCCTACAGAATTCCGTTCAAACTTCGTGGAGAGAAAAAAATGATGAGGGAATGATGTGGAATACAACCATATGTGTTTTCCTCTGAGATGACACCTAGAACCTGCGTAGACATGAAGACAGCTGCAGAATCGGCAACTAGCTACAGAATGTCTGCATTCTGTAGCTAGATCTAGTTCAAAAAGTACTACAATGACAAAATCATAAAAACATAGCAAGTTAGTCATGGTATTCATTCTTAAAGCAATTTTAACTAATTCTACTGATCATTTGAGCCTGTGATTAATAATGGACAAAGGAAATGGAGTGGAATGTGGTGGAAGAAAGAACATCTTTGGAGCTTAACATCCACCCAGCTATTAGTCTTCTAAACAGCAGAGAAGAACTGATAATCAGTGAAGAAATTCAGAAGATTTTGCCGTTGACAGAACAGGTTCAAACAAGAGATTGGTACCTATATGAAAACTAAACTGAAATAATATTTTTTGGATGTGAGTTGCGACCATACAAGTTGGCCAAATTCCTCCCAATGAATATTTTTGCTTTGGAATTCATCAGGTAGATGATCAACATGGATCAGGTACATTTTTTGGCTGCCAAGAAGTCTAAGTTCAAGCTAAAAACTCAGATTGGCCCATTCATATGTAATAGCAGAAAAGCAGCAGTAGAGGTACATCAAATATTAAAGAAAATGTAATTTGATTTAAGCTCCACCTGGTCATATGACCCATTAGGAATTATGTCCAAGTTAAGGGTACAAACCAAATATACTCATTAATTTCACACACCAAGGATAGATATAGAGCAGTATAAAAAAAAACTAGAATGGATAGAAAACACATTGCATGAAGTAGAAGAACAACCACTTTCATCTTCAACAGTGCAGAATCCAAAAAATCAGGAAAAGGCACCTAAAAGGAACAGAGAAGAAGGGTCTCCTTTAGAGACAAACATCTTTAACAAAGGATTCAAAATTATGTATAGAAAGAAGGCTAAACTCAGTTCCATGCTAAGTATTAGCAAGGATTCAGAGAAGCAGATGCCTGTCAACATAATGAGCCTCTTATATCCTCATTGACAGGAGAGCAGTCCACAAAATCTCCTACTACTTCCATGACTACTTCAAATCAGTAGCAGATCATGCAAAAAGGTACTTCAACTTTAAGTGAGCTAGAGAAGAGCACCATGGACATCTTCAAGGAAATCAAACTAAAAAATTAAGCCTTGAAGATAAACACATATAACCAATTTTGGAAACAAACTTCAGGTACCCAAAGCAGGGTATTGTCATCCTTTGATGTAGAGAAAGGAAGAATGCTAATGGAATTTCTTCAAGCACAAGTTCCTCAGCCTAAAGGAGAAGCAGACTACAAAAAGACATCTCTTGAGTTTAATGTTAGTGACATACATCCCATTCATCAAATGGAGATGCATAAACAAATTGGAGAGATGATCTTATCAACTGTAACTAACACTACCATGTATTTATTAAAATGCAGGTTACACTAGCAAATGTCAGATCACAACTCAACATGGAGAAAGTCTCAACTTTTTCCAAGGACACCAGGATTAAAACCTTGGAAGATTTGGTAATCAAGTTGGGTTATGACCCTACAAATGTCAATGATGTAGAGGAGTTAATAGAGAAAAATAATGCAGACATTGCAGCACTGAGTATACAATTGAAATTACCAGCAACAACAGATCCTTTAGCCAAGGAAATTGAAGAAACAGAAATAGAAAAGGCAGATATGATGAAACTCATTCTTGAATAGAGTACACAACTAAAGCAGATGGAAAGAGAGATGGAAAAATGGATTAAGGAAATCAAGAAACTAGTCAAGCAAACTGCTCCTTTAGAAGCACTTCCAATGACAACTCTTCCCACTGCCATAGATGCTACTATCAGTAAAGGAGATTCTACAGATCAATTAGCCTCCACACTCCAAAACATGATGTTATAGACTGAATAAATAAAGAAGCTATAGGACAAAGTGAAACTTATCGAAGATCAGAAGAATAAGTCTGATACTTATCATGCATCAGAGCTTCAAAGAGCTCAAAGCCAAGTTGAAATATGGAAAAAGTCAACCACTAAAGCTTCCATTGGCTACACTCTGGGCAATGTCAAAGAAATCATTTGGAATAACATTTTTGAAGAGATTAATGAAATTTGGCCATCTACCAAGATCATCTTCGAGCAGAAAGAGTTAGTAGAAAAGACAAATAAGGTAATTTTTGATGTAAACACTCAACTCGGAGAAATGCCCAATATAGCCAGTAACATCATAAAATTTCTAAACTCTGAGGACAACCAAGAATTGGATGAGTTAGGGGTAGATGAAAGGAAAGAAAGTTACGATTAAAAATAACTTGGTAGTATAGTTAATAGAAAAATTTCATACTCTGGATATGCCAAATCAACAGGTTTCTTACAAGGATTGATGCATTGATTAAAAAAGGTCTCCCATTGCTGTTTGTTATAAATGAAAAATTAATGCCCAGGGAGGATTATATGAAGAAGCTCAAAGAAACAAGGTTTTCATCTATGTCTTCTATTCAAGGTTCTATGACAAGTAAATTGTTTTATAAATTGGTTGAAAATATTAGTTTTATTCACCATGAAATAAAACACATTTTCAATGTAAAACCAACTTTTACAAAGTACACTGAGGTAGATGAATTCTACCGCAAGGTTATTAAAGCTTAAATTATGGATGAAGAGCGATGAGACAAGCTTTGCGAATACCAAGGGTAAAGAACAAGTCATCATGTCAGCACAACACTTAGTTTCACCAACAAAAAAATCAATTTTGGCAGCACAGTACTAAAAAGGTGGTGACTTAACAACAAATTTCCAATAGAACAGGACCAGAATGCAGATCTGCTTCTTTTAGATCGTTTTTCTTTCCTTTATGTTTGTTTTCAGAAAATGTAGTTTTCCTTGTCACTCAGGCATTGATTATTATATTTTACATTTTGTATAAATAATTCATTCATTGAAGTATTAGGGGTTGCAACCTTGGATGAGCGAGTTTTTGTAAAAATTGTACAAGTATTTTTGATCATCAATAATACAAGCAGGATTATGAACTTATCACATACAGCTCTGTCTTCTCTGTGAGTTTTTCCAGTTTTCAGTCATTTTGTTTCTTCATATATTTAATTATTGTCAAGATAACTAGGTGAGGTTGACTGTGTTTCAACAACTTTATAATTCCTCCTGAAGTTATTACTATTATAAAGAATGATTTAATTGACAATATGTTGATGCAAATCCATTTTATTTATAAATTTTCAATATCTTGGTAATGTTAGATATATTTTGTTGAATTTTTAGACACTGTTTAAAAGTTTTCCAGCTTATGGTTTATTGAATAATTTAATTTGAATATTTAATAATCATATTCTCTTACATAAGTCCACTTAATCGAATTATAAAATTTTAATCACTGTTTGAGATGAACAAGCAGCCCTGACTTATAATTACTGATATTATCCATCATATTTAAATACATAAATGTTTGCTAAAATTTATCTTATACATTGGTCCTCCAAAAATCACAAAATACAAACAAAACATTATAGATGATTTGGCATGATTATTGACAAGAATAATCTCAAAGGACAACATCAATTTAGCATTGTTGCCGGGGAAAAAATTTGATTTATTTTCCCTGGGACAATGATAAAACCTTATTCCTTTAAGGTGACTAAAGGTTTATTAAGGTCAGAAATTTCTTACCCGGTGATTCCACTGTGACCAAACTAGCTCCTTCAAAGCACACCAGATCTCGATCTGACTATGAGATTGTAGAACCCTTAACAGATCCAAAAAGAGTGGTGAGAGGAGCTTCTTCTAGGTGAAGGCACCAAACCCCTTCTTCTTCCATTCCTCAAGCAAATATCAATATAATTCCTAATCCCTTCAGATTTGGACCCATCCCATTATAATCATAAGAAGTACCTGATAGAGTGCATGATCTAGTATCTAATGGAGTGGATTTCCAATCAGCTTTGTTATTCCACTCATTAGAATCCTATAAAATACCTCAAGAACCTTCTGAATCTCCCATGTCATAACAGGCTTTGGATCTAAACTTGCCTGGATTCAAACCTATTGATTTCATTTCCCCTGTTACATACTTAGGACCTTCAACTTCACATCAACTAGAGGATCTTTTTTCTATTTATTCCAATACTTTATTCAAGCCTTGAGAAGGAGAAGAAACAGATGTTCAAAAATTGGTTATTAGAACTCCTTTAAGGTCTCGAAGGGTTCATGGTTTCCCATTTTATTCTCCTCGTTCTCCACCTCATTCCTCACCTCCAGCTTCTCCATCTTCATCCACACTTCTACTTCTTCCTCCTCATCTACTTCAACATCTTCAAGTATGGTTGGTTTCAGACCAATTGTACAAGCAGGATATGCTCCTCTTTTACTTCCTAATGTCCTAAATGATTTTCAACCAAGATAACTAAAACACCTTCCCAGATTAAATGGTGAAATTTGTTTATCAGCTGAAGACTGTATTTCATCATTTTTGGATTTTCCAGACAACATGAACGTTGAATATGAAAATGTTTACATCAGAATTTTTCTCCAATCTCTAGAAGGGAATGTTAGTATTTGGTTCAAACAACTTCAAGAAAATTATATTAGATTCTGGGGAGAATTAACCACCATCTTTAAAAATAAATGGGGAGTAAAAAGGGATCCTCTATATTTCTTAACTTAATTTTAAGAAATAAAAATAAATTTTGGAGAACCTATTATCACTCGGATTAAACCTCAAGGTTGAGAGAGGTAATCCCGAGGTAACCTCAAACCAAAATTTGGACTTGGTATCTAGACCTACCAAGTCAGAGAGGGATCTCTCGATAAAATCACAGCCAAGAGGGCTGGATGAAAAATATTTTAGGCTAGCTAAGGAGTATACGGGGTTTTGATTTTGATTTTAGGATTTTGTTGGATCAGGAGGAGCCAAACAGCTAAGGCAAGGAGATTAGGTCAAAATATACAGGGGTTTCAAGGGGAAAGGTAGGTAAAAGGTTTAGAAATTAAAATATGATTGTGTGAGGTGAAGATATTGGTGAGGAGCTAGTGAAAACATGTGAAATGTATTTTCCCTAAACTGAAGAGAATGAACACATTATACTAAATTTCCCAAAACAGATCATAAATACATATGAATTCTACCTTTCAAACTTGAAATATAGTATATTATAGACATGAAATGGTTTATGATATAAAAACACATTCAAAAAAATTTATAATAGAGAGGAAACCATGTCTAAAACACGTACCACATGGATCCCAAGAAAATAGCTGCAAATTTCTATTAATGTCCAAGCCAAACTGATATACAAAGATGTCTCTTGATATGCCAAAGCTCCAAGTGAGTCCAACCTATACCAATGACTTAGAAAATACATCAAATAGACTGTAAAAACACTTTCCCTATCCTCAGGGAGTTGAATCCATGAGAGGAGGAGCTGTTTCACCTACTCCCAATCAAGAATCTGAAGACTAGGAAAACTCAACAATTTGCCTCTAAAAGAGAGGAAACTGATTCATTTTACCTCATAGTAGACTTATCTGATGAATCTACCCTAGATAAAAGTGAAAAAATGATATTTACATCCATATTGACCATTTACATCAGTAATTTTCCAATTTACCCAATCAAAAAGTCAAAAAGTAAAAAATGCTGAAAACAATGAAAATTGCCAATTCCTTGGTAAACGCGTAGTGTCATGACAGAAAAAATGACCTGTCTTGCAGCCAACTTCTCGAGGTCTTCCTGATGTCAAAATGAGCTCCATGATATCTCATTGGAAATATCTCTGAGTCTAGTTTCCAAATATGACTCTAGTTTCCCAAATGGTGTCCATCTACCCTGTCAAAAACCTGTTCTCCCAAGATTGGTAAACGCGCAGCGCCAGGGTAAAAAATAAGGCAGAAACATGATTTTTTGATGGTTTTTGGCGTTTTTGAGGGACTAATTTTGATCCAAATCTCCTGAAACGTTCTGAGGTTGATGTAATCATCCCTAGGAACATGAAAATTCTAACCATTTACCAATTGGATGCCTCAAAAAAGAGCGCAACTCCAGTGGCGCTACACGTTTAGCACATTTTTGCATGCTAAACTGTCCCAAAAATCAAAATTTACACAAAGTGTCAAAATTGGAATTTGCTTGCTGATCAAGGGTTGGAGGCCTGGAGGGAAACCTCAACAAGAATATTTAGCTTCTCTTTCTCCTTTGACTTAGTCAAATCCCGCATCTTTGCATGGGCACGTTTGAGCTTGGCCCTTGCAATCCTGTTTCTCATGGCATAGTGCTTTGCCATATTCCTCTGAATATCAGTGTCCTTCCTATATTTCTCTAAGAATCTCTCCAGATGAAAATTTCCTCTCTCAAGCCAAGACTCTCTGTCTCCGTCAATCTCTATGGAAAGCAGCTCACTTGGAGTAAGCTTCTTTGCCAATTCTGCCTCTTTCTGCCTTTCCCGGGCTAAAGCCCTATTCTGTCCAACCGTCCTTGGTCTCTGTATAGGAAGTTGATCTTCTTCATCATCAATATCATCAAATATTCCCAAGGTATCCTCCAGCAAGGCCTTAGCCTTTCCAGCCTCTCTTTGAGCTCTGATTGCCCTGACCTCACTGATGGTCTACTTTGTCTTTAGCTGTTGATTCTCTAGCTCAAGAAAGTCAATCACATTCCTTGCTCTACCAAGATTAGCTTGAAGATAACTAATCTTGGCATCCTTGCCTCTAATCAATGCATTGGTGATTATAACCTCATCCTCATCATCATGGTCAATCAACTGAAACTCCTTCTCAGTTTCATGTTTGTCCTCCTGCTCAACAATGATAGGATCTGTAGCATTTTCCTTGCCCTTGTCTACTTGTTTTGTTGATGAAGAAGGCATGGCCCCTTTCACACCATGTGAAATAAACACATGCCTATGGCCTCTCTGATATTTCAAGGAAAATGGCTCAATATCAGTCAATTTGGTGCATGCTGCCTCAATGTCCCTTTCACTGCTTGATGCTCTGGTATCATGATGTGATGGTGAAGGGTTGTAGAAAGGTGATGAGGTAGGATCAAAATGAGGTGAATAGATGTGAGTGGGTGGTGATGTATGAGCAACGGGATGTGATGGAGAAGTGGATATGGGAGGATGAGATGATGAAGGAATATCCTGGTTATGATGAATAAGTGGGGTAGTGAAAATGTCATTTTCAATGAATGCATCCCATGGAATTTTTTTCTGCTGAAGCTGATGCATGACCACCATATTGATGAGTGAATGATGAAAGAGGCTTTGCATTTGCTAATTGTAATCTGCCTTTTGCACAATGTAAGCCATCTTGTCAATGCTACGGAAAAGATAGTATGGTATGTGTAGCATTCTAACTCTAGTGAAATGCATAAGAAGATGGATATGGTATGAGTAGAGGCGGAAACAATTCCCTCACAAGTGAAGTATTTCATTATTATCCTCATCATGGGCACATACCGGTCAAGGAGATGAGAAAAAGGGAAAATGGACTTGTTGTGATCTTTATACCTAGGTTTGAGGTATGGTTCAAAATAACTCATGTCCAAGTTTGATTGTTTAAACCACCTCTCTCCCACACTAGGTATCCCTGTAGCAGCTGCAATGGCATTGGTGGAAATCTCAAAAGTAACCCCAACAATATTGACCTGCTTTTCATGTAGATTGATGATGAATAATCTTGTTAAATCCAGGTGATTTTGGACTTGCTGCACTCTCTCACAGAACTCAAAGTAGCCCACATGTTTAAAGCAAGAAATAGTGAGAGGAGAGGCCATGAGTTCCCTTGTGGTGATGCGTTCAAATCTATTTATTTTACCTCCCTTCTGATCATTTCTCCTTGTCATTTTTTCCTCACCAACAATGCTACTATCCTCTTCTTCATACATTTTGAAATTCTGATTTGTGAAACCCTAAGGGTTGGAGAGGTAAATCCCCTCTGCGGACAGAGGTGAACCCTACTAGCCTAGATCGGGTCTAGCAACAATCAGGTCATGTAGTGACGCAGGTCTCTAGTTACAAAACGACAAAACATAACAAATTGCCTATCTCAGGTCCTACGCAATGGTCGTTGAAGAAAGGATGACACTTCCTGTTCCTCACTCGGTAGATCACGATCCTTCCGCTTGACGCGTCCAAACACATACACACATGCAAAGGATACAACGATACACAACATAAAATCTAAAGCCTGTAACCATACATCAGTCAGAGAGGATGTAATTCATTGCATCGAAGAAAAAGACACATGAATGAAACCATAATCAAAGTTGCTTATCATTAAAATAACAAAGGAAAGATACAGCCCAAAGCTCTGACACTTGATCTTCCTTTGGTGGGGCTGACAGCGGAGCACATCTCAAGGAAGCTTGTCGGAAATGGGACGAAGCTCTCTCTCTTCGGCTTGGCTCTCAAAAGCTATCTGGCTATAGTCTCCTTGCTACAAGTTCAGCTCTTAACTTGCTAAGGGAAAAGGCAAGCTTTTATAGATGGTGGAAGGGGAGTTGGGATCCCTACAATTATGGGATTGGCCCTATCTCTAAGGAAGCTTTCATGATAGGTGGAAAACCACCTCCCATACATTGATATCTGGAGCCAAACCTCCCAACTCATTTTAGAGACTCGTTTAGGAGTTTGTTGGAATCAAACTTACACCATTTATTTTAAAAAAACACTCGTTATTAAGCTTGGCACGAGTGAGACATTGGGACAGAGCGCCAGTTGGCGCGCCCTCTATGGTGGATTTTCCCCATTGGCGTGAGGGTTGAACTGGCTAGTCGCACCAAGGCCAAAAGATCTGTTTTTATGGTTTTGCAGAGGAAAATTTCTTCAGAGGAATGATTTTCCTTGTCAAGGGGGATGCCATGAAAGTGGTTTCAGGTCATGTCACTACTCACAGGTCACAGGAAAGGCCCTCCAATGTGTGGGACGGGGGATTGTAGGGACGGTGAAAAAATTATGTGTAACAGATGCCCCCTAAAGCATGAGGTCCGAGAGAGAGGGAGGGTGAAATTCTTTATGATAACGCACCCAATTGAAAACACTGCCGTCGAGAGACTTGAAAATATAAGTACAACTGATATCTATGACACATGATATGTGGTATAGGCATAGCCATCCATAATAGAGTATACAATAACCAGGATCCAAGGTATGGACGCAACCATCCAGTAAATAAGGATCAACAAGTAGACTCAGGTATGGTCACAACCATCCAATCGAATGAGTCATGTAATACATGATAATCCAAAAATAATCTGTAGCCTGGATTTCATCAGAAAAAATCCAGGGTCTTGCGCTCCATCTCAACCCGAATAGAGTACAAGTCTGAGCATGTGAATAAGTGAGCTGAGGTCGAACATGCAAGAACATCGTCTGATTACCAGCCAATAATGAAAGCCGTTAACAGATGCGAGAGGAACCACCAATAATGAGGATGGCCCTCAAGGTACTATAGGTACAATCCATAGAATGTGAAAATTGAGATGGCGTCGAACACCTGCAGAATCATCCGATCGAATGCCAATAATGAAAACCTTGTGTCGAATGCGAAGAACCTGCCATTAAGGCATGAAGGCTCCAAGGTACCTGAAGGGAGTCTCTAGATCAGCTTCCTAGATAATGAGATGAAGTCGACAGGAAGTGACCTTGATCGAAGGTGGGCCACAGTGTTTCCCACATCATTGACACGAGACAGAGGAACATGATGTTTGTGAATCAAGATCAGTATAGGATCAAAGGGAGGTTGAAAACTGCAGAGGCCAACTTCTCTTGAACATATCGGCGACACAAAACTGGATTTGGAAATATTTGACATCAAAGGATCTGAGGTCATAATGACATGGCAAAGAGCAGATGAGAGGTCAAAAGAGATTACCCAAACCCACGGAGGCAAGTAGATAACGAGATGAGATGTCCCCAACCCGACACGAATGCAGACAAGTGCCATGTTCAAGAGCGACATACTGCCGACATGATAGTGATACTGGTTCCATTTTCCCCCACCATTTCTGGCGAGTAGCCCAATTAGTTTTGGAAACAAGCTTGAAGGGGATAGCATATGCTTGTGATATAAGTTTTTCCTTCGGACAAATCCAACCTAGTACATTTAATGAGCCCTAGGAAGGAGGAACTCCAGTAACGTCATTACGACGGAGTCCGATGTCATAAGTTTTTAACGAGTCTGACAAAGGAATAACTCGACATCTTTTCATGTTTATAGAGTTTGAAAATACAGCAGAAAAGTAAACTCCAGCAATCCATTTTCGTAGATAGTCTCATAGATCCGAAAAGGTAGAAAACTATATCTGAGAGAACCTCCTAGTCGCAATAGGCTAGGGTATTCCTTTTTCGTAAATGATCTATCCCAGCCCGAAAAAGGGGTAAACGTATACTGGGTAGATGTCGTTTCGTAGCCAATTTAACGAGATCAAAACGACAAGCGACTCGACAATATTTTCAATTTTAGAGAGTCAGAAGAGAGCTGAAAGGTGACTCCTCCTGGAGGAATGAGTGGTATAAAGGGCAGCAACTGGTTCCGATAATGGTGGAACTGCTCCAAAAAAGATAAAGGTCAAGAGGCTGGCTAACAAGACCACTCATTGCAGCGGTTCCTCAGGAATGGGAAAAACAACCAAGTGAAGGCATAATGATCAGCCAAGCAGATAGTGAAAATGGAGTGAGAAAACCAAGGCTCATCTGACAAAACAGGCTAATAAAATGGCAATCACGAGAGGTAAAATGGGAAAGGTTTCATTTTTACACAAGCTTGAAATCAAGAAACTCTGCTTGAAATTGGTTTCATTTTTACACAAGCTTGAAACAAAGATAAACTATGCTTGAAACCGGTTTCATTTTTACACAAGCTTGAAACGGAAACAAACTATGCTTGAAAAAGTAAGCATGCCCCCAGCATGGTGACTCAATTCGAGATACATGCCCCCCAAGCTTCAATCCATATGAAAGGTAGATGGAGTGAAGGTTCAAGTTACGAGATCAAGAGAAAGACTCGACTGGGATTTTACGAGATCTTATCAAAGACTCGAATTGAAGAGGAAAGTGTTTCATTGTTTTAACGAGGTTGACACATTAAAAGAACTATCCTTGAAGAGCTTGTTTCATTTTTTAAGGAGCTTGACACAAGAAAATGAACTCTTCTCTGAAAACCTTGTTTCATTTTTTAAGGAGCTTGACACAAGAAAAATGAACTTTTCTCTGACCGAACTCATCATAATGAACAAGAAGTCATCGCTTCCAAGAGTTCGACACCCGATGGAAGGAAAGCATCTTGGAAGTCTAGACCTAATGCCCCCAGCACACTATGCACAATGGTAGTATCACTGATTGCAGACACGGGGCAGGTAGCCACATAATTGACACGCTACAGGGATGACACAACCGGCAGATAAAAATCCGACAGAGACGATGGTGGACTAGCTGCCATATTGGGACCAAAGAACACAAGCTGATCGATGGTCACAATCCGACCTTGGTGCGGAAAACACATCATACGAAAGAGGGAGGAGAAAAGCGCTCCCATGGCATAAGTATAATCACGACCCAAGATTAAATTAAAATCCAAGGGGCCAGGAACAACCATCACGTCCATATGGATAGTTTTCCCTCCCAAAGTAACAGGAAGCTTTGGAAGGATCCCTAACAGTTGACTAGTTCCTCTGTTAAACGCCAATAGATTCTACATAACAGGCACAAGCGGCGGTGAACCAAAATCTTACCAAGTAGTCAAGGATAAAATACTAATAGACATGCCTTCATCTATAATGGTGCTGGGTACGACCAAATCAAAGGTCTGTACTGTTATCTCAAAAGGCACATAAGACAGAAGGCGATATCTTGAAAATCGACTCCAATCAAAGGAAGCGACCAAACTACTTGGAGGGGCTACCATCGAACCGAGATGGTCTTCCCCTGGTGTTACAATAGAAGAAGGAGCATCCTCCACGACCTCCATCTCGAAGGCAAGAGGGGTATCCTCTGGGATCTCCATCACGGGAAGCGGAGGAGCAGCTTCTTGAGGTATAGGGACAGGAGAATATTTCTCCAAGTATGAGGAATCTGAAGAAATGAGAAGAACATGAGGAGTGTGAGATCCACTCTCAACTGAAAAGACCTGGTGCACCACAGAAGGGGCTAGCTCAAACGATCCCATAACCAATGGTTGGTCAGGAATGGATTCCTGAATTTGAATTTCCGAGGGAGCGGGATTGACCAAGGATGACTCTTGACCAATCGTGGGATCAACTAGAAAAGGACTCAAAGAGAGCTGTTTATAACCAGCTAGAAGGCACAGTGCAGAAACAGTCGAGTTGTCCAAAAATCACTTGTCTTCATACATATACGGACAAAGGTGAATGGGATGATGCTCTTCACACAACTTACAGGGATTGGTAAGCTTACCCTGAAACTTAAGAGCTTTACCAACACTAGCTAAAGACGTGCCCCCAAACTGACTCCCAGGAGCATAATTTAAGCACCTTGGGAATACCAGGGCAGTCTTGAAGAAGATGGTTTCCTCGACACAACATGCAAGGGAACTTGACTTTCCTAGGAGGGTTGGAAGGTTCATCAAGAGCAGATGTTTTAGAAATAGTAGCTGCAACCTTAGCCTCTCTCTTATCGGCCTTCTTCTTCTTCTTCTTCTTCTTATCCACCTAATTACTTGAATCCAGACTTTCACCAGGCGAAGTAGAAGAGGAGGACGTAGAAACAGGCAAAGAAGGGGAGAGGTCCACCTTGGAATCAACATGATTTTTTTCAGGCAGAGGAACTGATTAACTAGTAGCCGAGACATTCAGGACCACAGAGGTTGAGAAAAACCAAACAGGCAACCCAACAGTTAACCCAGGAAGGGACAACGTTGCCATATAAGGAGCACCAACATTCCCAAAAGGAGGAAAATGACCAGGATTCCCATCAGAGGAGATTCCTTTGTTGGTGAACTTCGGAAAATTTTCCATTAGAAACAACTTTAGAACAACACCCTAAGGAAACTAACTTTAACCAGGAATATTTCGTGGGCTGTTAATTTTTAAAACATTGAAACAAAACTCTGCTGTTTCATCTTTTAAGAGTCGAGAAACAAGCAAAAGGTGACTCTATTGCTTTCAGATTGGAAACAAGCATGAAAGGACAAGCACTTGATGATATTTTCATATTTAAGGAGTTAGTAAAGATCAAAATTACTACTATGGTAATCTAGGCAGATGGGTGTACTAGATATCTGTAAACTGCCATATACACCTTGGTTAAAAAATGAAAGAGAAATCAACCAAGGACTTGACGTACGTGCAGGTAATATCCTCGAATGCTGTGTCTAGTGCATCACGGGTAGAAGGCGGCAGAATAAACTTCCTACAGATAAAGGATAGCAACCTAGTGGGGTCTCCCTTTATATACGGGACGGTACGGGGAGCACAAGTCCATACTAGCGCTGTCTAGAGCCAAAAGGCGAACGGCAGATACTAGGTTTATCGACGCCGGAACACTTCACTAGCCTAGACCTCTAGATATTTCGTTAATGTTTCAATGTTGCCTTAAGGTAAATTGAATAAATTTTAGAGTTGATCTTCAATTATGTTTCAGTTTCAAGGCCCTACCACATGTCATCTGACAATCTCCTATATGTAGCTATATGAGAAAATAAATATTTCAATTTGATGAATGCTATCTAGTTAAGAGAAGAGTTTCAAACAATGATGCAACAAACAATAATACTGAAAACGAAACTTTTCCAAACTAGATGACTTTCACTATCCAAAAGTAATTTCAAACATTCAACGATGTGAATAATGTAATGTAATCTATGCAAAATCCCTTTTTCCGAAAACTATGCACTTGTAATCTATGCACAATTTCCTTGTTTTTGAAACAATAAGAATGCACTCAATGCATTTTTTGATGAAATGATAATCTACTTAATGCATGCTTTTAATGAAAGACAATGCACTCAAAGTGATTTTTAGTTTTCAATAATTAAACAATGTAATCTAAGTTGAATGATGGATCTTAAAAATACTTTTCAATGCAATGTGATCTAATGCATTCTAATGAAAAGAAAACTTTGAGACGAAAAATAAATGAACGAAAATCTTCTTAATGGAAGGATGAATGCAAAAAGGATGCAAAACCACACTAAGAATGCAATCATTGTTTTAAACACTTTGTAACAAAATTCCTCAAAAGGCTACAAGACATATGAGGTCAAGCACAAAAAGGACTTCCAAAGCATGATTTCAAAACAAGGCATTCATTCCCTTTTACATCAAGCAATCATGGAAAGAAGACATTCCAATTGAACAATGAGGAAATATAATCTATGCTCATACAGAGAAAAGAATGGAAGGGAAAGACACACTAGTGAAGGATTTAGGAAAAAAAAAACTCTATTTTCACACACCCTGAAATTGGCACGACTTTTGTGGGTGAAACTAGCGCCAACTGGCATGACTTGCTCACTAACAACTAGTGCCAATGGCCAATTGGTGCGGGTTACTAACTGACAAAAAGCGCCAATGCTTGAAAATGAAAAAACAAAGAATTTCTCCCAACCAAGACCAGACTCACCACTTCAAGAAAAATCTAAAAATAACCCAGAAGCAAAAGTACTGACCAAAAAAACTCCCGAACAAGGGAAAACCCTAGCACCTATAGGAAATGGCGCAACTGTCTGGCTGTAATCCGTGCCAGATAGGGGATGGCGCAAGTGATGAATTGGAAAATTGCGCCAATGGGCATGATTGTCAGGGTGGAAACCGCGCCAATCAAGCCAACCATGAAAAGATGAAAATTTTGAAAAAGCAGAGGTCAAATCCCCTCTGGGGCTAAACAGGGGTGTAAGACCAAGGAGGGTGAACCAGAAGAGCAAATAAATCAATCAAAAGCCAAAAAAAACTGGAAGAGATGAGACTAACTCCAACTAAACATTCCCCAATGGAGTCGCCAGTTTGTTGGAGAGGTAAATCCCCTCTGTGGACAGGGGCAATCCCTACTAGCCCAGATCGGGTCTAGCAACAATCAGGTCACGCAGGTCTCTAGTTACAAAACGACAAAAACATAACGAATTGCCTACCTCAGGTCCTACGCAATGGTTGTTGAAGAAAGTATGTCTCTTCTTGTTCCTTGCTCAGCAGATCACGATACATAGCATAAAATATAAAGCCTGTAACCATACATCAGTCAGAGAGGATGTAATTCATTGCATCAAAGAAAAAGACACGTGAATGAAACCATAATCAAAGTCGCTTATCATTAAAATAACAAAGGAAAGATACAACCCAAAGCTCTGATGCTTGATCTTCCTTCGGCGGGGCTGACAACGAAGCACGTCTCAACGAAGCTTGTCGGAAACGAGACGAAGCTCTCTCTCTTTAGCTTGGCTCTCAAAAGTTGTTTGGCTATAGTCTCCTTGCTACAATTTCAGCTCTTAGCTTGCTAAGGGAAAATGCAAGTTTTTATAGATGGTGGAAGGGTAGTTGGGATCCCTACAATTATGGGATTGGCCCTATCTCTAAGGAAGCTTCCATGATAGGTGGAAAACCACCTCCCATACATGGAGATCCAGAGCCAAACCTCCCAAATCATTTTAGAGACTCGTTCAGGATTTTTTTGGAATCAAACTTCTGCCATTTATTTTTAAAAAACACTCCTTATTAAGCTTGGCACGAGTGAGACAGTGGAACAGAGCGCCAGTTGGCGCGCCCTCTATGGTGGGTTTTCCCCATTGACACGAGGGCTGAATTGGATAGTCGCGCCAAGGCCAAAAGATCTGTTTTTAGGGTTTTGCAGAGGAAACTTTCTTCAGAGGAATGATTGTCCTTGTCAAGGGGAATGCTATGAAGGTGGTTTCAGGTCATGTCACTGCTCACAGGTCACGGGAAAGGCCCTCCAATGTGCGGGACAGGGGATTGCAGGGACGGTGAAAAAATGCTATGTAACACTAAGGTGTAAATGAAATGAAATGAGGGGAAACGAGATGATATCACTAGCTTGAAAGGTGAAGGGAATGAGTGTAGGGACAAACTAGATCAATGAAATCCCTAAATCAATGAAAATACCTTGTTTATGACTGATCTTTCTTTTAGGAAGATGAAACAAGGGTATAAATAGTGATCACAAGCTTGTAATTAGGGTTTTCATTTAAGAATTACCAAATAGCTTAAAAGCAAGGTTAAAATATGTACTTACTTCTTTGAGGGTTGTTTGGAGGACTTTGGCAAAGTTTTGAGAAGTTTTGTAGTGATTTGGGCTGCTAGATCACTCAGCAACCTTCCCTGGTTAGGCGCGCAGTGCCAATCTACAAGCACGCAGCGCCTTCACAAATCACGTTGAAAATTTTGGGCAAGGGCGCAGGGCCAACGTACAGACACACAATGCCAAGTGCAGAACATGTAGCGCCGAGAAATTTAGCCCAAATTCGCTCAAAAACTCACAAATTGCTTCTTACACTTTGAAAGGAAACACTGACTCTTTTTGAAATGTTTGATGAGCTTTTATAGGCATGTGGATTTAATTTAACTTGAAAAACCACTTTTCTAACGTTTGAAGTCTTCTTCCTTTTATCATTGATACTCTTTGACACTTTTTGCATTGCATGCTTGATGAAGTCATGGAGTTGGATTTTCATTTTCTCACTGAGGCTTGACATAATGGCTTTGACAGCTTTGGGATTTAATTATTACATATAGTAGCATAAAATTACAATTGAAAAAATAAAATAAATTACATAAGTGAATTTTTATCAAAATGAGATTTTGGTAAAATGTCCTGAAAATGAAAATACAATCTTTAAAACATAATGAAACCATCATGATGATCTTTTTTAATCCCTCTCACATATGTGCTGACCTCATCGGAATGAAGGAGTGACCTTGATAAATACAAAACTCTAATGACCTAATGAGACTGATTTTGACCTGATTTTAAATGAGATTTTGACTTAAAAGATTTTCAACTGAAAATAACATTTCAAAGGTGTTTTTATGCTCAAAGAGACATAAGAACGAGTAAGCCAATACAATATTCTAAGGGAGAAGGAAGCGTATTTGACTAGGAAAACCACCAGTGGAACAATTTTATATCATGACCTAATGGAATGATGAGAAATTTATTCAATATGGGACACCTAAGATGCACATGCAAATGTGTTTTGATCCCTAGTGGAAGTATGCAAATACTGACACTAACATTGGCTCCAGCTGGGGATGGTAGCTCCTTGGAGGTTCCAAGAACACCGTAGATGAAGTGCCTATTTCATTGGGAAATGGAGTCAATAGCTAAAAATCAAATTGAATATTGAAAGAAACTTGACACAATAAACTGACTCAAAACTGAGCCAAGACTGATTGAAACAAAACTTAAAAATTGAACTTACCCTACTTATTGATGGAAGTACATCACCAAGACTTGAGGGCTTCAAATAATGATGAAAACCATTGGCCCGCTGAAGACATATATACAATCATGTGAAGTGATCCTTCCAGTGTAACCAATCCAGCAAATGGTTATTTGCTTGAATTTTACGCTCACTTTCCTCGAGGAAGCAGAATGATGTACATGTAGGCAACTCACAGTAAAAACTGAAACCAAGAATTTTGCTGACAAATGAGACAAAATTCATCTTCTCTAGTGCTTGCAAAAGACTGTCGAAGGGATCTTGAAAATCAAGAAAATTTACCTCTCGCTGATCTGGAATAAACAAGGTAACTTTTTCTATTGAATTTGATCTCTTTTCATAATGTACCTCAACAAGAGTGTGTTCCTAGTCTTCAAAAAATTTTGAACAAGTAGGTGAGTAGATTTCTTCTTGAAAAAACAATTCAAAGCATGAGGCATGGTAAGAAAAATCTGAATGACAGTCCTCAATGCTCTATTCCTTTGCAATTTTAATATATTGTTGATCATATTCATATGACATGGAAACCAGATTGTCATGTTTGTTATCACACTCATCAGTCATAAGAGGGAAAACTTCAGATTGTTCTTGAAACCCAAAACTGGCATTTCTATCATCTACCACAGATTCATCAAAAGAATATTTTTCACTTACTTGAACAAATTTCTCATCTTGTTTTTCATAAAGGGAATGGATTACCTCCTCGTGAACACTTTGTTCTGATGGGCTGAGAACACTTAGGTCTATAATTATGTTTTCTTCATTCGAGATGACTTCAACAATAGAGCTCTCCTTCATGGGATATGGAACAACATACTCTTCATCATCACAATTTGAATATAGATCTAGATCAGCCAGCTTGAATTTACCAAAATCTGAAATTGGAACCTCATTTTCCTTCATACCATCTTTTGCTGCAATCAAATCTGAAATAAAACCTTTTCTTCCATAATTTTCAAATGTACACAGATCTTCAACCTGCTGCAAAATTTCATGTGCATCTTGATAAGTATCCTGTAATATTTCTTTATTATTTTTGGCTCGAGGGGTCTTGAACCAGGTTCGGAGGTTAAGGTTTGCCAACAAACCCCTATACTATTGGCCCTTTCAGAAGTGACCTGCTTGTGCAGGTCAAAGTCTCACCCGAAGCAGTATGGGTGGGTGCTGGAACCAGGTTTCCGCACCCTGAGAGAGGATAGGTAAGCCAAGCAGAGCTGCGTCTGGATTTATAATGACCAGATTGCCTATCTCAGAACCGGATCTATAGATCTCCTTCACATCCACATGTGCAAGGTCAACTATACTTACTATACTCAACAAATCATATGCTTCTAAAACAGTAGTGCAACATTAGAGTTATTATTTGCATAAAACATAACAGAATAGACCAAGATGCAGAAGAAACACTTAACACAATACTTTCGTAGCTTAACATAGAATATGCATAACACAACAGCTATCAAGGATTCGCATCAATAGTAAAAATACATTCAGCTACGCAACGGCATTTTTCATTCATTAATCCTTCAGTTCCTTCTTACAATACCCAAACCTGACCTGTGCACACAACAGCAGGGTCCACACATAGAAAGACTTGGGATCTCCACGCACACAGCAGGACTTGGGATCTTTGTGTACACAGCCAGCAGGAGTAATTTCCCCAAAAACCAAAATAGATATACTAAGCCACAATTCGCATCAAGATCTCATCATATTCTTGCCTTATAATTCAAAATGTCCCTCTATTTATAACAATCTAGCCTAATCTTTCCAATGGTCCGTAAACCATGGTTTGTGGACTCTAGGTCTACCATTTGACCCACTACAATGCTTTCGGGCCTTTGAACCACCCTAAAACCCCTGCACTAGACTAATTATAATAAAAAATATACAAAATCATACCAATTTCACAGCTTGCAGGAGACCCTGTTCCAACAGTCCCTTAACACAATCTTGTGACTCATCCCGAGTCACTGTGGTGGTGCGGTCTCTACCTGCGCATGTAGGGCATTGATGGCTGCGATCAACGGAGGTAATACTTCTTGACTCTGAGCGACAGCACTCTGCATGATGTCTACAAGCTTCTAGGAGGTCGGTCCTGCAGTACCCACGGTAACCCGCTGTAATATCTGGTTGAGTAGCTCGATCGCGGCATTGGTATCCTGTAATAGCTGGAGGGCGGTGTTGGCCCATGGCTTCAAGCATTTTGTGATGGCATGCTTCATTCTTCAGAGATCCTCAATCATATCTTGGAGTGCGTTGCTAGTCTTCAAGTGTGCCAGACGCTGCACAGGGACTAAGGAGGCCAAGGTAGCTTCGATCTGATCGAAAGCGGCTTACTTCTGGCATAAGTCTTGTTTGATGTTCTGAAGAACTAGGTTGAAATGGACCGCTGTATAGAGCTACATGGCCGACTCGAGAAACTGATTACCCTAGGTAAGCTGTCCCGTAATGATGTATGTAGCTTCTGTTACCAGCGCAGCACGCTGGGCTTGTACCTCCAGAGGTGTGGCAGGCTGTAATTGGGCTTGTAATGCGGTTATTTGTTGGTCCATTTGGGTCTTGAGGGTATGTATTTCAGTTTTGAACACCTTTAGTGCTGCAACCAAGCCTTCTACTATAGCCCGGAGCAGAGCTGTAGCCGGGAGCTCATTTAGGACCTCTGTGTTGAGCTAGTGGACCACTATTTCGAGCTGTGCCGTCTGCGAGATAGCAAGGGAGACATCTACGGTTTGTCGTGCGATGGTCGGCGTGGCCACATCGAGCTGTTGTTGCGTGGTCCGGTTGTGATGATGGATCTATTGAAGCACGACGGTGTGGAGACCCTGTAACACCTCGCGGGGCAGCTTTGCCAATTCCAATTGTAGTCCCGTATCCACTGGAAGGTGGGCACCAACCAAGATAGTGATAGGCAACGAGTAAGCACGAATTTCATTTTCAGTTAGCTTAGTACTTCTAGTAGGGTGCAGCGTATCTGTATTTTTTCCGGAGGTCGCGAAGCTCAGCCCGCATGGCGTAGGTTGCAACCTTTTGTTGTGCTTCTATGGCTGCCCATTGATCCTCTTTAGCCAGAGTAATTACGTCTGTGATTTTCTCGAGATCACCATTAGTCAACGTGATCATTGCGTCATATTCCAGGCGTTGGGCACGCTGATTTTTCCGGGGCCCTTTTGCAAGCTTCCTATGCCACTTCGTACCCCGGGGGGATGTAGTATCCTTGTTAGCCAGCCCTTTCGTTCGCAGGACTAGTTGCGAGTCGACCATGTCAGCTCTTACAGTGATCTGTGGTAGTTGCATAACATCTTTCATGGCTACTTTCGAGCCCGTCCGGCTAGATCCTGCGATCATCCCAGGTTTGGAATGGACGTTAAATTCGATCATATAGCTTTGACACCAATTCGTGTAAGGTTCAAAGTCAATTCTCCCTACAGGGAGCCAGAGGGAAATTAACTTATCAATTTTGGCGTCCCCAGACCCCCTCAACGTAATTTTCACAGGCTCTGGACTGGTAAGCGCCGAAGCGTCCACGGGGTTAGGGGCTGCCATATCAACGTAAGGAAGGGATCTTGAATGTGGAGACTCACAGGCAACGGAAGTGGGTTAATTGGGTATGAACATAATGCTAAAGGTCCAAAAAATCATGCAGCAGAACAATACATGCAAATTACAGAGATGATATGGAACCTTGGTCGGAGTTATCCTTTCTCCCTTATAGTGCCCGTGGCTGTCCAACGGTAAGGTGAATCTTAATTAGAACTTACCATCAAGAAAACGATAAAACCTCACAAGAAATTTACTCATTAATTGCGAGCCACCTGTTTTTCGTAACGGTAATATTCC
The DNA here is from genome assembly GCA_034641835.2 of Pinus albicaulis. Taxonomy (NCBI): domain Eukaryota; kingdom Viridiplantae; phylum Streptophyta; class Pinopsida; order Pinales; family Pinaceae; genus Pinus; species Pinus albicaulis. Next base: position 66,065,490 of record CM076570.1, read on the forward strand.
CTTTTTACCAGAGTTCAGTGTTCTGACTGTCATCGTTCGCACCCTATGGCCTTCCCACGAATATACTGACCTTGGATGAAGCATCTGTGCTGCTTGCGCTTCCTTAATTATAGCTGAAGTAGGGTGTGCTGTAATGCGATTCAGTTGCAGCCTAAACAACTTGACAACCGTACGCATCCCGTCCAGTTCTGAGTTTGGAATAGTTCGGGGATCATCCTTTCCTTTCGTTGGGCTGAGGTAGCAGTATTCAACCATGTGTGGTACCTGCGTTCCCCATGATTCGGATGTGATGTACAGGCATGGTCTACCCTGATTCAAGGTGTCAGTGTTTGGTAGAGCTGCGTTGAGCACTCTTGTGCCATCCACCATCCTAAATGTTCACAGAAACTCATCCCACAAAGTCTCCCAATGGAGAGTGCATTGATGTAGCTCCGCATCTAAAAATCATGCAGTTGGACATAGTCCCAAAGCATGGATAAACAGGTGGAACTGTTATTTTGGGATTCTATCGCACCATTGCATTTCCCATGTGAGAAAATATCTGCATGGATATTCTAACCCAAGGAACTTTTTGATCTGTTTCACAACTGGAGCTTCAAATTGCAGGATCATCTTATCCCGATGTTCCTCCCAATTGCAGAATACCTTCCCATGCGTATCCCACCAGTGCGCAGGTGTTCCACGCAGAGTTGTCTTAAGGGCCCATAGCCTGCGTCCCTTCAGAAATTTTGCTTCGAATGCGTGTAAAAATTCCTTAATGTTACCCGAATCCCCAAAGTAGGGCAGGTTTCTTACCTTGGAGGAGATGCAACGAAAGTTCCTTGTGACCCAAAGGCATCGCAGCGGCGAAACCTCATGCAGCTGGCCTTGCCAATTCTCTAGTTCCCCATCAGAGTCGGAAAAGCATTCGCTGTCTTTTTCCCAGCAGAGTACTCCTTCCGAGGGGTTAATCCAATTTTCATCCTGCGTAGCAACTTGTAAATGTGATCTACTTCCTCCTCATTGCGCGCTGGCTCTGTATACTGCACACTTTCTGCGGGATCCAACGATACTATTACTCATGTACCTTTATTTTCAAACACCATGCTTCACATTTTGAGTTTGATAACACCCCCCATATCTATAGCCCAGTCCAGTCCTAGGAGCGCAGGGTAGGGGTGCACATCTTCTACGATTTCTATTACCTCAAAGTCAGCTTGGGAATTTACTCCCACGATGTCTACCATGATTTTTTTCAGCCTTCCCAGAGGGATGATCTTCTATTGATTTTCCATTCATAGCTGGATGGTGGACCATTCCAACTTAAGTTCTCCCATTCGTTGCCATGTTTGTTTAGGTAATACGTTCGCATTTGATCCAAGGTCCAAAATAACCTGATCCATCTTGTAGTCACCAATCTGTGCAGTCAACCGCATTTATCTTCCGGTGCATTTTTTATACCGGTATAGTTTGTGTACATCCTTGGTTCCTGGGGTCAGATTGAGCCGCGCTGCACAGCTATTCATTAATGCTTGAAGGTTCTCTATAGCCTTTGGGTTACGTATCAAATTCATACATGCCTGCAGGAAGGGCTCGACCCCCTCATCTATCTTGGGGTGTGTCGGTACCTGCACAATATCTGCTTCTTCCTTAGCGAAGTCTTGGCCAGCTGCGGCCATTGTTTCTTGTCCCTTTTTCATGTTCGATCCTTCTTGATGGGTCAGAGGATCCATGACAGCCTCGTCCTTTGGTCCCCGAGTGGCCATCCCATTGCGTGGTATGACTTTCACACTTGGGGCCATGTTCCTTAGCTTGGATTTAACTCTCTGTATATTCTGCATAGGAGTGGGCTGCTTTTCCTGCATTTTTTCTATTAAGATTGGGAAATATTCGATCGCATGGTCCAACTGTCTGCAATATCGGTAGGATTTCCATGTAGGATTTGGGCAGTCCCTAGCAAAGTGCCCTGCTTCTACGTAATTATAGTAGATTAGCTATCCACGTCCTCGACCTGCGCTTCCTCGCCGACCTCCTCCCCCGCCCCTTGCTGGAGAGCCACCAAAGTTCACGGGAGATCTAAGTGATGTATGGTCTGATTGTACGCTCTACAAGTTTCCTCGATTTATCATCAGATCATAAGTTTGACAGTTCTGGTCATCGTGTCCTACCGATTGGCAGAACCTGCACCACTGTTGCTTCAATTATGGGAAATACGCTCCTAGCTGGGGGCAATGGTTCGATTCGTGCAGCCCTGTGATGTGGAAGTCATCTCACCATAACGCAGATCCGCTTGATCCTGGACGCACTAGGTTATGTTCTTCTGCCTGTATGTAATTTGTCAATAGTGGGCATTGATCCTTCGTATGGCCAGATACCTAACATCGTATGCACCATATGTTTGTGCTTGTTGTGAAGCCAGCTCCAAAAATAGAAGAAAAGAGATATCAATGCCTTAGAAATAAGCCACTTCGAGGGGGAAACCTCAAATACATTACATGAATGAACAATTATTGGATGATACAAATTACAAAACCTCCTTTCTATATATAGGAGTCCATGAGTCCACAATGTAATCCTAGCCGACCTAACAATAATAATTTAAGGGCACAATAATAACAATATGGGGGTTAAAGGGGTACAATAATAACAATAAGGGGGTTACACTAACAACAATAAGGGACTATACTAGTAATATAGGGACCTAACATGCCCCTCTCCTTCAAAAAAGTGTTGTCCTCAACGCTTGAGTAGCTCTGGGTGCTTCTGTATAAAATTCCCATCCTCCCATGTAGAATCTTCAGTGGGTAAGTTCTTCCACTTGATGAGATACTCTGAAATTGATCGATTCCGTAGTTGTCGAGTTCTCGTTTCCATGACCGCTTCTGGTTCCAATATGATTTTTCCTTCCTCATCAAGTTCTGGCAATATTGTTTGAACTGGAAGATTTTCACCTATAACCTTCTTTAAGCATGAAACATGGAAAACTGGATGTACTCGCGAAGAAGCAGGAAGCTCCAATTTGTATGCCATAGTACCAATCTTTTTCAACACCTTGTAAGGACCATAGTACTTTGGCGATAATTTATTATCCTTCTTAGCTTGCTTGAGGGACATTTGTTTGTATGGTTGTAGCCATAAAAATACCCAATCTCCTACATCAAAACTTCTCTCGCTGCGATGTTGATCTGCCTGTTGTTTCATTCGATTTTGTGCCAAATTCAGGTTATCCTTTAAGATTTGGAGAACTTCTTGCTGATGCTCGATGTGATCTTCCACTGCTTGAACCTTCGAATTTTCTCTTAAATATGATGTGATGGATGGTGGATGATATCCATAAAGTGCCATAAATGGGGTCATTTTTGCCGCAGTATGGAAGGAAGTGTTATACCACCATTCAGCAAGAGGTAACCACTTGACCCATTGTGTTTGTTTATTAGATACAAAACAACGAAAATATCCTTCCAAAGATTTATTTACTATCTCAGTTTGACCATCAGATTGAGGATGATAAGATGAGCTATGAGCTAATTGAGTACCCAAACAAGAAAATAACTCTGTCCAAAAATTTCAAGTAAAAATGGGATCTCTGTCGCTCACAATAACCCTTGGGTTTCCATGTAGCTTTTGAATTGTGTCCATAAATGTAGTAGCAACTGTACTTGCTTTAAATGGATGAGATAATGCAAAAAAGTGTGCATACTTGGCAAGTCTATCAACTACCACCATGATGACACTCTTTCCTTCAGACTTAGGTAAACCTATGATAAAATCCATTGAAATCTCCTCCAAACGTTGACTTGGAATGGATAAGGTTGTAGAAGTCTTGGGGTCTTAATTGTATCAACTTTATTCTGCTGGCAAACCAAACATTCCGCCACAAACTTTTGAATATCAGATTTAAGGCCATCCCCAAAAAATTCTTTCTTCACCCTATGGTAAGTTTTTAAAAATCCAGAGTGTCCTCCTAAAGGAGAAGTGTGCAAATCCAAAAGAATATTTTGTTTTAGTTGGGAATTCTTACAAAGATATAAGCGATCTTTGTACCATAAAGAATAATTTTTCCAACTAAATGTATCAAATGTACTAGGATCTTGCTGCAACTTTTGAATGAGTGTCCATACTTCTTTGTCCTTCTTCCATTCATCTCATGCTTCGGTTATCCAATCTGGTTGGATAATAGAAATGGCACAAAGCAATGCTTCCACCTCTTCATTCTTTCTTGAGAGTGCATTTGCAACAACATTAAGCTTCCCTTTTTTGTAGATTATTTCAAAGTCATAACCCAACATCTTTGTGACCCATTTTTGCTGTTCTTCTGAAGATAGTCTTTGTTCTAAAAAGTGTTTAAGACTATCATGATCAGTTTTTACCTTGAAGTGTCTTCCCATTAGGTAAGTTCGCCATTTCTTTAGTGCATGTAGTATTGCTAACATTTCCTTCTCATAAATAGGTTTCTGTAAATACTTTCCTTTGATTGGACGATTTTCAAAAGCAATGGGCCTTCCTTCCTGCATTAAAACAACACCAATTCCATTTCCTGAGGCATCACATTCCACAATAAAGGTTTTTGTAAAGTCTGGCATAGCTAAGACCGGTGCTAGGCACATTGCCTCTTTCAGATGTTCAAAGGCCTTAGTTGCTTCAAGAGTCCATGAAAATGCATCTTTCTTCAATAATGTTGTTAGAGGTGCTACTATTCTCCCATAATTCTTAACAAACTTGTGATAATACCCTGTTAACTCGAGAAATCCTCGCAACTCCTTTATGGTTGTGGGGACTTTCCATTACTTAATGACTTTAATTTTGTTAGGGTCTACCTTAACACCCTTCTGAGATATAATATGACCCAGATATTCTACCTCTTGTACTCCAAAGAAACATTTGGATGTTTTTGCATATAATTTTTTCTCCTACAATAGTTTGAGCACCCTATCAACATGTTCAACATGATCCTTCCAAGACCTGCTATAGATTAGTATATCATCAAAAAATACTAGCACAAATTTTCTAAGGAAGGGTTTGAAAATCGAATTCATCAACCCTTGAAATGTAGAAGGTGCATTGGTAAGGCCAAAAGGCATGACCAAAAATTTGTAATGACCCTCATGAGTTCGAAATGCTATTTTTGGAATATCTTCAGTCTTCATTCTAATTTGATGATATCCTGAATGAAGATCCAACTTGGTAAAATAAATTGCTCCATGTAATTCATCCAATAATTCATCAATCACAGGAATGGGAAATTTATCTTTAATGGTGATCTTATTGAGCTCCCTATAATTCGAACACATGCACCATGATCCATCATTCTTGTGTACAAATACTACAGGAGCAGAGAAATAACTTTGACTAGGTTGAATTATACTCGCCTCTAACATTTCTGCAATCATACGTTCAATTTCACTATTTTGGACATAAGGATATCTATAAGGTCTGATGTTTGGAGGAACACTTCCTGGAATCAAATGAATAGCATGATCATGATCATGAATAGGTGGGAGTCCTTTGGGAGTTTCAAACACCTTGGAATGATTGTCCAAGACTTGTTGGAGATCTGCAGAAATAGATGATTTTGATGTTGGAAATTCTAGTGGGCATAATTGTGCAATTACGCCTCGTTGTTATTTCTTTAGAATATTTTTCATGACATTAGAGATTATTATCTTTCCTGGCTTCCCTGCAATACCCCGTAATTCGACTTCCTTTCCATCTGAAAAAAATTTCAAGAAAACTTCTTGAAAATTAAAAGCTACCGTCCCCAAAGATTGTAACCATTGTACTCCTAGTACAACATCATCACCTCCCATAGGAATGGAAAGCATTGGAATATTCAATACATATTCCCCCATGGTTAGCTTGATATTATGGAATTTTCTAGAGAAATTTATAGTTCCTCCATTTGCAACCATCACTTGACATTCTGGTGCTAGGTATAGGAAAAAATTCAATTCCTTGGCTACCTTACAATGAATAAAATTATGGGTGCTACCTGAATCAATCAACACTATTACCTTTTTCTTCTTGACATGTCCTTCTATCTTGAGAGTTTGAGGAGTGATAATTCCTGCCAATGCATTACACGATATGGTCGGATTCATTTCTTCCTCTTCTAGGGGTGGTTCCCGGTGTATATCCTCTTCTTGTTCATTTTCTTCTTCTTCTTCACAATCTATGTAAAATAATTTCTTCTCAGCACACTTATGACCTTTAGTGTATTTGCTATCACAACTGTAGCAAAGCCCTTTTGCTCTTTTTTCTTCCAATTGTTGTGGTGTCAACCTTGTAGGCTGTGGAAATCTAGGCGTAGCAACACTTCCTTCTTTATAGAATTGAGTGGTAGGCTTCCTTGTCGCCATAATTTTACATTCAACTTTTCTTGCCAACCTGAATGCCTTCTCCAATGAATTAGGTTCCAAAACGCGAACTTCATGTTGGATGTTATCCTTTAAAGTGCCTATGAAGAGATCAATCCTGTGTTCCTCTGGAATATCAGTTACCCTTATATTCAATTTTTGGAAGTCCTCAATGTGCTCCCCCACTAAACCCTTTTTTTGAGATTTATCAATTGGCTAAAGAAGGTGTTGCTCTTTGTATCCTCATAATGTGCTATCATTTCCTCCATTAAAATTGACCAAGTGACAATTTTTTTACGGGAGAAAAGCCATCGATACCATACAAATGTATTTTGTTCTAAATCTAAATTTGCAATGCATACCTTTTGTGTGTTTTTCACATTATGGAGATCAAAATATTGCTCCATCTGTAGTATCCACGTTATAGGATCCCTTCCATCAAACTTCCTCATATCCATTTTTGGAATATGGTGGTTCTTCCCACCAACATTAGAGTTTATGAAGTCACGATTAACATTTATTTTTTTCTCATCATGAGTTTCCTCTACTATCTTTTCACCATTAGGAAACATTTCTTGTATCAACTTTGTCAAACCTTCCATGTCTGCTTTTAGATCATTCTTCATGTTTTCCATGTTGTCTTTCATTTTTTCATCGATTTTAGCTTCCATGTGATCCATCTTAGATTCCATGCCAGCTTCCATGCCATCTATCTTAGATTCCACCCCTTTCTTCAAACCATCCATATTATTCTTCAAACCATCCATCTTCGCTTCCACGCCTTTCTTCAAAACTTCCATTTCATTTTTTGTTGCTCTTTGCGAGAGCGAAATTTGGTGCACTTTCTCTTGTAATTTTGATAGATCATGTTGAAATTCTTCATCTTCATGAGTCATAGTAGAGCCTTCTGAAGGCTTAATGGGTGTTGAATTATTTCTACGGGGAATTTTTTAGAACCTAATACTGATATCTATTCTACAATATGCCCTTGGAATCAATTCAAATTTATTCTTCAAACAAGACTTATGCAATTCGGAAAAAAAATACACACCTTTTTCTTGCTTTTGAGGAGCTCGATATTGAAATTGGATTATCTTTGTGATTGTGACTCTTCAATATCTGAAATTTGGCACTGAGGTAGCCTTATAAATTATCTTTCAAATGCCATAGGTCTGACTTGATTTGGATTATCCAAGGCAAAGTTATGTCCAATCTCCCACAATGACCTAATTATGGACTGGTTCAGTAGTGCAAACTTGTACGACTTTCCACATGTCATTGTTTCGTCTTTTAGCTCTGAAATTGATAGCAAAGAAACTACAGTCCGTGTGCTTGTGACTAATTTTCATGATACTCCAATCTGATGCACAGAGAGAGAGTTATGAATATTTTCCCACGATCACCTCTTTGAGATGAAATTCAGGAGCCTAAAAAAGCACTACCTTCCACAGATCATATCTCCGAAAATATTGCGAACCAAGCTCTGAAATTTTGTGATGAATTTCCTCAGGATTTCAGCTTCGCGCCCTAAAAATTTCTGATTTTGAACCTTCGTATAAAAAGCGTTATAGCACAAATTCCACGATGACCTGTTTAGGTTAAATTGAGGACCCTGCAAAAAGACCTAACTTCCATAGATCATATATCCGAAAATATTGCGAACCAAGCTCTGAAATTTTGCGACAATGTTTCTCAGGATTTCGGCTTCGCACCATAAAAATTTCAGCTTCTTAAACTTCGTAGAAACAAAGTTATAGCGAAAATTCCACGATGACCTATTTGGAGTAGCGAAACCCCAGAATCCAAAGCTCTGATACCAAATGTTGTGAAGCCAGCTCCAAAAATAGAAGAAAAGAGATATCAACGCATTAGAAATAAGCCACTTCGAGGGGGCAACCTCCAATACATTACATGAATGAACAATTCTTGGATGATGCAAATTACAAAACCTCCTTTCTATATATAGGAGTCCATGGGGCCACAATGTAATCCTAGTAGGGCCACAATGTAATCCTAGTCGACCTAAAAATAATAATTTAAGGGCAAAATAATAAAAATATGGGGGTTACAGGGGTACAATAATAACAATAAGGGGGTTACACTAACAACAATAAGGGACTATACTAGTAATATAGGGACCTAACAGTGTTGGCTCCTTTTCTTCGTTCCTTTCACAGGTTATGAATTTCCATGTACATAGCTCTGAGTTGCTCCTGAATTTGCTGTACTCCTAACAAAGTATCTTCTCTAGGCTCAGCTTCTAGTTTCATAGTGACTTCCACAACTTTTTCCTGCGACTTGAAGGTTTGGTGACTCATTGGTATGCACAGGTGAGGCAAAAACATAGCGATGAGCCATTCCGTATGTTGTCGATCATCATACTCAAATCCTCCTTCCCTGATTGCTCTCTTTGGTCACTGATCAACCTCCCATATGTATTTCACATCCGCTACTAACTGAGAGTAATATTTTGGCTTTCGAAACTGTTTCTTCAAAGCATCCTTAATATTTTGAATAGATGCATCCCGTTCTGAGATATGTATCACATATACTAGTCCAAAGCTCTTTCTTCGAAGGCTAGGGATAAATGTGCCCTTTTCACTGTATTGCTTGCCACATTTTGCACAATCCATACAGAATCCGCAACAAACCAAAATCTATCCATATCCTCATCTCCTACCCCCTTGAAGGTATGTAGTTTCAGGTGCGCAGCCATATCACTGTCTGGCGGAGGTGGTGGTATGGGTGAATTCTTACCTTTGCGCAGCCTAGATGGTGTTATAGCTGGGGGGTTCTACACACCCGTCTCTCGCAGAGGGCTATATTCACATCTTCCCCCTTCGATGTTGGTTTGATAGTATTTACCACTGCATGTCATGCCCTCGACTGGATCCAAGGTCATTCACTCGGTGTGACTACACAGAATACTCTTCTCGCACAGTAATATCTTAATCAACAGGGGTAATGTCTTCAGAAACTTGCCCTGGAAACCTTTAAAGAATCTCTGCTCTTCTTCAGAGTAGGAGACAAACTGATCAATGGCAATTTCTTTCACAAACCCTCCTAGCACACTGTCCACCCAGTGATCCTTCGTGTGAGTGATGGTATTATCAGTCCTTTCCAGCTACTGGATCAGCCCTAGAGTCCACTGAGTGACTCGTTCGTCCTTCCAACACTTTTGGAACTCTACGAGCCTTGCTAGCCACTCCTGAAGCTCGATTGAAAACGTCACAAAGAAAATTTTGTAGCTTTCCATAAGAATGTACCTATCTTTCCAATTTTCCATCGTTAACCTCGTGCTGCGATTCTCTTTTATCGCAAATTCCTGAATCTTCTTTTCAAACCAATCTTCAATTTCCTTCCTCTTAGGCTTCTAGTACTCTCTTGTCATTACCTGATCCCTCTCTCAAAATGCCCCTGGTCCCGACAACGAAACCTTTTGTTGGCTTGAGGGGTCCTGACCCAGGTTTAGAGGTTAAGGTTTTCCAACGAACCCCTATACTACTGGCCCTTTCGACAGTGACATGCTTGTGTAGGTCAAAGTCTCACCCGAAGCAGTATGGGTGGGTACTGGAACCAGGTTTCCGCACCATGAGAGAGGATAGGTAAGCCAAGCAGAGCTGAGTCTGGCTTTATAATGACCAGATCGCCTATCTCAGAACCGGATCTATAGATCTCCTTCGCATCCACATGCGCAAGGTCAAATATACTTACTGTACTCAACAAATCATATGCTTCTAAAATAGTAGTGCAACATTATAGTTATTATTTGCATAAAACATAACGGAATAGACCCAGATGCAGAAGAAACACTTAACACGATACTTTCGTAGCTTAACATAGAATATGCATAAAAAAGCAGTTATCAAGGATTCACATCAATAGTAAAAATACATTTAGCTACGCAACAACCTTCCTCATTCATTAATCCTTCAGTTCCTTCTTACAATACCCAAACTCGACCTGCACACACAGCAGCAAGATCCACAGACAACAGGACTTGGGATCTCCGGGCACACAGCCAGCAGGAGTCCTTTCCCCAAAAACCCAAACAGATCTACTAAGCCACAATTTTCATCAAGATCTCATCATCTTGCCTTATAATTCAAAATTTCCCTCTATTTATAACAATTTAGCCTAATCTTTCCTATGGTCCGCAAACGGTGGTTTACGGACTCTAAGTCTACCCTTTGACCCATTACAATGCTTTCGGGCCTTTGACCCACCCCAAAACCCCTGCGCTAGACTAATTATAATAAAAAATATACAAAATTGGACCAGTTTCGCAGCTTGCAGGAGACCTTGTTCCAATAATGCTGCTAAAATGGATTTTCATATAGGGCTTCCATGATCTCATCGTCCATGAATTCAACATCTCCATAAAAATTCTCAATATTTTCAATAAAACTATCAACATGTTTACAACAATTCTAAACTAATATTAAGGATGGACAAGATTCTTTATACCTTTCAAAGAATATGGTATGAAAATCCTTTAAACAGTAAATAAAGCAGGATAAAAAATTTCATACCAAGATCAAGCTTCATCTTCCAGAGTGGCCATGAATATATTCATCAAGAAGTATTCAGGAAAATCAATCTTTAATCTATGCACATGCATGTGAAATCTCACCAGATGAAGAGCAACATCATTACCTTTCACATTTTTGAACATACGAAAATTCCTTTGCCAATATACCTTAGGCATTTTATTTGGGAAACCTGGAATGTGATATCGGCTCATGGGAGAATACCTTCTTGCAACAATTTCCATCTTGAAAATTCTTGAAGCTACTGATCTTTATGCAGTAGAGTCGCCATGAAATGTTGATTTTCTAGATCTTTCAGTGAATGGAGTCGCGAGGTGAATGGTTCAACCTTCATATGTGTCCAAATTTTTTTCACCATCAACAATCATATCTGAAATTGGACGATATTTCTCAGGGAAGATATGATCTTACTTTTTCTTCTCCAGTTGAGTCGCAAAATTTTTATCACTCGGATTGAACCTCAAGGCTGGGAGAGGCAATCCCAAGGTAACCTCAAACCAAACTTTGGACTTGGTATCTGGCCCTACCAAGTCAGAGAGGGATCTCTCAATAAAATCATAACCAAGAGGGCTGGATGAAAAATATTATAGGCTAGCTAAGGAGTAAAGGGGGTTTTGATTTTGATTTTAGGGTTTTGTTGGATCAGGAGGAGCCAAACAGCTAAGGCAAGGAGATTAGGTCAAAATCTGCAGGGGTTTGAAGGGGAAAGGTAGGTAAAAGGTTTAGAAATTAAAATATGATTGTGTAAGGTGAAGATACTGGTGAGGAGCTAGGGAAAGCATGTGAAATGCATTTTCCCTAAACTAAAGAGAGTGAACACATTATACTAAATTTCCCAAAACAGAGCATAAAAACATATGAATTATTCCTTTCAAACTTGAAATCTTGTATATTATCGACATGAAATGGTTTATGAAATAAAAATACATTCAAACAAATTGATAACAGAGAGGAAAATGTGTCTTAAATTTATACCACATGGATCCCAAGAAAATAGCTGCAAATTTCTATTAATGTCCAAGCCAAATTGATATACAAAGATGTCTCTTGATATGCCAAAGCTCCAAGTGAGTCCAACCTATACCAATGACCAAGAAAATACATCAAATAGACTTCAAAACAACTTTCCCTAGCCTCAAGGAGTCAAATCCATGAAAGGAGGAGCTGTTTCACCTACTCCCAAACAAGAATTTGAAGACTAGGAAAACTCAACAATTTGCCTCTAAAAGAGAGGAAACTGATTCATTTTACCTCCTAGTAGACTTATTTGATGAATTTACCCTAGATAAAAGTGAAAAAATGATATTTACATCCACATTGACCATTTACATCAGTAATTTTCCCATTTACTAAATCAAAAAGTCAAAAAGCCAAAAATGCTAAAAACAATGAAAATTGTCAATTCCTTGGTAAACGTGCAATGCCATGACAGAAAAAATGACCTGTCTTGCAGACAACTTTTGGAGGCCTTAATGATGTCAAAATGAGCTCCATGATAGCTCATTAGAAATATCTGAGTCAAGTTTCCAAATATGCCTCCAGTTTCCCAAATGGTGTCCATCTGCCTTGTCAAAAACCTATTCTCCCAAGATTGGTAAACGCGGAGTGCCAGGGTAAAAAAGAGGGCAGAAACATGATTTTTGATGGTTTTTGGTCTTTTTGAGGGACCAATTTTGCTCCAAATCTCCTAAAAATTTCTAAGGTTAATGTACTCATCACTAGGAACATGAAAATGCTGACAATTTACCAATTGGATTCCTCAAAAAAGAGCGCAATGCCGCGTTTAGCACATTTATGCATGCTAAACTGTCCCAAAAATAAAAATTTACACAAAGTGTCAAAATTGGAATTTTCTTGCTGATCAAGGGTTGGAGGCTTGGAGGGACACCTCAGAAAGAATATTCAACTTCTCTTTTTCCTTTGACTCAGTTAAAGCCTGAATCTTTGCATGGGCACGTTTGAGCTTGGCCCCTGCAATCCTGTTTCTCATTGGATAGTGCTTTGCCATCTTCCTCTGAATATTAGTGTCCTTCTTGGATTTATCTAACAAGATATCGAGATGCAAATTGTCTCTCTCAAGCCAAGACTCTCTGTCTTCGTCAATATCTATGGAAAGCAACTCACTTGGAGTAAGCTGCTCTGCCAATTCTGCCTCTTTTTTCCTTTCCTGGGCTAAAACCCTGTTCAGTCCAACGGTCCTCAGTCTCTGTCTAGGAAGATGATCTTCCTCGTCATCACTATCATCAAATCTGCCCAAGGTCTCATCCAGAAAGGCCTTGGCCTTTTCGGCCTCTCGCTGAGCACTGATTGCCCTGACCTCACTGATGGTCTACTTTGTCTTTAGCTACTGATTCTTTAGCTCAAGAAATTAAATCACATTCCTTGCTCTACCAAGATTCGCTTGAAGCTCACTAATCTTGGCATGCTTGCCTTTGATCAATGTATTGATGATTCTAACCTCATCCTCATCATCAAGGTCAATCAACTGAAACTCCTGCTCTGTTTCATGTTTGTCCTCCTGCTCAACAATGATAGGCTTTGTAGCCTTTTCCTTGCCCTTATCTATCTGTTTTGTTGATGAAGAAGGCATGGCCCCTTTCACACCATGTGAATAAAACACATGCATGTGGCCTCTCTGATATGTTAAGGAAAATGGCTCAATATCAGTCAATTTGTTGCAAGCTGCCTTAATGTCCCTTTCACTGCTTGATGCTCTAGTATCATGATGTGATGGTGAAGGGTTGTAGAAAGGTGATGAGGTAGGATCAACATGAGGTGAATGGATGTGAGTGGGTGGTGATGTCTGAGCAACGGGATGTGATGGATAAGTGGATACGAGAGGATGAGATGATGAAGGAATATCTTGGTCATGATGAATAGGTGGGGTAGTGAAAACCTCATTTTCAATGAATGCATCCCATGGAATGTTTTTCTGCTGAAGCTAATGCATGACCACCATCTTGATGAGTGAATGATGAAAAAGGATCTGCATTTGCTGATTGAAATCCATCTTTTGCACAATGTAAGCCATCTTTTCAATGCTACAGAAAAGATAGTATGGTATGTGTAGCATTCTAACTCTAGTGAAATGCATAAGAATATGGATATGATATGAGAAGAGGAGGGAAAACCTTCCCTCACAAGTGAAGTATTTCATTATTATCCTCATCATTTGCACATACTGGTCAAGGAGAAGAGAAAAAGGGAATATGGACTTGTTGTGATATTTATACCTAGGTTTGAGGTATGGTTCAAAATAACTCATGTCCAAGTTTGCTTGTTTAAACCACCTCTCTCCCACACTAGGTATCCCTGTAGCAGCTGCAATGGAATTGGTGGAAATATTTAAAGTAAACCCAACAAGATCGACCTGCTTGTCATGTCGATTGATGATGAATAATCTTGTTAACTCTCAGTGATGTTGGACTTGCTGCACTCTCTCACAGAACTCAAATCAGCCCACATGTTTAAAGCAAGAAATAGTGAGAGGAGAGGCCATGATTTCCCTTGTGGTGATGGGTTTAAATCTATTTATTTTCCCTCCCTTGTGATTGTTTCTCCTTGGAATTTGTGCCTCACCAACAATGCCACTATCCTCTTCTTCAGACATTTTAAAATTATGATTTGTGAAACCCTAAAGTGTAAGTGAAATGAAATGAGGGGAAACTGGATGAGATAACTAGCTTGAAAGGTGAAGGGAATGAGTGTAGGGAAAAACTAGATCAATGAAATCCCTAAATCAATGAAAATACCTTGTTTATGAATGATATTTATTTTAGGAATATGAAATAAGGGTATACATAGTGATCAGAAGCTTGTAATTAGGGTTTCCATTTCAATTCATTTAAGAATGACCAAATAACTTAAAATAAAGGTTAAAATATGTAATTACTGCTATGAGGGCTGTTTGGAGGGTTTTGGAAAAGTTTGGAGAATTTTTGAAGTGATTTGGGTTGCTAGATCACTCAACAACCTTCCCTGGTTAGGCGAGTAGCGCCACTGGTGAGCGCGCAACGATTTTCCAAATGCACAGCGTCAATCTACAGGTGCGCAGTGCCTTCACAAATCATGTTGAAAATTTTGGGAAAGGGCACAACGCCAAGGTACAGGCACGCAACGCTAGTGCAAACGTGCAGCGCCAAATGCAGAACACGCAACGCCAAGAAAATTAGCCCAAATTCGCTCAAAAACTCACAAATTTCTTCTTTTCTGAATGCTTCTTACACTTTTAAAGGAAATAATGATTCTTTTCGAAATTTTTGATGAGATTTTATAGGCATGTGGATTTAATATAACTTGAAAAACCACTTTTCTAATGTTTGAAGTCTTCTTCCTTTTATCACTGATACTCTTTGACACTTTTTGCATTGCAGGCTGTATGAAGTCATGGAGTTGGCTTTTCATTTGCTCATTGAGGCTTGAAGTAATGGCTTTGACAACTTTGGGATTTAATTATTACATATAGTAGCATAAATTACATCTGAAAAATTAAAATAAATTACATAAGTGACTTTTTATCAAAATGACATTTTGATAAAAAGTCCCAAAACTGAAAACACAATCTTTAAAACATAATGAAACCATCATGATGATCTTGTTTAATCCCTCTCATATATGTGTTGACCTCATCGAAATGAAGGAGTGACCTTGATAAATTCAAAACCCTAATGACCTAATGAAACTACTTTTGACCTGATTTTGAATGAGATTTTGACTTAAAATATTTTCAAGTGAAAAGAGCATTTCATAGGTGTTTTTATGCTCAAAGAGACATGAGAATGAGTCAGCCAAAATGATTTTCTGAGGGAGAAAGAAGCTTATTTGACCAAGACAATCTCCAGTGGAACAATTTTATATCATGACCTAATATAATGATGAAAAATTTATTCAGTATGGGACACCTAAGATGCACATGCAAATGTGTTTTGATCCCTCGTGGAAGTATGCAAATACTGACACTAACAGAACCAGTTGTTGATTTCATCAAAAGATTCTATAAGCTTTACCATAAAATTCCTTCTGATTGTAAACCCCTTGTAGCAACAACTAAGGTTGGATTCTCAAAGGACTTTGAGGATGAGTTTTCTATCATGTTGAGAGAAAGGACATCCCGAACCTTAGAGTACATGCAAACTAATGCTATAGAGGTCGAAGAAAATAGGTCTGCATCTACTAAGTTGAAAGCTAAAGCCGAGAAAGCCCAAAATAAATTACAAAATCAGGAAGCATCTTCTTCTAAATCTAAAAGGGAAGATGCAAAAATTGATGAAATCACAACACTTTTTAGAAATTGAGCCAATATAATTTCAAAGATTGAAACTCAACCAAGAACAGTTCAAAAAACAATTTCCAGACCACAAACACAGGTCCAAGGTCAATATGAAAAGGATGCTCCGTTTCAAATTCTTCAGAGGCGTCATAATGACCAACAAGTACCCACATCATTGTTGATTGAAGATAAAAACCTAGATGTAAATACTTTTTCTATTATTGAAGACATTAATAATGTAAATCATACATCCCTTCAGATTGCCACTGTCCCTGTTTCCCAAAGCCAAACCCCTCAAGAAGACCAAGATACTTCTCAGGTTTCTAAATATCAAGATTTTATGAGTTTTTGATTGAAGAACTCATTAAAATATATGAATTAAGACCTAGAGCTGGTCCTGGTAGACCTCTCAAAAACACTGTAATAATTGAGCCTCAAACAAAGACTGTCGAAACTCAAACTACTTTTGTTCAACCTCTAAATCAGTGAAATGATTCTGCTCATATTGAAAAAACTATATTGACTGCCTTTAATCTTGAAAAAGAATTGCAGAGAGTTAAAATCCCAATTCCAATTTCAGAACTTTCTAAAAACCCAAGCTATAAAAGTCAAGTTGCAAAATGGATCCAACACTCTAGTGTGGATGCTGAAGGAGATATTATCAATCTACAAAATGAAAGACCCACCATAGCTTTTGGTCCTAGTTCTAATATGATTGATGAATCCATACCACCTTTCTATGTGACTTTAAAAGTGCATGACTCTTTTCTTTACAACTATATGCTTGATTCAGGTTCTTCACACAACTTAATGCCTAAATTCATCATGGAACAACTTAATTTAGATATCACTCAAACCTATCACGACTTATATACCTTTGAATCTAAAAGAGTTCAATGTTTAGGACTTATTAAATATCTAGTGGTCACTTTTCATCAAATACCAGTTAAAAGTGTAGTATTAGACATAGTTGTCACTGACATTCCTCCCAATTTTGGAATGATTTTATCGAGATCATGTTGTACAAAATTGGGAGGAAGTCTTCAAATGGACATGTATTTTTCCACTATTCCTGTATATGGTGGAGAGAGCCTTAGGTTATATAGAGAATTCAGATTCCTAAAAACTGTGTGCAAAGATGATCATGCTAGAAATCATCCTATTTATGCAGTTGATTAGGATTTTAGTTGTTTTAAACTATCAGCAGATATTTCATAGAATTATCAACTTAAGATTGAGGATATAGTTGAAACACCTAAATCAGTTCAAAATGGAAATTATACTTTGATGGATCTTGCACCAAGGATGGTGCTAGATCAGGTGTAGTCTTGATTTCCCCTGATAAAGAAAATATCACTCAATCATGCAAGTTAGATTTTGAGGTCACAAATAACGTTGATGAATACAAAGCTTTTATCCTAGGATTACAACTTGCTAAGAGTTTAAAGGTTCAAAATTTGAGTGTCTTCATTGATTCAAAACTTATAGTAAGACAATTTAGGATTCTTTGTCAAACAAAGCACCCTAGACTCAGATCTTACAGAAATGAGATTTGGGACACCATTGAAAATTCCTTTGATACTTTCAATATCACTTATATTCCTAGAGATGAAAACATACATGCAGATTCATTAGCTGTTTCAGCTAGCTCTTTTAAAATTCCAGATCAATTTCAAATTCAATATTAGATACAAATCAAATATAGGCTGTCAATACCAAACAATCTTAAACATTGGAAAATATTTGAGGACGGTGAACAATTAAAATCCTTTGTACAGGTCATTGAGAAATTTTATGTATTGCAAATTGAAGAGGATAATTCAGATAATAATGAAGCTGCCGAAGACAAAGAAAATTCAAAACTAAAATCAAAGGTAGTTGATCATGATATAATTAAATTATCAAATAATTTTATCCCCAAGGGACTTGTTCCCTTAGAAAAAAATGTTTGATCAAAACGATGTTCCGAAAAATCCGTTCTCTGCTTCACCAAAAAATGACATAGAAGACACTAATATTGGTACTGATGAGGAGATTAAAAACATTAAACTTTGTGCATCATTAACTCCTAAACTTAAATCTAAATATATCAAACATCTTAAGAATTACAAAGATGTATTTTCCTAGTCTTATTTTGATTTAAAAAATTATGACACATGTTTAATTGAGCATGAAATTCCACTAAAACCAGATGTAAAACCTTACCAATAGAAATTAGGAATGATGAACCCAGTTCTGCTTCCCACAACAGAATAAGAACTGAAAAAAAAATTAGATGCCCAAATAATTGTCCCATTAAGATACTCTTGTTGGGTTGCCAATTTAGTCCTTGTGAGGAAAACGAACAGTGGAATAAGACTCTGTGTGTATTTTAGAAACCTTAATAAAGCATCCTTGAAAGATAATTATTCACTCCCAAAGATGGATCAATTACTTCAAAAAGTGTTAAGTGCTAACCGACTCTCTATGTTTGATGGATTTTCTAGTTATAATCAAATATTGGCGAACTCGTAAGACATGGAGAAGATAGCTTTTACCACACATTGGGGGACATTCATGTATGCCCAGATTCCTTTTGATCTATCAAATGTAGGAGCAACATTTTAGAGAGCCATGGAATTGGATTTTTTCGGGAAGGTAAACAAATTTATTGTTATTTATATTGATGATTTAACTGTTTTCTTTGAATCATATCAGAAACATCTCAAGCACTTGAAGAAAGTTTTTGAAAGGTGCAGGAAGTTTGGAATTTATTTGAATCCCAAAAAGTCATTATTCACCATTAAAGAGGGTAAATTAATATGTCATATTATTTCAAAAGATGGAGTAGTTATTGATCCCAAAAGGGTGTCTGTTATTCAATCATTATCATTACCTACAAATAAGAAAGAGATTCAAGCTTTCTTAGGGAAAATTAACTTTTTGAGAAGGTTTATACCAAACTATGCAGAAATAGTGAAGGACATAAAATATATGCTAAAAAATAACCATGAAGTCAAATGGACTATTCCCTCAAGATTTTCATTTGAACAAATAAAGAAAGCCATCTCTGAAGCCCCAACCTTAGCCAGTCCAAACTATTATGAACCTTTCAGCATGTTCTCTTTTGCTTCTGAAACCACCCTTGCTATTGTCCTTTTGCAGAAGAACGAAGATTATCATGATCAACCTATATCATTCTTTATTAAGGTCATGAGAGATGCAGAACTCATATATGATTTTATAAAAAAAAAAGCCTATGTCTTAGTTCAAGCCCTGTAATATTTTAGAATGTATATCCTCCATTCTACTATCATTGATTATGTGCCAAATAATGTTGTAAAAATAGTCCTCACACAACCAGACACCGATGGTAGAAGAGGAAAATGGATAACTCAAATCCTTGAGTTTGACCTTACCATTAAAACTACCAATTTAGTAAAGGGGTAGGGTTTAGCTAAATTGTTAGTTGAATCCAATTGTAAAGTCTTGGGCATAATCTCTATTTTTGAAGTTTCAGAGAAGCATCCACAAGAAACTTCTTTATATTTGGAAAGGAAGAATCCACAAGAACCTTCCTTAAATGGAGAAGGGGATAATCCACAAGAACCTTCCCATGGAGTGCAAGGAAAGAATACACAAAAATCTTCTCCTTCAACTCAAACAATCCCTGTTCATATTGATGAGAAGTTTATTTTATCATATTGGTATGCAGATATTGTTCATTTTCTGTTCCATTTTGAATGCCCAACTCAGTTTTTCAAAAAACATAGCAAAAAACTCAAGTTGAAATCCATCAAATACCATATTATCAATTCCAACTTATATTGGAAGGATCCTCTTAATATTCTACTACTTTGCTTAACAGAATCTGAAACTGAAGGAATCATTGATCAGTTTCATGTAGGAATATGTGGGGGCCAATATGCTTGGAGAGAAAAAACATACAAGATACTTAGAGCGGGATTCTATTGGCATACTTTGTTTTCACAAGTAGGATCAAAAGTTAGAGCCTATGTTCCATGTCAGATGTTTGCTGGTAAGAAAAAAATAGCAACCCTTCCACTAGTTCCAGTAGTCATATCAGCACCTTTTCTACAATGGGGATTAGATTTTATAGATGAAATCCAACCAGCCTCCAGTAATCAACACCGATGGATCTTAATTGCTACTGAATATATCACCAAGTTGGTGGAAGCCATTCCTGTAAGAAATGCTACAGATTCAATTGTAATAAAATTCATTGAAGAGAATATTTTTTCCTGATTTGGTTTCTCATAGAAAATAGTCACTGATAATGCTACAACATTCAACAACATTAAAATGATAGAGTTCTACCAGAAATAACAGATTTTACTCCATCACTCAACTCCCTACTATCCACAAGGAAACGGACTTGCTAAATCATCTAACAAGAGTCTAGTAAAGGTAATCAAGAAAAATTTAGAATACCACAAGAAAAAATGGGACAATCATCTGATTTATGGAGTTTTGGAAAACATAATTTCTCCCACAAGATCAATAGTTAAATAATCCATTCCAATAAGTTTATGGAAAAGATGCTATTTTTACAACAAATTTAGCTTTTCCTGTGCTCAAGTTTCTACAAGAATATACTGATGAACCTGCTGATTTCTCTAGAAGGATTAATCATATTATTGTGATGAATGAAAACATAGATGAGATTCAGTATAAAATAAAGAAATATTAGAATAAAATGAAGAGTCTCTTTGATAGAAAGACAATGGAAAGAGATTTTAGAGAAGGAGATCTAGTCTTAAGATGGGATGCTAGGAGAGAAGATAAAGGAAAACATGGAAAGTTTGACAATTTATGGTTTGGGCCACTCATCATTGCAGAGGTAAAAGGAAACAACACATTTTTTCTATAGAATCTTGAAGGACAGTTTTCAACATTGCATGCCAATGGTAGATTTTTGAAACAACATATCCAGTACTGAAGGAGATCATACATCATCATTGTACATAATCATTTTCTTTTATCATTTGAAGTCTGTTTGTTTTCTACAACAAAGACTCCAAATCCCAAGGAGAAGGCACATGGAACTGCTTGTTCTTGACATCCCACAGGAGGAAGTAGACCCTAGCTAGAGCCGATGTTGTAACATTATTTTTTTTTTATAAGTTATCATAAGTAGTTAAATAATTTTGAAAATGTTAAGGTAGGATATGGATGCAAAAGAATGAAAAAAGTTAAAAAATGTTAGGAAAATTATTATGTTTTGTAGGCATCCATGTCAATAAAATGTTAGGTGTTAGATGCTCTAAATAAAGAAGGAAAATTAAAATAAAAAAGTTAGGGAAGAAAAAAGAAAAAGGAAAGCTTCTTTCTGTTTTAAAAATATTGATTGGTTGCTAGTCTAAATGCACCCATGGAAAAAAATATTTGTATGGTATAAATCCTGATTATTAATTACATATTCTAAAGTTTTAAACCATATTATATACCCCACCATGCATTTCCATTAATCGTATATCCCAGTCATATATTTCCCTAATATCACTTCATTAAAAAATTTCCTTACATTTCCCTTCATAATTCCCGATGTTTTATTTAATAAGTCCCGAACCCACTTCCACATCAGTACATTTATCATCCCTGCACATTCCCAAAATATTTGATGATCATCGTCGCACATGTCGGCATCAAACGACCCTCATGGCCTTTCGGCGCCCCTCCGCCATCTGAAGTTTATCACCGATGGGGCCTGAAAAGAACTATATTTGGAAACCACCCGTGTATACGTGTCAATGCCATATGAGTTTGGACCCCCTAGGCGCAAAACCGTAGACCATGTTACCCCCTGAAAACTGTTTCCAGTATACCGCTTACCTTGATGACCATTGTGCACCGCTCCTCCGTTGCCACCTCATTAACCGTTATCCACTTAAACGATTTCCCTCCATAATTTCGTTGTAAACTTAATCACCTATCTGTTAACTCGCGTCATCAACGGAAGCACAAATTTTTCACTATCAAACCTTCTAAATCTCTCTGCAAACCCATTTTCTGATTATAGGCTATTATACTTTGTTGTTTGGAGGTTGCCTATTGATCCAGAGACACTACAACTGTGTGAGCACGTACGATATTACCATTTTTCATTCTCTTCCCTCTTCTTTCTCACTGAAACTTCTTTCTTCCCTCTGTTCCACTGTCAGCTATTGCCATTATGCCTCCCAAGGATAAAGATCTCGAGGATAACATTAATCCTTTGATTTTCCCTCCTCCATACCTTCATCATATCCATATGGCTGACAGAGATTATAGAATCTATGAAACACACTCTGATATCGACATTCTTGAGATGTACTATTAGGTAGAAGACAAATGGATTGAGAAATAAGATGAAATCTAGCTCTAGGAGTATAATCTTCCCCATTTTGTCTTTCCTCCTACCCATAATGCTCCTAATTTCATTAGGAAATGTCATGCCTCCTACTTTCCTAGCCAGAGAGCCATAGTCAATTCTAATGCCCAAGTTCTGTTTACCATAACCCCTCAGGCCATTGAACATATGATGCTAGCTCCCACAGTTGATAATGGTGCCCCATTCTGTCATGAAACTCTGGTTGAAATATATCATAGATTAGATCTTGCCAAGAAAACCCAAACCTTAGAACTTTTCCTAGCACAAGATGTTGTATTTCCTCAAATAAATCCTCCTTATCCTTCATCCTTATTCCTTGAGAGAACCAAGCAAATAACCACTGTCCTATCCTACCTGCTTGGATACTACTCTGATCAATACATAGATGAGGCTATTATAGGATTTTTGTTTATCTTGTCTAATGATGCCAAGCCTTCCATAGTGTTCAATTTCAATCACTTCCTTGCAGAATCCATTCATCAGCAATTTATTGATTTCAAAATAGAGGAGGTATTTAAATATACCTCTGTTTTAGTTTATATGTTCATATACTTCCAAGGAGACAATATGAAATTTTCATTGTAGAAATTAAATGATAAAGGAGACTAGGAGTCATAATTTTTCTGGACCACCTTGGTGATGAAAGAGATGAATGAATTCACCTACAAGCAGTTCATTGAAATGTTTTTCCACCCAGCTATAAGTCTTCTAAAAAATAGATAAGAATCGAGAATCAGTGAAGAAATTTAGAAGATATTGCAGCTGACAGAACAGGTTCAAACAGGAGATTGGAAACAGTATGAAAACTACACTGAAATAAGAGTTTTTGGATGTGAGCTACAACCATACAAGTTGCCCAAATTCCTCCCAACGAGGATTTTTTCTTTGGAATTCATCCGGCAGATTATCAACATGGATCAGGTACATTTTGTGGCTACCAAGAAGAAGTCTCAGTTCAAGCTAAAAACTCATATTGGCCCATTCATATGTAATAGAAGAAAAGAAACAGTAGAGGCAGATCAACTATTAAATAAAATGCAATTTTATTTAAGCTTCACCTGGTCATATGACCCATTAGGCATTGTGTCGAAATTAAGGGTAGAAACCAAATCTACTCCTTACTTTCACACACCAAGGCCAAAGATAGAGCAGTATAAAAACAAGCTAGAGTGGATAGAAAAAACATTGCATGAAGAAGAAGAACAACCAGTTTCATCTTCAACAGTGCAGACTCCAAAAAATCAGTAAAAAACAGATAAAAGGAATAGAGAATAAGGGTCTCCTTCAGAGATATACATCTTCAACAAACGATTCAAAATTATGTATAGAAAGAAGGTTGAAATTAGTTCCAGACTAAGTATTAACATGTATTCAGAGCATCAGACCCCTGTCAACACTAATGAGCCTCTTATATCCTCATTGATAGGAGAGAAGTCCACACAGTCTCCTACTACTTCTATGAATACTTCAGATTAGCAGCGGATCATGCAAATAGGTACTTCAACTTCAAGCAAGCCAGAGAAGAGCACCATGGACATCTTCAAGGAAATAAAAATAAAAAATGAAGCCTTGAAGATAAACACATATAAACAATTCTGGAAAAGAACTTCAGGTGCCCAAAGTAGGCTATTTTCAGCCTTTGATATGAAGAAAGGAAGAATGCTAATGGAATTTCTTCAAGCACAAGTTCCTCGGCCTAAAGGAGAAGCAAACTACAAAAATACATCTCTTGAGTTTAATGTCAGTGAAACACATCCCATTGATCAAATGGAGATGCATAAACATACTGGAGAGATGATCTTCTCAACTGTAACGAACACTGCCATGTATTTTTCTAAAATGCAGGTTGCACTATCAAATGTCAAATCACAACTCAACATGGAGAAAGTCTTAGCTTTTTCCAAGGACACCAGAATTAAAACCTTGAAATATTTGGTAATCAGGTTGGGTTATGACCCTGCAAATGTGAATGTTGCAGAGGATTTAATCAAGAAAAAGAATGTAGACAATGTAGCATTGAGGAAGCAATTGAGATTACCAGAAACGGAAGACCCTTTAGCCAAGGAAATTGAAGAAACAGAAACATAAAAGGCAGGTATGATGAAACTCATTCCTTAACAGAGTACACAGTTGAAAAAGATGGAAACAAAGATGTAAAAATGGATTAAGGAAAGCAAGAAACCAATCAAGAAAGTTTCTTCTTTAGAAGCACTTCCAATGACAGTTATTACCACTTCCATAGCTGCTACTACCAGTAAATGAGATTCTGCGAATTAGTTAGCCTCCACACTCCAAAACATGACTTTACAGACTGAATAAATAAAGAAGCTATAGGAAAAAATGAAAATTCTTGAAGATCAACAGAAGAAGTATGATACTTATCATGCATTAGAGCTTCAGAGAGGTTAAAACCAAGTTGAAATATGGAAATATTCAGCCACTGAAGCTTCCATTGGCTACACCCTGGGCAATGTCAAAGAAATCATTTGGAATAACATTTTTGAAGAGATTAATGGAATCTGGCCGTCTATCAAGATCATGTTTGAGTAGAAAGAGTTAATAGAAAAGGAAAATCAACTAATTTATGATGTAAACACTCAACTGAGAGAAATTCCCAAGATAGCCAATAGCATCGTAAAATTTATAAACTCTAAGGAAAAACAAGATTTGGATGAGATAGGGGTAGATGACAGGACTGAAACTATCCTTGAAATAAAGAAATTTCTGATTAAAAATAACTTGGTAGTACGGTTAACAGAAAAATGTCATATTCTGGATATGACAATCAACAGGTTTCTTACAAGGATTGATGCATTGATTAAAAAGGCATCCCATCACTGTTTGCTATAAATGAAAAAATAATGCCTAGGGAGGATTATATGAAGAAGCTCAAAGAAATAACAAGGTTTGCATATATGTCTTCTATTCAAGGTTCTATGACAGGTAAAGCATTTTATAAAGCAGTTGAAAAATCAATTTTATTCAACATGAAATAAAACACATTTTCACTATAAAACCAACTTTTACAAAGTACACTGAGGTAGATGAAATCTATCGCAAGGTTATTAAAGCTTCATTTTTGGATGAAGAGCGATGGGACAAGCTTTGTGAATACCAAGAGTAAAGAACAAGTCATCGTGCCAACACAACACTTAGTTTCGCCAGTACAACAATTAGTTTTGATAGCGCATTACTAAAAAGGTGGTGACTCAGCAAAAACTTTCCAGCATAACAATGCTAGAATGCAAATCCGCTTCTTTTAGATCGTTTTTCTTTCCTTTCTGTTCATTTTTAGAAAATGTAGTTTGCCTCATCACTCAAGCATTGATTATTATATTTTACATTTTGTAAAAATACTTCATTCATTGAAGTATCCGAGGTTGCACCCTTGGATAAGCGAGTTTTTGTAAACAAAAATTGTACAAGTATTTTTTATCATCAATAATACAAGCAGTATATGAACTTATCTCATACAACTCTGTCTTTTCTGTGAGTTTTTCCAATTTTCAGTCATTTTGTTTCTTCATATATTTAATTATTATCAAGATAGCTAGGTGAGGTTGATTATTTTTCAGCAAGATTATAATTCCCCCTGAATTTATTACTATTATAAAGAATGATTTACTTGCAATCTGTTGATGTAAATCTCTTTTATTTATAAATTGTTAGTATCTTGGTGATGTTAGATATATTTTGTTGAATTTTTAGACATTGATTAAAATTTTTCTAGCTTATGGTTTATTGAATAATTCAATTTGAATATTTAATAATCATATTCTCTTACATAAGTCCACTTAATCGACTTATAAAATTTTAATCACTATGTGAGATGAACAAGCAACCCTTATTTATAATTATTGATACTCTCCATCAGGTTTAAATACATAATTGTTTGCTAAAATTTATCTTATACATTGGTCCTCCAAAAATCACAAAATACAAACAAAACATTATAGATTCTTTGGCATGATTATTGACCACAATCGTCTTAAAGGACAACACTTTGGAATGTCCGAAGGGAGCTTCATGGGCATGGGTGGCCATATTGGGTTTTGTGCAATAGGGTTGTTTGTTAAATTGGTTAGATTCGACAATTTTAACAAAGCTAAGAATGGAGTTTGCAAGTTGAGAGCCATTGCACACTGTGAAGACACATTGTTCTAGTTAGGTATAGGGTTTGTCTGCGACGTACCCAAATCTGAGTTCACTTGGCTTCCCAAATGGGTAGCGCTCCTCTACCCCTTTGGGGTTGTGGGAGGAGTGGAATGTGGTGACCCTATGGGTGTAATATTCCATAATTTCCACATGATATTTGGAATATTAGAGTTCTTAATTTCCTTATTTAATTAAGTAAATAAAAGGGTGGAGGGACCCATAATCCTCAAGATGAATAAAGATCAACTTTTTACGTGTGAATGTGGATTAATTAAACATAGATCTACATAATGGAGTAGTGGAGCAACTACAAATGTGAATGGAGTGGAGATCATGTCTCATTAATGAGATAGATCATGGAGGTTGAAGTAGTCAACTGAGATCATGGAGGGAATATAATGTAAGATCATAGAGAATTCATGATGAAATGATGGAGGAAGTAGTGCATTTAATGCACAAATGAGGGAGAGGGCGCACATTTCATGTAGACATGATGGAGGACTTGGAGAGACAACGTAATCAACCATGGAGGATTGTGTCCACATGAACAACGCAGTTTAGAGGTAGGCCAGGGTTTGGGAAGGCTCACTTTATATATAAAGGAGATGAAGGCAACATTGGAGGTATCCTTGAGTTTATGATTTGAGATTTGTTTAGATCAAGATTTTTCAGGTGACATCTCCATGCATTCTTATGTTGTTTAGATAATTTTGTAGTGTTTTTTAGCAGAGGTATTCCCGAGCGGGAATCCCACCCTTACCCTTAGAGGAATTGTGTGCCTACTTTGGGAAGGTTATTTTGAGCTTCCATTCACCATCAGGCATTGGTGCCACACTATTTCCATTCTCTACAGGACACATACTTTTAGGAATTACGCAATTTCTGAAGATCGGTTTGGGAGGTGGAGGTTGTCTTTAGTATTTTAGCTGGAGAACCGGTGAAGGATTATTCTTATCACCTTGGGCTTGAAGATATAATTTTAGGTCTTCATTTCAGATTTGGCATCAGGCCAAACTTTATTGACCTCCTATCATCAGTAGTCCCATCAAGGATTAAGAAGTCCATCATTGCAGATCTAGAGGAGGAAGGAATTTGCTAGCATTTCAGCCTGTAATCCTATGAGGGATCATCCCCTCACCTTGCCATCACTGTTTCCATCAGCCTAGAGCCTATTGTAGCATATTTCAGTAGGCATAGAGTCTCTCCCTCTTTTAAATTTTAGTTTCTGTAGTAGTTTCATATTCAATTGCTGCAACTTGAAGGAGGAGGAAGAAGAGATAAGATCTCAAGCTCCTAGCTTGTAGATCTGAAGGAGGGATCAAACCTCAAAGCTTAGATCTATTTTTACAACCTATTTCAGCCATATTTGGATCATATCTAGCTTTATATCTGCATAACCCAATAGTCAAAGTATCAAACCCTAGGAGGGTGATTTTCCAAAGTCATAGATCTGAAAAATCCTTTCTGGGTTATCTTGGGTTCCCATAACATTGGCCAGATCTTGAATCTTGGCATCATCAGAGCTCTTGAGATCCATAGATCTAGATTTCCCTTTGCAGTAGATATATGTACTTCATCAGCAAAGGGGACAATGCAATATTTCTTCCTGCAGCTCTCCAGTTATGTAGTGCTAATTGTGGCATGCTTTCAGGGTGATTCTAGGTCATCTCTTTGGCTAGATTCCATAATATTTTTCACATTATGTAACTAAATATTCTCCACATAATAAAAAGGGTCATATTCTCTGTATATTCTGATGTTGTCTTTAGATTTATTTTTGACTTATTTTCAGTTCTTATATTGTGTTTTAGTATTACTACATTCTCACTTTTGGGTTATTACAGTGGTATCAGAGCATCATCTTTGGCTTAGCTTGTGGACACTTCATCTTTTGCATCAAAAGAAGAAGCAGATAGATGAGATCTATCATGAAGGAGGATTATAGTTTTTCCACTATTCTCTTTATATCCATGCAAGATCTCTCCAAAGAGGTCAAGAAAATGAAGAGAGGAAGGCAAAAGGAGGATCCAAGAAGAAGATTTGATGAGGAAGGTCCAACCATTTCCTATTAGCAACAAAGAAAACCGGAGAATCATAGATCTCCTCATAGATATACTATGCCCACTTTCTTTGAAGAAGGTGAATGGTATAGTCATGAAGAAAGAAGAAACATGGAACCTAAGACTCATGAGACTCTCAGTCTATATCTTGAAGAGTACAAATAACAGTGTAGATCATTCAAGGAGAAACTAACTCTCCAACAATTCTTCAAAATCAAAGAAGAAAGAGGATCCTATAGCAGCAATAGAAGAAAGAGGCACAATAGATTCTATTTGCCTAAATTTGATGTATCTTCCTCAAGCACTATTAAGGATTGGATGAAAGAGTTAGATACATTTTTCAGACTACATCCTATAGCTGAAGGAGAGGCTGTCCAAATTGCAACACTTCATCTTCAAGGTGAAGCCAATGATTGGTGGTTTGGTCACATGGATCATGCAAAAGTGACTAAATATTCAGATTTCTTTCACAAGTTGAGAAGGAAGTTTGATGTGAGAAAACTAGAGATGTGTCACAAAGAAACATTTCCTAAGGAAATAAGGGAGGTTGTCATTCTTGTCACTCTGGACAAGGGGTCAATACATTCACCACCAGCTGCAAAAGTACTTGTATCCGGAGAAGATACACTTGCATATTTGCAAGATAGTCTTGAGCTCTTGACATATAGAGTCCCATGCATGATTCAGGAGATGCATGAGGAAGAGGAGATAGATTCCAATGATGGTACATTGATAGAAGAGTATCCATCACTCTTACAAACATTTGGAGACACCATTGTTCTGGTTGGAGGAACTCTTGTGTTCTTGCAAGAGGTTCCCACACATCAGTTGATCCAAGGTATGCATGCACTTTCATCACATATTTTTTTAGTAGATCTTATTGAAACTTATGGGGACATGCCATCAGGGAAAATGCATAACCAAGGGTTAGAAAAAAATGCTAATTTGAAGCAACAACATATCACTACGCAAAGGACCCTTGCTCTAATCAAGGAAGAGATGAAAAAATGTCCCAGTTTGTCATTGTTAAACTACATTCAACCCTTCGAGTTGAAATGTAGAATTTTAGAATATGGGATGAACATGATCGTATGTACAATGGCTGGTTATGAGATCAACATTGTGCCTTGCTTCGAGATAGCATATACATTATCTTGTAGATATATAACACCATTAAGGAGTAGCAGTGAGAAGAGGAGGACTCATTCCTAATGGGAGAAATCATATGGCAGCTTCACTCATGAAGCAATGGAGAGAAAGATGATAAATGTTAGACATCTTGATATGGGAAATCTTTTCCCCTTTCAAGATGACTCTTTCTCAATGAGCATCTCACAGCTTAAAGAGAAACTTATACCTGCAACAGATCCAAACCCTTCTTGGTTTTGGAAGGCCATTGATGAGAAGAAGGTCTCATTAAGAGATCTCATTGGAGGTGCACTTCAAAATTTCATAGAGTGAAAATTTCTTCATCAGTTTAAGGTGGATGGTATTCTACAAAGTGAGGATACCATGTTTATTCAGAACATCATTCATCATCCACATGGAGATGAGTGCATGGGGATGATAAGCAAGGGGTTACATGACCACTTGCATATATATATCATGGGCCAAAAAGAAGCTTGGTTACACTGGTTTCTCTTGGGTGAGTTTGGTTACTACCCAAAGGCTCCTATTTCTTTGATCCATGCCTTGAAAAACACTCATGTAATGAAGGAGGCATGGCTGCGATGGTTGCTCTTGGATGAGTATGGTTACCACCCAATAAATCATATTTTCTTGACTCATGCCTTGTGTATCAATGATAGTATGCAACAAAGAAAGGCATGCTCATTTTTGTTGTCCTTAAGAGAGTTTTTCCATCACATGACATCTCCTATGTATATGTGTTTTGTATTGTGTAAAACTTTTTTATTGGTACTCTCATGATGTGTATTGATGGTTCTTACTTGTATTGGGCTGATGTGACATTCCACATGTCTATCAGTATGTTTTTACTCCATGATGCACATGAGGAGGTGAGAAGGCAGCAAGATCTCTTGTTGCTTTGGTTTCTTTTGGGGGAGTTTGGCTTGTCCATATTGCATAGGGGAGATGGAGGATGGTAGCAAGAGGCCCTACTCTAGTGGTTAATATTGGGAGAATATGGTTTGACATCCTTGTCTACCCATATGTCTCTATTTCTTATTTTGCATAATTTTGGAATGATGCTTGGATCCAACAAGGCCAAGAGGGCTAAAGATGAGGGCATGTCAATGCTCAATGTACTTCATGAAACATGGGAGGTAGAAATGCTTTGTGAGATGGGACTTTTCCTTTGTGAGGAGAACCACTTCATTTTATGTATCTCATGTATTAATGATGATGTTGGATAGATTATGGTTGTCACTTGGTATTTCATGGAGAAAGGAGGGCATCTAACTATACAATTGGAGGTCATTCTATGCATTCTTGAGAGACAACATTGGAACCAAACATGCATAACACATTGCATCAAATGGTGGAGGCATCCTTATATGGATGCCATTTGGAGGGGAATGGATGTCTTTGCATCTACTTCTTCCATTTCTTGAGGACAAGCAACATTTTCCGAGGAGGACTGTGATATTCCCAAATTTTCACATGATATTTGGAATATTAGAGTTCTTAATTTCCTTATTTAATTAAGTAAATAAAAGGGTGGAGGGACCCATAATCATCAAGCTGAATAAAGATCCACTTTTTATGTGTTAATGCGGATTAATTAAACATAGATATACATAATAGAGTAGTGGAGCAGCTACTAATGTGAATGGAGTGGAGATCATGTCTCATTAATGAGATAGATCATGGAGGTTGAAGCAGTCAACTGAGATCATGGAGGGAATCTAATGTAAGATCATAGAGCATTCATGATGAAGTGATGGAGGAAGTAGTGCATTTAATGCACACATGATGGAGAGGATGCACATTGGATGTAGACATGATGGAGGACTTGGAGAGACAACGCAGTCAACCATGGAGGATTGTGTCCACATGAACAACGCAATTTAGAGGTAGGCCAGGGCTTGGGAAGGCTCACTTTGTATATAAAGGAGATGAAGGAAACATTGGAGGTATGCTTGAGTTTATGATTTGAGATCTGTTTAGATTAGGATTTTTCAGGTGACATCTCCATGCATTCTTATGCTATTTAGCTAAGTTTGTAGTGCTATTTAGCACAGGGTGTTCTCGAGCGGGAATCCCACCTTTACCCTTAGAGGACTTGTGTGCCTACTTTGGGAAGGTTATTCTAAGCTTCCATTCATCATTAGGAATTGGTGCCACACTATTTCCATTCTCTGCAGGACACATACTTTCAGGAATTACGCAATTTATGAAGATCAGTTCGGGAGGTGGAGTTTGTCTTCAGTATTTTAGCTAGAGAATCGGTGAAGGATTATTCCTATCACCTTGGGTTTGAATATAAAAATTCTAGGGCTTCATTTCAGATATGGAATCAGGCCAAACTTTATTTACCTCCTATCAACAGTAGTCCCATTAAGGATTACACAGTCCATCATTACAGATCCAGAGGAGGAAGGAAGTTGATAGCATTTCATCTAGTAATCCTGTGAGGGATCATCCCCTCACCTTGCCATCACTGTTTCCATCAGCCTGGAGCCTATTGTAGCATATTTCAGTAGGCATAGAGTCTCTCCTTCTTGTACAACATAGTTTTTTTAGTAGCTGCATATTTAGTTGCTACAACTTGAAGGAGGAGGAAGAAGAGATAAGATCTCAAGCTCCTAGCTTGTAGATCTGAAGGAGGGATCAACCCTCAAATATTAGATCTGTTTGTATAACCTATTTCAGCCATATTTGGATCATATCTAGCTTCAAATCTTCATAACCCAGTAGTTAAAGGATCAAACCATAGGAGGGTGAGTTTCCAAAGTCATAGATCTGGAAAATCCTTTCTGGGTTATCTTGGATTCCCATCACATTGGCCAGAACTTGAATCTTGGCATCATCAGAGCTCCTGAGCTCCATAGATCTTCATTTCCCTTTGCATCAGATATATGTACTTCATCAGCAAAGGGGACAACACATTATTTCTTCCTACAGCTCTCCAGTTACGTAGTGCTAATTGTGGCATGCTTTCAGGGTGATTCTAGGCCATATCTTTGGCAAGATTCCATCATCTTTTGTACATTGTGTAACTGAATCTTGTCCAAATAATAAAAAATCTCAGATTCTCTATATATTCTGATGTTTTATTTCTATTTATTGTTTACTTAGTTGTAGTTCTTATATTGTGTTTTAGTGTTACTGTATTCTCCCTTTTGGGATATTACAGTGGGGGTGTTCACCGGTGTGGCGTTGGGTGACCAGCGAGGGTTCCCAGCTAATGATGCCCCAATAAAGGATGAAATGATAAGGGTGGAAGTGTTCTGTCTTTGACGCATAAATGGAAAAAGACTTGGAACCCCTCCTTGTAATGGGGGGAGGTCCAAAAGACGTCTAGATTGATGAGGTCCCATTGGGTCCGTTATGGCATCGAATAGGTATGGTTTTGGAAATTTTTGAGAGGATTGATATTATAATCAAAGCAAAAATTCGATCGCATACATAAAACAAAGCAAAAAATGAAAGGTAAATTTTCCCTTTAGATTAATCCTGTGACCAGTCAATCAAAAAATTTGGTTTTTGTTGTTTTCGTGTATGATAATCAAATCCTATAAGACCTAATCATGCTCACACTCTCAAATGTAACTAGGCCTTGAGAAGATATCTTGCGAATGCTGGCACAACATATCGAAAGAGCTGGCGACACCCCCAATCAACCGAAGAAAATCAACGAAGGTAAAGGTAGAGGATCGATTGCAGCATGCATCATCACTTATAGGGAAGGATGCCCTAGTTTTGGCCACAAAGTAATGTCATCACATGTGAGCATTCGAGTCTTGATCTTCTTGGTAAATCGGCTACTAGTATCGAGTATTATATGGGTCAAGGAGCCCTGAATAATACCACACACACTGGGCCTAAGCTTAACCCCCTTTGAATCGGGTCTCTGTGGCACTCGGGTTTTCTTTTCCATGGGCGGATAGAAGGATTTTAAATCTCCCTAAAAATTCAACTTCTATGTTTCAATATGTAAACTGACCAAAGCGGCTTATTGGATTCCTGGTCCTAGTTTAAACTATAGTTTCTCTTGTGGCCCATGTGGGGAGAGTTAATGAGTTTAGTTAAGTTATTTTTAAGGTGGCTTTGATTCACTTAAGGTGTGAACGTGTGTGAGCAAGATGTGAAAAATTGCATACTTTTAACTTGTGGATATGCGCTGATCCTTTTCAAATCCCCTATTAATATATGTTTGGTTGTTACTTGATCAAAAGAAAATCATGTGGGGATATGGGCCACTTACAATGTTGCCTAGTTAATCTAAGTGATAAACTAAAGGGAGATGGAAAATTATCAAAATATAGCATTCATATGCTTGCCTAGGGTCACCAAAAGGTGCAAAGGCAACAAAGATTACTTGCTCTCTAATGATAATTAGATGTAATATTCCCAAATGGGAAAAGCAAGAATGTAGTGCATAAAAATGGAAATAGAAGTGTAAATCAACACATAAAATGTAAGAAGATCGTATAACCATCATATTAAGATCATAGTAGCAAAAGGTATACAAGTTCTTGAGGAAATAGTCACTCAAGTTAGACAAAAACAAGCCTCAAGAGAACATGTACATGAAACATGAAGAACACTGCTACACAATAATACCTGAGGCTATGACAGCACAATTTTATTAGAAATAACTGTTGCTGAAGAATGGAAATACATAGATCTGAAGTTATATGGCTCAAATAATGCTGGGAACAGATATCTAAGCTCCTAAACACATTTCCAAGATAACTCGGAAAGGGTTTCCTGAAGTACGCAAAAAACTAGAAATAAAAATATGACCCTAGGGCTGAATAATCTATGCAACTGGATAGATGATAGGAGGTTGCTAATCTGATCTGGAAATGTATGAAAAAATCCTGCTATAGATTCTCCAAATTAGAGGCTGATCCTCTCACTGAAAATCTATCTCCCCAAACTAGGGCTCCAAACCCTCTACTGCAACTGCACACTGAAACAACGTAGTTTCTTCAGAAAACTACGCTATAACTAATAGCAGTAACTTAGCCTAATGCTGGATGATGAAATAAGGCTCAAGGGCCCTCTTTGCTGGCCTCCTAATGGAAGGAAACTTTCCTCCAACTGAAATCAAGCAAGGAAGTGACCCAAATCAACTCTCCACTGCTGTACCCTGCAACACAACACAATACTCTGCAGAAACTGTGTTGTAATACAAATATGTAGCTTGGCCTGATTCTAGATGGTGGACAATGTAGTGCAATATTCTTCCAAGAGGCCTCTCAAGGAAAGAGGTGGGATTCTTGACCAGGAACACCCTGTTCTAAACAACACATGCAATCTTAGCTAAACAACTGAAGAGAGCAACAATTCTAAATAGACCATATCAAAATAATAATCTCAAAACATAACCCTCATATGACTGCCATCCTCTTCCTTATATAAGTGATGAGCTTCCTCACCCTTGGCCCGACTCAATTAGGTCACTACTTCCATGCATTCAATATCCCTCCAAAATTGCGTTGTCCCACCATGAATGCCACTCCTCCATAAAAACGCTATTGATTTAGTCAAAGTTGACCCAGTCTTCATGCTCTAGCCCCTTTTCACACCTAAGGGTCTTCAATCCAACTTTTTAGATGACCTCCATTCACACCAAGAGTGTCTTTTATTCCTACTAAGGAGATTTATGGGTCTCCATACCCTCTTATTCCTCTATCCAAGAGAAAAATCAAAATTTAATATTCCAATTAGCTGTGTGCTAATTTGGAAATATTACATTAGATGCTAGTCCTGACTCCTAATGCCAAAAAAATAAACTAAAATTAATAACTTTAAACTAGGAAAAATGAAAAATTTAGCTAAGCATGTGTGGACTAGGGCCACTTACTTTAGCTAATTATCTATGTTTTTTTGGTGTCTAAGCTCGCAAAACATAAGTTATTTCAGATTGCAAGTAAACTACCCCGTACTTAAACAATGTGGTTTATTTGCGAAAATAAACTTGGAAAATTTAAAAGTAACACCTAAAACTACTCAAATGCATCCAAAAGTGAGTTTTGACCAGTCATGGGACACCTCACACATTGCTGGCAGTTTTCTTATGGGCTACTAGTCACTTTACAAACAAGAAATGAAGGAAAATAGCAGAAATTTTATGCCTCTAGTTTCCGTGTGAAAAATTCTCACACAAGCGCGAAATCTATCACACAGGTCAATGCTGAATGTGTGCTGCCATGCACGTATGTTTGTGTAAAATGCGTGTAGATTTCTTGCAACATTTTGGAGCTTTTGAACTTCAGCTTCTCACTGAGGGTGAATGGGTAGAGAAGAAGAGAAAAGGGGATGTTCAAGCCAAACTCCAGAGCAGAGAAAAAGGTCTCTGCAAAAGGCACAACCACATTAACTAGAAATTAAAATCAGTGGAGTCGACAATCCTGTGTTGGTGGAATTGGTGAAAAAGTATACCAATCCTGATCCGAATGGAAAATGACATCAACACATGGTACTCATCTACCCATGTTATCGATCTACCCACGGAATTTACCCATGTTATTGTAAATGGCATCGACCCATGGTTTTCATCCACCCATGATATTTACTCACCCATGGTATTGTAAGTGACCCATGGTATGTATCCACCCATGGTATTCATCCACACATGGGATTTACCCATGGTATTGCAAGTGGTATCTACCCATGGTATTGGCCCATGGTATCCACCTATGCTATTCTATCTCAAAAAAAGGCTATAAATAACAAGCCTCACTTTACAAAGTGAGGCTTGTTATTTATAGCCTTTTTTTGAGATAGAATAGCATAGGTGGATACCATGGGCCAATACCATGGGTAGATACCACTTGCAATACCATGGGTAAATCCCATGTGTGGATGAATACCATGGGTGGATACATACCATGGGTCACTTACAATACCATGGGTGAGTAAATATCATGGGTGGATGAATACCATGGTTCGATGCCATTTACAATAACATGGGTAAATTCCGTGGGTGGATGGATAACATGGGTATATGAGTACCATGTGTTGATGTCATTTTCCATTCGGATCAAATCCACACTTGCTTAAGAGGAGTGGTCGCTTCCTCTTAAGCTTCTGGTCACACACAGATAAACAAAAGAGTTATCAGGTTAGTGAACATGCCATAAAACACAACACAATAGATAATGATATAGTATGATTATGTAGAGAGAAAACAAGACTAAACTAAAAAAATAAAACACGAAAGCTCATATAGAGTCAAACAACACAATAAAAGTAATGGTGGCATCAATGTCCTCTCTTATTGTGTGTTATTAGGAATCAAAGATAGAATGTTTACACACTTGCCAAGGGGCCCTTAGAACTATGGAGTTCTAAGACTTGATGCAAGGAATTTTTTACCTCCTAGCTTCCTTGGTGCAAGTTTCCTCTCTCTAATATAAAGGATTGGAGTTGTTGGATGGCCAACAACTGAATCCCATCTCTACTTCTACTCCGGATCACACACTACTGGATTTCTTGAAAGAAATTTTGGCCAGCTTAACAATGTGCTCTCCCTTTATTCATCTCTTGGTGGCCTTTTATAGGTGAATTCAAATTCTCCTTCCCTCTCTTGGTACATTGGTGGATGGTGACCCAAGAGAGGGGGTTTATTCTATTGTGTGCTCCCTTGAGGTCCTAAGGAGGCTTAGGCGGCTGTCCTTGGGTGGCCTCAAGTGTGGGATCAATTTCTTGGAGTGTGCCTTGTGTTCCTAGAAATTGACTTCCACCACTCTCAGGTCCGCGTGAATTTTTGAGGGAAAGTATTGCAAAGGCACGTCTATCAAAGAAAAATACGTGAGAAGGCACATTCTGCTAGTTTCATGAGTGCGAAATTTGATTTTTCTTCTGGACCTTAGAGATTTTTAAAAATTTTCAGATTCTCTAATGTGCCTCAGCCCTGTAAATCCTTCTGCTTGAAATTGAATAATGTCATCTTTTCTTGTCCA
The DNA here is from genome assembly GCA_034641835.2 of Pinus albicaulis. Classification (NCBI taxonomy): domain Eukaryota; kingdom Viridiplantae; phylum Streptophyta; class Pinopsida; order Pinales; family Pinaceae; genus Pinus; species Pinus albicaulis. The sequence goes on from CM076570.1 coordinate 66,103,324, forward strand.
ATTTTCTAGTGATAACAATTGTTCCTGGGGATGATGTCCAGTTTAACCAGGTCTTGGGGGATGATGCCCAAATTGACCTATAACAGGTAGGTAAAGCCTCTTGTAAGTCATCGAACTCCTACTCCTTGAATACAGGATATGTTTGCACAGAGGTCCATATGCCCTTGGCTTTATCGAGCAAGGTGGAGCCATATGTGACATATGCTGAAATGTTAGACGAGGCGTTCTGGATAGTAGTTGCTCATTGTGCATGCACTTCTGGGGGAGTTTCAGGCTTCAGCTGCACCTGTAACACAACAATTTGCTGCTCAAAATCTTCCTTCATGGACTGAATTTCTGACTTGGAGGATTTGAGAGCTGCGACGAGGCCCTCAACTTTAGCTTGTAGTGTGGTAGAGGCAAGGATAGCGATGTCTAGAATCTTGCTACATAGCCTGTTAATGATACTTTCCAACTCCATTCCCTGAGATAATGTTGCCTGCTGTGATGTCTGAGCCTGATTAGAGTCTGTCATTTTTTCTGCTGCGATTTTCTCAGCCTCACTGACCTGTTGTTGGGTGCACGCCTCCCTATCTTGAAGTTATTCTGAGACAAAGATATGTAACGCATGGATCTTCCCACTTGGAAACTTGGCAAGGTCGAGGCTGACCTCGGAGCAGGCTTGGATTTACACGCATAATTCTGCTGGATCTAGAGATACCGCTACACCTGAGAGGGTGCAGATTCTGCTTCCTATGGCTGCGAAAATCGCTGTAGATGGCAGGCTCACTTGCACAAGCCTCGCTTGATCCACGCTCGCTTGCACCAGCCTCACTTGATCCATGCTCACTTGCAACGTATCGGCCTTTAGCTGCAAAACCTGTAAGCTAGACTACAAGGCTTCCACCGCGGCTTTGTGTTGGGCCTCCATGGTGCTCAACTAGTCCTCAGACACCGACGCAACCACATCGATAATTTTGTCGAGGTCATATTTAGTTAGAGTAACGTTCGCTTCTCCGCCCACATTGGAACCTTTCCTCTTCTCACGCAGCCCCTTAGATATTTCTCCTCTGTGCTTGGTGTCACACGTTGATTCTGCACCATCTCCACCAAACCCATCCAACCTGGTGAGGTCCACTTCCTTGTGGTCACCTCCTAACTCCTGTTATTTGTCTGTTTCTACATCTTTTTCTACAGCTAGGTATTTTTCGGCTTCAAATTCCTTATATTTTTTCCCTATCTCTGTGCATAGCTCGATTGTAGCTTTGGGCATTATGTCTTTTGGAGTCATAGTTGTCTCTTTCGGAGTTGTTTCTTTCCAGGATGTGGACAGCGTAACAAACTTTGTGGAGCCAAGCCAAATCTTCCATGAATTTTGCCATGTTGTGACAACACGATCAGCCTCCGCCTCCATGACCATGTAGGGTAAGTGGTACCAATTGGGATTCTTACATTCCTTGATCATGATGTTGTGCATAGTCACCTGAAACTCTTCTACGCTTTTATACTTTTCATATACGGTTGACAAGATTCCTGGTTAGGAATGAATAGCTTGTGCCAACACACCCTAAAAAAGAACCCAGAAAATTTTGTCTTTCTTCGAATCTCTTGGCATTCGACGAGTCCCACAAATTTGAGTAGCGCACCCCCTCGCAGACGCTTGACTCAATGTTGGGAAGGACTGCATCATCTAGGGTCTTCCATGCTACCAGCATAATCAACAATAAAATCCAGAAGTATCAGAACTGCTTCCCCATTTCCTATGACTCACTCACATTCTCCAAAAGTTGGTCACATAGAAATTGTGACCAATTATATAGCACCCCTTTTTTGCACTGCCCTGCCAAGGAAATGATGTGTACTGGGACTGTCTTCGACCAAAATTTCTGCATAAGCTTACATCCAAGGAAAAGGGTACCCATGCACACTACCCGGTCATCGATGGTCTGGATAAGGAATCCCCTCTTATCCCGTTCCACCTTGTATGTTTCCTTCACCTCTGCTGCTACCTTTAATTTAGTGATTTTCCCAAATCCCATCATTGGATGGGGCCCCCTCATGGGCAGGTCAATGATCCGATGGATCAGCGTGGAATCTATAGGGATTCTCCCCTGAATCCAAAGCAAGTTGTCATTGACCAAGGCAAACAATTAGTGAATGCACATGCTTGTGATGGGGTATTTCCCAAAATAGGGAATTCTCAATAGATTGAGGACTCCCGCGTTGTGCAGTTCGTGCAATTAGGGCATCAGATCTACGTTCAATACATCATCATACAATACTCGTTCCAAGTAATTTTCTGGGGCAAGATTAGGGAGATTTACTTCATTGGTGATACCATAATCATCAAACTTCACATGAGGTAGCTTGTCATGCATTTTCCGACCAGGCAGACATCTTGAGGACATAATGGCATTTGTAGGTATTCCCGCACCACCTAAAGGTTCAGTGGCTTGTGCACCGATGGATTTCATGCTTAACATAGGGTGGACGACAAGAAACTGGTTCTATGCACAGTGCCTCTTTCCCAACAGTCATCGGCCACTTGGACGGATCACCAATGGGGGAGCGTTCCTTGGAAGCCTATTTGGGGGACGGAACATTCCGCAGAGAGGTGCATGGTTTAGAAGTAGCCCATTTTGATACCTTTCCCTTGCCTTTCTCTTTCGCTGGAGTGGATTCAACTTCTTCCATGTCTGGGACTACATCCTTGAACTCATCTGAACCTTCCTCTATAGATGCCGTGAGGGGTGTCGAATGCTCCTCTACAGGGTTGGTGGCCTTCATTATCGCACAAAATATGAACTCGGTGTTACTACCATCAGAAGGGGATTCAGGACCAGACATGCATAACTCATAGATGTTAGGATGACAGATATTACAGATGATCACAGGGTGCCAAATGGTTAAACAATAACTAATCCAATTGAGACCCATGACCTCCTTTTTATAAGTCGCCCATAGTAAAAATGGTTGGATTATCGTTAATTTTCATTTACCTTCAAGGTAACGGTAAAAAATATTCTGATATTTCTGCATTAAATGCAAAAAATCTACTCCATTCAATGTCAATTTCATTTTTTCACCCTACTGCATTGTTCCAACAACTATTTTTTTGACCTGCACTTCACCCCTGTGCTCCTAGCACACCTGCCTATGCCCTTCCTCCATGTTGCACGCAGATCCTTTGATTTTGATGCTCCGACCATATAGTCATTTGGTAGGCACTAGATTGTCTTCATATGGCTTTAGGAGGCTCCCATTGAAATATCTAGGAAGGTATTCTCCACACAACGTGGCCAAGCACATTGCACTACCATCACTGATCTCCTTTACAACATATGGCCCTAACGAATGCTTTCTGAACTTCCCTGGGTGGCACAAAAAATGACTATCATAGAGTAACACCAAATCTTCCTCCTTGAATACCTTCTGTCTGATGTGCCTGTCATGCTAGGATTTTTTTGCGCACCTTCTGCACCTGCTGGTGGAATTTAGCGATGAAGCGATCTTCTTCCAAGGAAACAATTCATGCCAACTGTTCCTCCATAATTTTACGCTCGCCCATGTTAGTGAAGGCCGCAATGCATATAATTGGGACAATATACTCCATTAGCATGATGGCTTCCAACCCATAGACCATCCTGAATGGTGTCTTTCTTGTCATATTTTTGCATTTTTTCCTGTAAGCCCATAATACAGAAGGGATGCGCATGTCCTAATCATCCCGGTTAGTATTGAAAACCTTTGTGAGGGCATTATCCAAAATCTTGTTGAACTCTTCTACTGTGCCATTTTCTTGTGGGTGATAAGGGGTACTCTTCTTGTGATGGATCTGGAATTTCTTGGCCAATGCTTCAACCGTTTCGTTGACAAAATGCGTACCTCTATCACTCATAAAAATATTTGGGCACCCAAAACTGGTCAAAATGTGCTCAAAGATGAAGTGCGTAGCAGTATCTGTAGTACAATCCTTAATCACCTTCTCCTCTGGCCACCTGGTCACATAATCAGTTGCAGTAATGATATATCGTGCTCCAGTCTTCTTCCCAGGAGGGTTGATTGGTCCCACAAAATCTATAGCCCATTTTTCAAATGCCTACAAGGCCATCTACGGTTGTAGGGGAATTTCGTCTCTATACGACAGCTTCCCAATCCATTGACATGCATCATAGGCCCGATAGTATGCCTGTGCATCACCATGCAGTGTGCGCCATCATAAACCAGCACGCAACACCTTCTGTGCAGTGGCTTTCCCAGCGTAGTGGCCACCTACTACTACTTCGTGAGCTTCAGCCAATATAGCATGTATTTCATGTTCCAACACATATCTCCTTAATACTTCATTTTCTCATAATTTATACAACTAAAGTGCAATCAGGGTGAAATCAGCTGCGTGCGCAACCAAATCCTTTTGTTGGACCAAATATTCCACAGGCACTGTTCTCGTAGTCAGAAAATGAATAATGTCAGCAAAGTGCTCATCAACCACCTTGATAGCAAAGAGTTGCGCGTCCGGTAACCCTTCCTCCAGATTGGTTGGTTCCTCCCCATTCTCAATTTGTGACAGGTGATCAGGCCCAACATTCAGTCTTCTCGGATTCACAATGATCTCAAAGTCATACTTCTGAAAAAGAAAAAACCATGGACAGGTCTTTCCCCCCAACACAGGATTATTGACCATGTATTTCAAATCAAAATGATCAGTGAACATTTTTAAATTCCCTCCCAACAAGTAGTGTCTATATTTTTTCAGTGCATATACCATGGAAAATCCTTCCCTTTCTGTAGTGGAGTAGTTGTGCTCTGCACCTGATAGCTTCTGACTAGCAAAAGCTATTGGGTGATCAATTTCGCTTTCTCCTGGCTGTGCTAAAAAAAATCCCAGTGCTATGTCAGATGTATCCACATGCACATGGAAAACCTTAGATCAGTTTGGGATTAACAAAATTGGTGCAGTGTGCATAAATAATACAATATGCATGTATATCTTGGATTCACCCGATCTAACAATGTACTAAAGTTAAATATTGAATCGCTTCTACAAATATTTTTCAGAATAAAAAACACAATCGCTAATCACATGAACATGTTGAAGAATCAAATTAACCACAACATAGATAATTTCCTAGGGAAAGATTACAACTAAAAACCCCACTATCTTCTATTGTATATTCGGCATGGATCATGAAACAATTATATACAAAAATCTTCTCACAAGAGCCCTGCAGTACTCAGCTAATTGTCTCACACTTTCATATGAAAAATTGACCAACACATAGCCAATTCTCAACATCCAGACAACCTGCCTTTCTTGCGAAATCCTTGATGGATGTAATCCCTAAAAGATAGAAATTTTGGCCTTCCTTGACTGTGCAAGTATAATGGGCACTCCAATGGGTGTTTGGTTTCATGTGTGCAACCCAATAATCCTACAACTGATAGTCAACTTCCCTTTCACTTAGAACTCAACTGGGTCTCCGCTAGATCTGACATGCATGCAACTAATAATAGTAAATCCTCAGTTCCATGTGAGATCACTGACTGTGAATTAATTAATATTTAATTCACTTGATCTCTCACTAGTGTATCTTTAGTTACGACTAGCATAAATGAGTTTAACTCACTTAACTGAGTTAAACTGTTTACAACCTACATTAACTAATGCACCACTGCACTTCGAACTATGTTCCAACTAGAATTACTCTACATGCCTCACCAAATACCTCTAACTTGAAATCCACTAGCTAACTGAATTTATCACTTTCAGTTAACTGTTTCAAGTCAAAATTGAGAATAGATTTTAGTTTAATTTCCATCTTAATTAAGGGATAATCAAAATAGACATGCACCCAAAAATAGCACTATGGGCCCCACCCTAGTTTGGGTGCTTAATGCAACTAGGCGTGGGTGCTGAAATTTTCTTGTTGAATCTCAACACTCCCTCTAAACAAGAAAGGGATTATCCTTCACCCCGATCCTGTCTCTATGGTATTCGAATTTTCTCCTGGTGAGTGCCTTCGTCAGAATATCTACATCCTAATATTCCGTGGGAATGTACTGAATCAACATTATCCTTCTCTGCACACAATCTCTAAGATGATGGTACCATATATCTATATGCTTGGACCTATCATGAAACACATGATTAATTAAGAGTTTAATAGAACTTTGATTATCACAATGAATCAATGTCGGATCCATCTGAGAACCAAACAAACCAACCAAGATATTTCTCATCCAGATAGCCTCACATGCAACTTGACTTGCTACCATGTATTCCACTTCCACTGAACTGAGTGCCACAGATTTTTGTTTCTTGTTGTACTAGGAAACTACTATCGATCCTATGCTAAATATCCCTCCTGATGTGCTCTTTCTGTCCGATGGACTGCCCGCCCAATCTACATCCGTGAAGCCATGCAGCTTCACTCTGTCTGTCTGTTTGTACCATAGACCATAATCTAATGTGCCCCTCAAGTATCTCAGGGCATGCTTCCCCGCCTTCCAAAATAGCTTGGTAGGCTTAACCATAGCTTGACTCAGCTGGTTAACTGTGTAGCAAATGTCTGATCTTGTGTTCACCAAATACATTAGTGAACCCACTAACTGCCTGTAGAAAGTAGCATCCACTACCTCTCCAGAAGTAGCTTCCTCTTTCCTCTAATTTCCTGGAAGAAGAGTATCCATGGGTTTGTAGCTCTCCATGTTAAAATTACGCAGTATATCCTTTGCATACTTTCCTTGAGACACAAAAATTTCACCATCCCGCTACCATATTTCCAATCCAAGGAAATAATGCAGGAGTCCCATGTCCTTCATTTCGAACTCCCTTGCAAGATCCTCCTTGCATTAGTGTATCAGCTGCTCATACAAATATGGCCTTGTTTTTCTCCACACTCCCATCAGTAGCTTTCTTTACCTTGTAGATCCATCTCGATCCAACCATTGATCTATCGAATGGTCTTGGGACTATCTCCCATGCACTATTTTTTTACAATGGAGTCATAATCCTCCACCATTGCATCAACCCAGGTTGGTTGCTGCACTTCTTCTTGAAAGGAATTTGGTTCAGTCACAATACATTTTCTCATAAGAGCCATGTATCCAGTAAATCATTCAGGATATTTTCTCTGTCTGCGCTGTGAAGTAGGGGCTCCTACATTCTCTGCAAAGTCAAGTCTCAATCTATCATCTTCCGTGGTGCACCTTCTCCCATTTTGGATGGATGGCTCTAAATGAGTGTTTTCCTCCACTCCATGAACCTCCTCATGTGGCTAATCCACATCTTGAGACTCATCCTTGGGAACCAACAATTATTCCTCTACATGCAAGTCTAGATCCCTCTCTAGGGACAACCGCATGGCTTTCTCCTCATCAAATTTTATATCCCATCGCACAACATTCATTCCGCTGTTTGGAAAATACGCATGATAATTATGGGGTGTTTTAGTGTACCCCACAAAAATCCCAACCTCAGCTATTGGTTCCAGCTTCTTCCTGGCGTCCTTGGTGACATGCACATAAACAAATGAGCCAAAAATATTAAAGTGTGAAACATCAGGTTTCTTTCCAGTGAAAGCCTCTTCAGGTGTACTCTATGAGGACAATGGTTTTTCATATGTACCATTGTGTTACATGCTTCTGCCCACAAATTTATTAGTAGGCCTTGATCATGCAACATTTCTCGTTCTGCACCCACAATATTTATGTTATTCCTCTCCACAAACCCATTCTGCTGTGGGTTATGAGGCGATATGAGTTCTCTTTGATTTCCTTCTTTGCTGCAGAAGTTTTTGAATTTGTTAGATATGTATTCTCTACAATTATCGCTCCTAAGAGCCTTCACTTGCTTCCATGAATATTTCTCCACCAGTGCCTTAAACTCACAGAACTTATAGAATGTCTAATATTTCTTGTGCATGAAGAAGATCCAACACTTAAGAGAAAAGTCATCAACAAATATTACATAGTACTTATGTTTTGTTGTCGAAGCAACAAACAAAGGACCACACCTGTCTATGTGAACTCTCTCAAGGATCCCCGAAGCTCGGTTTTCCTTGTCATGAAAGGTGGCCTTTACATATTTTCCCATAGTACATCCCTTGAATGTTTCTAACTCCGAAAGGGTACCCATGGGAAGACCAGTAGAAATTTTCTGCATGACTTTCAAGGCTCCATGGTGAAGATGGCCCAATCTTCTATGCCATAATTTTCCCTCATCCCGGCTCACCAGTTGATCTGTCTTTCCCACTATTGTTGCACAACCATCTACCTCTAGCTTGTAGAGATTCTTAACTTGAATCCATATCCTCTTGGCTTGACCCATTGTTTTATGTCACAGGAAAGCTTTTCCATCACTAAAAACAACATCATAGCCTCTATCCTCCAACATTGCGACTGAGACCAAATTTTTCTTCAGACCTGGTACATGCATTACATATTTTAATTGAAAGGGTTTACCTAACTGCCTTTGAAAGCTAATGGTACCAATCTAGGTATCACTATATTTTCCTTCATCACCCATTTCAATATGCATATGGATATATTTCTCCTCCAAGTCACTGGAAAGTTCCTTATCTCCCTTCATGTGAAAGGAAGCACCACTATCCAAATACCACACAGATCCTAATGCACTAGACACCATGCATGCAATAAATGAGAAGTAAAGCTTAAATTGCGAGGCAAGGGCCTCACCAGCTGTAGATCCTCCAACCTTCTTGTTCTTCTTCTTTTGTGGATAGTTAGTAGCAAAATGTCCATGCTCGTGACAATGAAAACACTTCACCTTGGACAGGTCCTCCTTCTTGCCATTCTTGGACTTAGATTTAGAATGGAATTTCTTCCCCTTCCCCTTCCTCGTCTTGGCAGCCAAAGAAAAATACTCTTCATCCTCATTCTTAGATGAAGATCCATCTCTGGTGTTCCGTCTGAACTCCTCCTGCACCAAATCCAACCACAGTCGTTCCCAATATGGAAATTTTTTTCTTCCATTGACAAAGTATTGATAACTGTGCCAACTCCTGGGAAGTCCTAGGAGAGCCAAGCTCACTAAATCATCATTAATGACTATTATTCTAATGCTACCCAGTTCATCCCCACATTAGAAATTTTTTTTTAGATATTTTGGAATGTTGTCGCCCTTTTCCATCTTGATCTTCCTGAGTTTATCTTTGAGCTCCAATTTCCTATAGTCGCTGCTGCTTTGGAATAGATCCGTCAAAGCCTTCCACATTACATATGGTGTGGATTTACCATGGAGGCTTGAGACAATGTGGTCTCGTACTCCCTCCAATAGGATTCTCCTCGCATTTGACACTTTCTTTTGCCATGCATCAAGATATTCAACATCTGCCACAACGGGTTTAGGAACATCATTGACAATGGATTCCTTCAAGCCATTGTATTCAAGTACTACCTTCATCATGTCCTTCCAAGAAATATAGTTCGAGCTGCCCTCGAGTGCATACTCTAACCTCAAGCCATTGAAAGCCATTTCGGCCTTGAATCAGTTGTAGCACCAAAAAAGTATTTCTGCAAATTCGAATTCTATCCAGTCACAAACTCAACTCCTACTTCACTTATGCAATTTAATATGCTATGATACCATGTAGAAATTATACAACATGCATGTATATCTTGGATTCACCCGATCTAACAATGTAATAAAGTTAAATAGTGAATCTCTTCTACAAATATTTTGCGGAATTAAAAACACAATCGCTAACACATGAACATGAAGAAGAATCAAATCAACCACAACACAGATAATTTCCCGGGGAAATCTTACAGCTAAAAACCCCACTATATTCTATTGTATATTCAACATGGATCATTAAAAAACTACATACAACACGTTTCTCACAATATCCCTCCAGTACTCCATTAATTGTCTCACACTGTCATATGCAAAACTGACCAACACATAGCTAATTCTTAGCCTCCAGACAACATGCCTTGCTTGATCGATACATGATGGATGCAATCCCTAAAACATAGGAATTTTGGCCTTCCTTGACTGTGCAAGTATAATGGGCACTCCAATGTGTGTTTGGTTGCATGTGTATAACCCTGTTGAAGCCTAGAAAATCTCTTCTTCAAACATCGGGGAAAACCACCTGGTCGGGACCTTAAGGCAGCTCCTTTTCCGTTTGGTATGGTGGCTCTGAATGGATTTAAAGGACCAGTTTCCTTGTAACTAAATGGATTGGATTGGATGGGTGGAAATGGGACTAAATTAACTGAAATAAAACTATCTAATTTAAGCTAAATACTGATAAAGAAATTCTAACACTAACCCGGGTAATTATATATGAATACAACTTAAGATTGTTCCAATTCAACAATAACCATGAAAATGTATTATTATTATAAATTGAAATGTGCAGAAACAAATAAAGATAACTCTTTTTAAGAAATTAAACAGAGTTGTATTAGCATATTGCATTCATCATTGTATACCATCTACATGTAATTATGAAAAATAACATTTCAATTATACTCAGAAATGATATATAAAAGGAAGCGTTGTGAAAACAAATATACATATAAATGATAGCAATTTTAAAACGAATATCATAAGACAAGAGAAATCAACAGTAAACAGATAGAAATACCTTGTTCATCTTGATGACTTTCAGATGCAATCTGATACTCTATCCAGTAACTATGATGCAAAATCAAATTCCAAGGTACAGAAATGCAACACTTCAAAGATAATTTCGCATGAAAATCACCGGATGTGATCCTTTTTAAAAATATATAAGACAATGGAGTACAGAAATGCAATCTCCAAGTCCAAAAATATTAAGATCCAGGACCCCTCTCTAAATGCATGAGAGGGGTTTAAATACTACTTAGCTAAATCTAAAAATAGTTTATTAAAAAAATTAAGGATTCGGTTCAATGACCATCCTTTTCCTAGGCTAAAATACAGTGAAATTAAAACTAAATCTATCTATCTATGAATTTGATCTTTAAACTTGCAGGCATCTAGCATAGTTTTGAGAAGATGCGGTTGACCGACTTCAGAATTCAACTGTCCTGAAAAGACAGAGTCGGAAAGCGTAGGAGCAATCTTCTCTGTAGCATTGATGATACAATTGAGCGCACTGTGCTGACTGTGTGGCTTCACCAAGTACATCCAGTATGAGTCCCAATTCAATCTTGTCAGCCCTTGGATGGATTTTTCTCTTTCTTCTGCCTTTTGCCTCCATTCCGTTTGCAGTTGATTTACCTGTGGGAGATATCCTGGAACAGTTTCAGGAATCAAGTTAGCTTTGTGTAAATTGTCATTTACACAATCAGTGAGAGTGTTTGCTGCTGTAGCCGCCTCCTCTGCTGCCTTTTCTGCCCTTCTGATTTGTGCATCCCAGTTATTGAACAATATTTCTTTATGGTTTTCATTAATGATGGGTGCACCAGCTTTTCTGCCTTCTTCTGTCTTTTTCCATGCCAGATAATCATTGATCTTTTCATTAATCAAATCATAATCATTTCGTAAATCTACGACATGATTTGTGATTTTATCACTCTCTTGGCACAAAGAGTTCCATTGCAAGATCTTTTGGCAGAAAACTTCCTCTTGTTGCAGTAGTTGATTGTTCAAAGAGATGGTTTCTGAAATGAATTCAGGAAGCTTAGGATCATCTTTATGTTGATCTTGGATAATCTGTATTTGTTTGTCTTTATCAGCCAGGATTTTTTGATGTCCTGTTTGCATTTCTTGAAGTTGTTGTTGTAACTCTTCAAGTTTTAATTGTGCTTCCTTATTGGCCTGTACCTGTTGCAATTGTTGTTGCAGAGCCTTTATCTGTTCTTCTTTTTCATCCAACAAAATTTGTATCTCAACTGCTTTATCAATTGTTGCAGAAGCATAAGCTCCTGTTATTTGAGATAACTTACTGAGATTATGAGTAGGCTCTGTGGCAGGATCTTTCCACAAAACATCTACTTGTTCTGGTTCAGTAGCAATTTCACTTTCTATTTTTCTCTTTTTCCTTTGTCTCTTTACTACTGCTTTGTATTTTGGGCTATAAAATACATCCAGAGGAGGAATGTCCTCTACATTAAGTACAATTTCGGAGGAGGGTGTGATTGGTATGTGCTCTGTTACTGTGGTTGTGCTGCTTGTTCCTGTGCTCAAAACTTTGGTTGTCTGGACAGGGGTCTGTACATTCTGTCCTTCTACATTAATCAATTGATTAAAGGTTTCCCATTCTTTGTCTAACTCAATGGTGACTGGATGTTGCTGTACATTGGTTGGAGGAGGATTTGTCTGTTGAGAAGTCAAAATTTGCTGTTGAGTAAGCTCTTTAGATTGTGCAGAATATTTAATGGATTCTTCCATTTTATCTTCCTTTTCTTTAGACTTATTGGAGTGTTCAGAATCTCTGTCAGATTTTGATTTAGATTTACCTGTACTTGAACTTCCGTTAAGACTAACACTAGGAGTTTGTTCCCTTGCAGGCTCTAAGCGTAGATTATCCAAAGGAATAGGAATTAGTCTCCTTTCTCTGTAAAGCTTGAATTCCTGGAATTATTCTGGAGATAGCTGAGCTTGAGCTGAATTCAAAACTTCTTTGAATGAATTTCTTGCTTGGAACATATCATCAAAAAGATCCTGTTCCCCGGAAAATTCCCTTACTTTGATTGCATTGGTAAAATTCTTAACAATATCATTCGGGTCGAATAACCTTCTTGAGAATTTGAACAGTTGTAGGCATGTAACGTTGCCTATCTCTTGAAATGCATGACCAATATCAAACAGTGAAAATGTTCCACATTTTATGGGAAATTGTGGCCAAATGCCCTTTTTCTTTTCTTTTAAATCTTTTGTTATACCTCCTTGGCCACAAGTCTGATAAGCAATTTCCCGAGCTACAAGTCTATCTGGAACATATAGGGGTAACACATGGGGAGAAGCATAACTTCCAAAAACCCTAATATAGGTGAACAATTCTTCTCCAAACCATCTCGCGACGGGGAGAATATCAACCTCTGTTTCTGAGGATAACCTTGGGGCATCCTTATTATACAATGTTTTGTACAATGGCGGCATTATTCCATGACAAATTTGGTAAAAATGGGGGACAAAATTAGACTCCTATAGTTCTTTATGGTACACATGAATGGGCAAAGGATCGTGGATAGTCCATTTCCAGCCCATCACAGGGAATTTAGAGACATAGCAGATGGCGTCCATGACATAAGCAGATAAATAAAAAGGCGGATAAACCCGCTGGGAAACATTTCGTTTAGACCGGTAATGAAAAATAGCAGTGGTGAGATTATCGGATAGGATTTTGGCCCAATCTACAATTGTAGAATTAACAACCGCATTCAACAAAGGAAGCCATTCGGGTAATATCATATTTATGTCAGGCTTTCCAAAAAGCCTGCATAACATGGCAGCAGTAAAACAATAAGGAGAGGTAAGTGAACCCGTGTTGTACATACCTTGTTTGTTCTTCTTCAATGGTTCACTTCTTTTGGTCCACTCCTTTGTGCATTCTGCCAAATTTGAGTGTTCTTTGGAAAAATCTTCCATAAATTGCTTGTTGAAAGTCGCCTGAGGTTCTGGCAGCTTATACATTAATCTCAGATCTTCTATGGTGAATGACCCGATTAGCTCTTCAGATGGAGTTCTGAATTGTCTGTCTGAAATATCTGTGCTATCCAGCACCCATCTCACCATGTTTGTATATGGGAGAATCCTTGGCCTTGCTGCTATTCTATGCAGAAATGAGCAAGCCAAGTCTCTAAGGGTTGCTTCGGACGTATTCTTTGAACCTGCTGTAGCTGCAACTTTTATCACCACAGGGTTTTCATCTTCTAACAGATTATACATTCCCTCCCAAGTGGATATACCAGCATCCTTGTTACAGGCGGTGTCTGCATATAGCGAAGCCATCTCTTTGTTTTCAGAATTTGAGCTCTTCTCCTTCTTACCCATAGTGTTTAGCGGAAGCTTTGTATAGTCATTTGCTCCTTCGTGCCTGCGTTTTACGAATAAATGAGAGTAATGATATAAGAAAGGTGATGAGACTGTTTTGAATATGAAAGCGGATGAAATATAATATTTTAATTGTGAAACGACTTTCAATCTAAACACAATCTCATTTCACAGTAATAATCAATCCAATCATTTAATATAATCATTAAAGCACATAACGGATTTGACATATGGGAAGATTGCCTTGGGATAGCGCGCCTACGTGAATCTGCGACATTGCGATCTGCGATTTGCTGCGCAATATCGCAATATCGCAATGTCGCAATATCGCAAAATGAAGTCATTGCAGTCATAAAAATAGCGCAAAAGTAGAAATTGCGCAATAGCGCAAAAGCGCATATCGCAAAAGCGCTAAATCGCAAAAGCGCAAAATCACAAAAGCGCAAAATCAACAAGAGCGCGAAAGATATTCATTAATCATTTCTGTTTTCTGCGCTATGCGATCTGCGATCAATGCGTTTTATATATACCATTTTGTTATGGATGCGCTGTCTTGTTTAAAGAGCAATTTTATTATAATCTATCATGAACTTAAGTGTTTCTAAATATTCTTTCTAAGGGATTTCTATAGGTTTATGATAGAAAGTTTTATTTGAAAAGGCAAACAAATCCTAATTGATTTTTTTGGATTTTTAACTAAGGGTCCTCATTTATTTAGTATTATTACTAATAATAAATAAAAAGGGGGGTTGTTGCTGGTCACAACAATTGGCGATTCACTGAAAGAAACAATTATCTCTGAAAAAATAAAATGAACATTCTATCTTTAGTAAGTAAAGGTTTTTAAAGATAATGAAAACTATCTTAGGATAATTCAAATAAAATGTAACTATGAAAAAGAAAAATAAAAATCATTGCATAATTTCTTTCTAATTCCTTAAGAAATAAAAACATTTTGGGTTATATCAAGCTTTGATTGGTGTTAATAATGAAGTAAGTGGATCTCTTCAAGTTTTGGTTTTATTATATACTCTATTGCCATAGGTATTGCCTCTGTTGCCAGTAAACGTTCATAGTCTCGACAGGGTTACCTTTAAACCATTAACTATTCATTGTCCCATCCAACTAAAATTATGACTTTTTAAAAGATAAATTCATAAGACCTATTATCTCATGTTTTTGTCTTTTATTTATTTTTATTTTAAGAGCCATTGTTTTGGTTTGGCAGGCAGTTAATAACAATGTCATTCACTAGTTATAATTAAACTGAACAAGCTGGCTCATGATGAGACCCCTTGTCTTATATTTATAAGCCATTACCCTGTTTTGGTATGCAGTATTGGTAATGTCAGTTTTATTACTCCTTATGAACATGGTAAGTCGGCTCGATATGAGACCTCTTATCTCTTAAAATTTTCGTATAATTTCTTAGAATTACATTCTAAAAAATCACAACTTAAATGGATGGGGTGAAATAGTTTTATCCTTAAGAATCTATGGATGACAATTTTCAGAGTTTTTTGAGTTCCAAAACTTTGAAAAAATCTTTACTTTGATAGATAACCTTTCTCTGCTTAATAAACTTATAATGATTTACATTCTTCTCAAGTTTTCAAAAGATCATGTAAATGTTTGAAATAATCTTTCAAAGTTTAACATCTTATTTTAAACTATTCAAAAACTGTGATCATTACTTTAAAAATTCTTATTTACACAAAATAAATATTTATAATATTTTCCGAAGAAATTTTCTCAAATAGTAAACAGTCAATCAGAGACTCATAAACAACCTTTATTTGTAAAAACAAAAACAATCAAAAACTTTGCAGAAAGAAATATGTACAGTTTAAGAAGGGGTTACCTCCTTATGAAAAGAATTTCTTCAAGATAAGCCCATTCACAGGAAGAGACTCTCTCTTACCTGTTAGATCTTGGAGTATGAATGTATTTGAGCTTATCTTCTCAACGATCTGAAATGTTCCAAGCCACATTTTCTGAAATTTGGTATGTTTACCTTTTTCTTCGTGTGCTTTGTCCCATTTCAAAACGAGATCACCAATTGACAAAATTTTTGAGCCGGTAGAACTTGCATCAAAAGAAGATTTTACAAGCTGTTGATGTTTTTCATGAATAATTTTTGCTTTATCTCTATCTTCTTCTAATTTAAGGATTTGATCATATCTCAATTGAATGGATGAAGAGGGATTTTCTTCAATAAACTGCACTAGGGCTAATGATGGAAGAGTTAAATTTGATGGTATCACAGCTTCTTTTCCATAAACCATATTGAAAGGTGAAGTCCCTATTGAAGCTTTTTCAGTGATACGATCAGCCCATAACGCAAAAATTAAAGATTTGTGCCAATTATTTTGATTTTGATCAACGGTCCTTTTAATAATTTTGATAAGGTTTTTATTAGTGGATTCAGCTAAACCATTACCTTGTGGATAATAATTTGCTGAATATTTTAATTTAAAACCTCTTTTGACTACAAATTCAATTAAACTATTTCCAAAGAAGTAAGATGCATTATCAAAGACAAGAGCTTGAGGTACACCAAACCTGGTTATGATGAATTGATCTATGAAATCAATAATTGCATCAGAATTGGCTACCTTCAAGGGAATTTTCTCTACCCACTTTGTAAAGTAATCAGTTGCAGTAAGGATGTACTTGTGCTGTTTGGAAGAATGAGGTATTATCTCACCAATAATGTCAAGCCCCCATTGTTCGAATGGTTGCTCAATAGTTACTGGTTGCAAAGGAAAAGTTGGTTTCCTTTGTCTTCCACTTGCAGTTTGATAGATTTGGCACTTCCTTACGTAATCATGTGTATCTTTAAAAAGGGTAGGCCAGTAATATCCAGCACGAATTATTTTGTGAGCTGTGGTATCACCTCCAAAATGACCTCCTGCTGGTCCATCATGCAATTCCTGCAAAACATTTTCAGCTTCAGTCTTTTCAAGACATCTTAATAAAATTAAATCATAATTTTTTCTAAATAACACATTATCAATGATCTCATATTTAATAGCCTTTAACCTTAAAGCGCGTTTACTCTTATAGTTGGGATTAGAAGGAGCATACCCATTTTTCAAGTAATAGATAAGATTAGCATACTGAGATTCGGAATCTGTAACACTTATCTGACTTACTTGAATATCTTGATTTGAATCTTGATGTTCTGGTATGTTATGAGCTCCTGCCAATAATCTGAAAAAACCTTGTCCTCTAACAATATTAGTTGGTTTAATATCAATATCATATTATTGCAAGGCTGTTACCCAGTTAGCTCTCTTTTCTGCTACTTCTTTTTGAATTAATAATTGCCTCACTGCAGAGAATGGGACAATGATTTTTGTATGTGTCTTCAAGAGAAAATGTCTGAAATGTTTGATTGTTTTAAACACAGCAAAGGCTTGTTTTTCAACATTGGAATAATTAAGCTCAGCTCCTTGCAGATTTGAGCTAAAGAAAGAAATTGGTGCTTCGATTTCTTGATCATTGAGTTGTGTTAAAACGACTGCATAAGATGTTTCAGTGGCCAGAGTATACAAAGTAAAATCTTTAGAAAAATCCGGGGTATTCAATGCTGGTGCATTAATGATCGCTCGTTTGATTGAATCAAAAGCTTCTTTTTCTTTATGTGCCCATTTGAATATTGAATTCTTCTTGATCATATTTTGCATAGGTAAAACAATTAAAGAAAAATCGGGAATAAATCTTTTAACAAAATTGATCTGTCCAAGAAATGATTGCATGGATTTTTTGTTATGTGGTAAAGAAATATCATAAATTTCTTTCACTCTATCTGGATCAATATATATACCATCTTTTGACACAAAAAATCCTAAGAGTTTCCCTTCATCTAAAGCAAAGAAAGATTTCTTTGGATTTAAGGAGATACCAAACCTTCTACATCTTTCAAATATTTGTTTTAAATCATTTAGATGATTGGCTCTCTTTTTTGAAAATACTGTTATGTCATCAAGATAAACAACAATTGATTTATTGATCAGACCTTTGAATGCTATATCCATGGCTCTTTGAAAA
Source organism: Pinus albicaulis (assembly GCA_034641835.2). Lineage (NCBI taxonomy): Eukaryota > Viridiplantae > Streptophyta > Pinopsida > Pinales > Pinaceae > Pinus > Pinus albicaulis. Next base: position 66,121,310 of record CM076570.1, read on the forward strand.
GTTGCTCCTGCATTTATTAGACCAAAAGGCATTTTATGATAAGCATAAGTTCCCCATTTTGTCCTGAAAGTTGTTTTCAATCTGTCATCTGGATGAACTAAAACTTGATTATAGCCCGAAAATCCATTGAGAAAAGACATAAGTTCAGAACCAGCTACCTTTTGAAGAATCTGTTCCATGGTTGGCAATGGGAAATTGTCTTTTAAACATGCCTTGTTTAAATTTCTGAAATCAATACAGATTCTTATATCACCATTCTTCTTCCTTACAGGTACCTTATTGGAAACCCAATTAGAGTGCCTGACTGGAAAAATGATTTTGGCTTTCAAAAGTTTATTAAGTTCTGATTTGATTTGACTTTCGAGATTTGGATGGATCTTTCTCAACTTCTGTTGAATAGGTTTAATATCAGGAAGCATTGGAATTGTATGTTGAATAATCGAAGTATCATATGTTTTTAGATCATCGTAATTCCAAGAAAAAACATTTTTATACTTGTTCAGCAGTTTAATGAATGCAGTCCTTTCCTATGGTGTTAAATTGAGTCCTAAGTTAACATTTTGAGGTTTAGAATCAGAACCAAGATTTACTAATTCAAACTTCAAAGTGGAACTTTGAAGTTTCGTATTAGTGACTTTCTTGAATCTGTCTGTAATGTCATATAAATCCTCTAATTTAACAACAGATTTTGGAATGGGGTTTTCATTACCTTTTGAAGCAATTTGTAAATCATGATCATCTTCGTCAATAATTTGTTCATCATATGATTTCTCTGAAGTCATGAAATTTAGAATATCTTGATCATGATAGAATACTCTCCAATTTGTAACATTATCTGGGACAGATGGACTAAAAGTCAATTCTACAGAAAACCTATCAGGACTGCAATCTTGAGCAGGCAGGAGTTTAGATGCAACATTAGCTAACAAGTCAGCTGATGTATTCTAATTCCTAGGAATAGGAGAAATATTGAATGCTAAAAAATGAGTAGTGAGGTCTTGTACTAGGGTTTGATAGTGTTTAAGATGTCCTGAAAGGCAATGAATAGTATTCCTAACTTGTTTAATGACAATTTAGGAATCACCAAAAACTTTCAAGTATTTAACATCTAACCCTATAGCTTTATAAAGTCCTTGAACCAAGGCTTCATATTCTGCGGTATTATTAGTACAATCAAATTCTAATCTACATGACAACATGGTTTTCTCCCCATTTGGATCAATTAGGATGCATCCAGCTCCAGCTCCATCACTAGATTTCGATCCATAAAAATATAATGACAAAAATAAAGTCTTATCTATTGATTTATCTACAATTACATCAGAAATATTTACAATTCTGGAAGAATCAGATTGTGAAAAATTTTCTATCTGAGAAACAAAAGTATTTACAGAAAACGGTGATCGAGGAGCCTTGAAATTTCCAAGAAATGATTCAGCAGAATAACCTCCAAGAATATTGTTGTTGAATACTACAGGTTCATTAGGTTGTTCAAATTCAGTGACGGTGTGCATCATATGTTTTTTTCGTTCAATTTTGATTTGATTTGGTTTCCCTTTGTAGGGAAGCCACATGTGTGAATAATCGGTTGAGATATAACCGTTAAGTTTCGCAGACCAGTCCCTGCTCAAGATTAATCCATAGAATTCAGGAATATCAGCAATCAAAATATCAATTCTTTGGACAATCCTAGGATCTGAGGCTAATCTGATAGTAACTGAATTGATTTCTCCTACCACTTGGACTTTAGAGTGATCCAACTGAACGATATGAACTGCTGATTTCTGTGGTTCAATATTTAATTTAGCACAGACAGAAGTAGGCATTATATTGGAGGAAGCTCCAGAATCAATCAAACAATTGTGCATATTTTTATTGTACATCTCATAAGTCAAAAGAAAAGGAGGAGTTTGAGAATTTGACTTTTCCCCAATGAGCACAGTATCAGTAGCATCTACCTTATCTGGTGGCTTACCAGTTCCTCTTGCTGCTTTTGCAACTACACCGCTTGGTAAAGAAGCAATTGGTGTAGCGTTTAATTCTTTCAATAGCAACTTTTGCTGGTGTTTCAGTTTGCTGAGTTCATGTAAGGAAATGTTGGCTTTAATATTTTTCATGTCTTCAACAATATTGTATTCCATAGGATCTGACACTACTAAAGTTTTCGCTGTTGATGTGAGAGGATTAGAAGAAGATGGCTGATTTTGAGTAGGTGATGGAGAAGTTTTCTTCACAGTGGGTTTGTCTTTGGTACTTGGAGTTGTAATTTTCTTTTTAGGAACTGTTTGCACTGGTTTTGCTGTAGATGTACTCCTAGTACTTACAAGCATAGCTTCTTCACTATCAGAATTAGGGAGAATAAAATCCCACATTCCATTCAATTCAGCTATTTCTTCATTTTCGTCTTCTTGATCTGATACTATAGATGTATCTTCTTCTTCTTCCTCTTCTTCTGATTCTGCATTTGAGATTATATTAGGAGGTTTAGATTCAACTTGGTTTCTTCTGAAATTTCAGAATGGTTTCTTAAAACCATTTCATTTGACATGGTTTTAAGAACTTTCTGTAAACCTTCCATGTCATATGGATCTTTGGCCTTTTTCTTTGAATCATCTCTGAAGCTGACCTTCTTTGATTTCCTTTCTTCAATAGCATTTTTCTTTTCCAGAGAAGTAATATGTTTTTCCACTGCAATAGCTTCTTTCATATTCTCAACTAATGTAGGCTTTGCAGCTCTGTCTACGAAAATTGCTATGTTTGAGGGTAAGGCAGTTATATACCATTCAATTCTGACTTGTTCACTGGGTTGTGAATCTGTATGAATTTTGTTCAAGAGTTTGTTGAATCTAGCATTGAATTCTTTTATAGGTTCCTTGGGCTCTATCTTCAAATTTGAGAGATCATTGAGTAAAGTTGCAATTGATCGGTCATCTCCAAATTTGGTCAAAAAATGATCTGCAAAAATGTCCCAACTCGTTATGGATCCTGATGGTAATGAAAAATACCATGATACCGCTACTCCCTGAAGAGTATATGGGAATAATCTAACAACAACATCTTCGTGTATGACTCCATTTAAATTTATAGCCAGCATAAATTTATTGATATGTTCTTCAGCTTGAATGTTAAGATCTAGGCTAAACTTTGGAAGCCATTTTCCAGGATTGTCTGGTAAATCATGTAAAGGTGCAGCCATGTTGACTGCTCCTGGAGTAGACCATGGTCTCTGTGCCATTATTGGGACGACTATTGGAGGAATAGTAGAAACTGGTGGTATTTGAATTGAAGTGGTTGGAATAGATGATGTTGAGATTGATGAGAATTGAGGAGAAGATATTTGTGGAGATGATGATTGAAGAGATGATGATGACACAACTGCACTTTGTTGAGTTGTGGTTTTGGAAACAGGTGATTGAATATGAGATGATGAACTTGTATCACTTTCTGTTTCCGATTGAATTCTTTTTGTTTTTCCCTTACTAGGTAAAGGAAATTCTTTCGGAGGAATACCAAGCTTTTCACTTTGCAACCTAGTCAGAGGTTTCGAAGGATTAAATTTTGAAGTTACACTACCTTCAGATATTTCAGACTCTTCCAGAGATAATGAGAATTCTTTCAATTTATGAATTAGATCTTGAACTTCAGGAGACTCAGGATGTTGTTTTTCTGAATATTTTGAGATTTTGTTAGTGGGTGTTTGAATATTTTCTGCAATTTCTTCTCTAGGATTTTGAATTTCAGAAGAAATTGAAGAAGTTAATGAGGGTGTTTTTCTCTCAGAATGGCTTGTGGATAAAGATTTACTTGCCATTCATAGCTCAGGCCCTCCTTCTAGCGCCAAAAATTTTGAAGCCTAGAAAATCTCTGCTTCAAACATCGGGGAAAACCACCCGGTCGGGACCTTAAGGCAGCTCCTTTTCCGTTTGGTATGGTGGCTCCGACTGGATTTAAAGGACCAATTTCCTTGTAACTAAATGGATTGGATTGGATGGGTGGAAATGGGACTAAATTAACTGAAGTAAAACTATCTAATTTAAGCTAAATACTGATAAAGAAATTCTAATACTAACCCGGGTAATTATATATGAATACAACTTAAGATTGTTCCAATTCAACAATAACCATGAAAATGTATTATTAATTAAATTGAAATGTGCAGAAACAAATAAAGATAACTCTGTTTAAGAAATTAAACAGAGTTATATTAGCATATTGCATTCATCATTGTATACCATTTACATATAACTGTGAAAAATAACGTTTCAATTATACTCAGAAATGATATATAAAAGAAAGCGTTGTTAAAACAAATATACATATAAATGATAGCAATTTTAAAACGAATATCATAAGACAAGAGAAATCAACAGTAAACAGATAGAAATACCTTGTTCATCTTGATGACTTTCAGATGCAATTTGATACTCTATCCAGTAACTATGATGCAAAATCAAATTCCAAGGTACAGAAATGCAACACTTCAAAGATAATTTCGCATGAAAATCACCAGATGTGATCCTTTTCAAAAATATATAAGACAATGGAGTACAAAAATGCAATCTCCAAGTCCAAAAATATTAAGATCCAGGACCCCTCTCTAAATGCATGAGAGGGGTTTAAATACTACTTAGCTAAATCTAAAAATAGTTTATTACAAAAATTAAGGATTCGGTTCAATGACCGTCCTTTTCCTAGGCTAAAATACAGTGAAATTAAAACTAAATATATCTATCTATGAATTTGATCTTTAATCTTGCAGGCATCTAGCATAGTTTTGAGAAGATGCAGTTGACCGACTTCAGAATTCAACTGTCCTGAAAAGACAGAGACAGCAAGCGTAGGAGCAATATTCTCTGTAGCATTGATGATACAATTGAGCGCACTGTGCTGACTGTGTGGCTTCACCAAGTACATCCAGTATGAGTCCCAATTCAATCTTGTCAGCCCTTGGATGGATTTTGCTCTTTCTTCTGCCTTTTGCCTCCATTCTGTTTGCAGTTGATTTGCCTGTGGGAGATATCCTGGAACAGTTTCTGGAATCAAGTTAGCTTTGTGTAAATTGTCATTTACACAATCAGTGAGAGTGTTTGCCGCTGTAGCCGCCTCCTCTGCTGCCTTTTCTGCCCTTCTGATTTGTGCATCCCAGTTATTAAACAGTATTTCTTTATGGTTTTCATTAATGATGGGTGCACCAGCTTTTCTACCTTCTTCTGTCTTTTTCCATGCCATATAATCATTGATATTTTCATTAATCAAATCATAATCATTTCGTAAATCTACAACATGATTTGTGATTTTATCGCTCTCTTGGCACAAAGAATTCCATTGCAAGATTTTTTGGCAGAAAACTTCCTCTTGTTGCAGTAGTTGATTGTTCAGAGAGATGGTTTCTGAAATGAATTCTGGAAGCTTAGGATCATCTTTATGTTGATCTTGGATAATCTGTATTTGTTTGTCTTTATCAGCCAGGCTTTTTTGATGTCCTATTTTCATTTCTTGAAGTTGTTGTTGTAACTCTTCAAGTTTCAATTGTGCTTCCTTATTGGCCTGTACCTGTTGCAATTGCTGTTGCAGAGCTTTTACCCGTTCTTCTTTTTCATTCAACAAAAGTTGTATCTCAATTGCTTTATCAATTGTTGCAGAAGCATAAGCTCCTGTTATTTGAGATAACTTAGTGAGATTATGAGTAGGCTCTGTGGCAGGATCTTTCCACAAAACATCTACTTGTTCTGCTTCAGTAGCAATTGCACTTTCTATTTTTTCTCTTTTTCCTTTGTCTCTTTACTACTGCTTTGTATTTTGGGCTATAAAATACATCCAGAGGAGGAATGTCCTCTACATTAAGTACAATTTTAGAGGAGGGTGTGATTGGTATGTGCTCTGTTACTGCGGCTGTGTTGCTTGTTCCTGTGCTCAAAACTTTGGTTGTCTGGACAGGGGTCTGTACATTCTGTCCTTCTACATTAATCAATTGATTAAAGGTTTCCCATTCTTTGTCTAACTCAATGGTGACTGGCTGTTGCTGTACATTGGTTGGAGGAGGATTTGTCTGTTGAGAAGTCAAAATTTGTTGTTGAGTAAGCTCTTTAGATTGTGCAGAATCTTTAATGGATTCTTCCATTTTATCTTCCTTTTCTTTAGACTTATTGGAGTGTTCAGAATCTCTGTCAGATTTTGATTTAGATTTACCTATACTTGAACTGCTGTTAAGACTAACACTAGGAGTTTGTTCCCTTGCGGGCTCTAAGCGTAGATTATCCAAAGGAATAGGAATTAGTCTCCTTTCTCTGTAAAACTTGAATTCCTGGAATTCCTTTGCAGATAGCTGAGCTTGAGCTGAATTCAAAACTTCTTTGAATGAATTTCTTGCTTGGAACATATCATCAAAAAGATCCTGTTCCCCGGAAAATTCCCTTACTTTGATTGCATTGGTAAAATTCTTAACAATATCATTTGGGTCGAATAACCTTCTCGAGAATTTGAACAGCTGTAGGGATGTAACGTTGCCTATCTCTTGAAATTCATGACCAATATCAAACATTGAAAATGTTCCACATTTTATGGGAAATTGTGGCCAAATGCCCTTTTTCTTTTCTTTTAAATCTTTTGTTATACCTCCCTGGCCACAGGTCTGATAAGCAATTTCCCGAGCTACAAGTCTATCTGGAACATATAGGGGTAACACATGGAGCGAAGCATAACTTCCAAAAACCCTAATATAAGTGAAAAATTCTTCTCCAAACCATCTCGCGACGGGGAGAATATCAACCTCTGTTTCTGAGGATAACCTTGGGGCATCCTTATTATACAATGTTCTGTACAATGGCAGCATTATTCCATGACAAATTTGGTAAAAATAGGGGACAAACTTAGACTCCCATAGTTCTTTATGGTACACATGAATAGGCAAAGGATCGTGGATAGTCCATTGCCAACCCATCACAGGGAATTTAGAGACATAACAGATAGCATCCATGACATAAGCAGATAAATAAAAAGGCGGATAGACCCGCTGAGAAACATTTCGTTTGGACCAGTAGTGAAAAATAGCAGTGGTCAAATTATTAGATAGGATTTTGGCCCAGTCTAAAATTGTAGAATTAACGGCCGCATTCAACAAAGGAAGCCATTCGGATAAGATCATATTTATGTCAAGCTTTCCAAAAAGCCTGCATAACATGGCAGTAGTGAAACAATAAGGAGAGGTAAGTGAACCCGTGCTGTACATACCTTGTTTGTTTTTCTTCAATGGTTCACTTCTTTTGGTCCACTCCTTTGTGCATTCTGCCAAATTTGAGTGTTCTTTGGCAAAATCTTCCATAAATTGCTTGTTGAAAGTCGCCTGAGGTTCTGGCAGCTTATACATTAATCTCAGATCTTCTATGGTGAATGACCCGATTAGCTCTTCAGATGGAGTTCTGAATTGTCTGTCTGAAATATCTATGCTATCCAGCACCCATCTCACCATGTCTATATATGGGAGAATCCTTGTCCTTGCTGCTATTCTATGCAGAAATGAGCAAGCCAAGTCTCTAAGGGTTGCTTCAGACGTATTCTTTGAACCTGCTGTAGCTGGAACTTTTATCACCACAGGGTTTTCATCTTCTAACAGATTATACATTCCTTCCCAAGTGGATATACCAGCATCCTTGTTACAGGCAGTGTCTGCATATAGCGAAGCCATTTCTTTGTTTTCAAAATTTGAGCTCTTCTCCTTCTTACCCATAGTGTTTAGTGGAAGCTTTGTATAGTCGTTTGCTCCTTCGTGCCTGCGTTTTACGAATAAATGAGAGTAATGATATAAGAAAGGTGATGAGACTATTTTTGAATGTGAAAGTGGATGAAATATAATATTTTAATTGTGAAACAACTTTCAATCTAAACACAATCTCATTTCACATTAATAATCAATCCAATCATTTAATATAATCATTAAAGCGCATAACGGATTTGACATATGGGAAGATTGCCTTGGGATAGCGCGCCTACTTGAATCTGCGACATTGCGATCTGCGATTTGCTGCGCAATATCGCAATATCGCAATGTCGCAATATCGCAAAATGAAGTCATTGCAGTCATAAAAATAGCGCAAAAGCAGAAATTGCGCAATAGCGCAAAAGCGCATATCGCAAAAGCACTAAATCGCAAAAGCGCAAAATCGCAAAAGCACAAAATCAACAAGAGCACGAAAGATATTCATTAATCATTTCTGTTTTCTGCGCTATGCGATCTGCGATCAATGCGTTTTATATATACCATTTTGTTATGGATGCGCTGTCTTGTTTAAAGAGCAATTTTATTATAATCTATCATGAACTTAAGTGTTTCAAAATATTCTTTCTAAGGGATTTCTATAGGTTTATGATAGAAAGTTTTATTTGAAAAGGCAAACAAATCCTAATTGATTTTTTTGGATTTTTAACTAAGGGTCCTCATTTATTTAGTATTATTACTAATAATAAATAAAAGGGGGGTTGTTGCTGGTCACAACAAACCCATAATCCTAAAATTTATATTCAACTTCCCTTTCACCTAGAACTCAACTGGGTCTCCAGTGGATCTGACATGCATGCAACTAATAATAGTAAATCCTCAATAGTATGTGAGATCACTGATTGTGAATTAATTAATATTTAATTCACTTGATCTCTTACTAGTGTATCTTTAGTTACAAGTAGCACAACTGAGTTTAACTCACTTAACTGATTTAAACTGTTTACAACCTGCATTAACTAATGCACCACTGCACTTCGAACTCTGTTCCAACTAGAATTACTTTGCATGCCTCAAAAACTACCTCTAACTCAAAATCCACTAGCTAACTGAATTTATCACTTTCAATTAATTTTTTCAAGTCAAAATTGTGAATAGATTATAGTTTAATGTCCATCTTAATTAAGGGATAACAAAAATAGACAGGCACCCAAAAATAACACTATGGGCCCCACCCTATTTTGGGTGCTTAATGCAACTAAGCGTGGGTACTGAAATTTTCTTGTTGAATCTAAACAAAGTGACTGTTTTCTCTTTTAGCAGCTCAAAGCTCTTCTGACACTCGTCATCCCAAAATAATTATACATCTTTCTTTAGAAACTTTTTCATCGTCGCAGTGATTAGAGCATATCCCTTGATAAACTTCCTATAATAACCAGTATGTCCTAGGATGGAGCACAACTATTTCTCAATGGAAGGGACTTCCAAGTTAATGCTAACTGTGATCTTGGTCGGGTCCACCATCAATCCTTGCTGACATACTATAAGCCCCAGTAGAATGGAAAAAGGTATGCAAAATATGATTTCTTCAAGTTGAGAGAAAGCTGGTACTTCTGACAGGTATCAAGCATCATGTGTAGATTAAATACATGGTTCTTTACCAATCCAAATATTGTTCAAGAATTTATACAAGAGATCCTTGAACACAACCATGACCACACACGAGAATATTGCAGGTTCATTTTTCAATCCGAATGGCATGACACTATATTGAAAAGAACCCCATTCGGTGGCAAAGGTGGTCTTGCTATGGTAATTTGGCGCAATGTGGATTTGATGATAACCTGAGAACCCATATGCGAATGAATAAGCTTCTTTACCTCCCACATTATCCAAAATTTTTTTAGAGAATGGAGTAGGGAAGGGGTGATGCACATAGGCATCATTGAACTTGCGTAGATCGACACAGATCCCGATTTCTCCCTTGGTATTTTTCTCCTGGACTACCATTGGGCTTACACAATCGGATTGCTTGACTGATTCAATGATACCTGTAGCCACCATATTTTCTAATTCCTCCTTTACCTTTTTCTTATATTTGGGGTTCAATCAATACGGGTGCTGCTTGACGGGGTGCACATTAGGCTTTAGTGTGATTTTCATGATGCCCAGGTCCCCCACAATGCCCTTCAGCTCTAAGAACTTTCTAGGAAACAGATTCTGATACTATGTCTACAGCTCTGCAATATTTCTTATTGTATCATCATCCCAGTAATCCCAAATCTTGGCCAACTTGGGTTGCTCGTCTGTCCCAATGTTGAATTCCTTCAATTTCAGAGGTTTAGTCATGTCCATCGTTCTTAACGCTGGTCCTTCCACTACGTGCTCTCCTTCTGATTCAGGGATATTAACATTACTTAGGTCATCTTTGTTATCCTAAATTGACATATTTCTCTGGTTAACTATGTCTTGCATATGCACATCAGAGGCCAACGCAATGCACTCCCTGTGGGGCCGGGATTCATCAAAGACCAGAGCATCTATGTCTTGCAACACCTCATCCAATTTTTCTGAACCACCCAAAGAGCCAAAGATTGCCAGGAAAGCTTCAGTCATTGTATACTAGTCTCGAGTGCCTCGGTGTAACTTAAATTCTAGATACCAGGTCATGGGGACTGGTCCTAATGAGTGGACAAACCTATGAACCCATTCATTCCATTTCTTTTCATCCCATACTTCCATCCACATGGCCATGGTATTGCGCGGATCTCCTCGGCCATAAAATAGTTCAATTGGCGGAGTGGCTAGGGGTTCAAAGTGTAGCATCATAATTTTCATACATTCCTCCCAGTCCCGAAAATTTCCCTTATGTGTTTCCCACCACCACGTTGGATTTGCATGCATAGCCAAATCAAACACCCAGAACCTTCATTCCTCTAGGATGCTTTTTCTAGTACTTCTAAAAATTCTTTGACACTACCAGAACCATCAAAGTAGGGTAGTTCCCTTACCTTAGAGGAGATTCACTAGAAGTTCTTTGTATTCTTGAGGCAGCGTAGCGCAGAGACATCATGCAACCGGTTCTGCCAATTCTCCATTTCACCATCAAAATCAAAAAAATAGGAGCTATCCTTCTCCCAGTTCAACATGCCATCAGTTGTAGGGTTGATCCAGTATTCATCCCACGCAGTCAATTTACAAATATGGTCAACCTAATCCCTTTCACGCAATGGCTCTATGTATCATTCTCCCTCTGTTAGATCTAGTGGGATTATCACCCGTGTACCATTATTCTCAAAAATCATGATTCTGCGCTTTAGGTAGATGATACCTTCCATATCAATGGCCCAATCCAATCCTAACAATGCAGGATAGGGATCTGCATCATCCACAATTTGTATGACCTCAAAGTCAACACATACCTTCACTCGAGCTATGTCGACCTCAACTTGCAGAAGCCTTCCAAGGGGGGTGATATTTTTCTGATTAGCCATGTGTAGCTGAATGGTGGACCATTCCAACTTTGGCTCTCCCATCTTATACCAGGTTTTTTTAGGTAAGACATTTGCATCGGACCTTAGATCTAAGATGACCTGGTCCATCTCATAGTCTCCAATATTCATAGTCATGCGCATCTCTCTACCCGTTCTCTTCTTCTGCTTGTAAAATTTGTTTACAACCTTTGTTTTTTTCCGCGACACCTCTTTTTTTGCACATATATATATTAGGGCCTGGAGATTATCTATTGCCTTCTTATTGCGCAGTAGCTTAATTTAGGCTTGTAAGAATGGCTTAAAATCATCGTCATATTTTGGTTCCCTGAGAGTTCTCGAGGCATATTCTTCTTCATCAGAAAAACCCTTTCTAGCTTCGATGAATGTCTCTTTCTCTTTCTGCAGGTCGAGGCCTTATTTTTGTCAGACACTTTTATGATTAGTGGTTCTGCAATGGGATTTTCCTCATTCCCTCCAGTAGCAATGTCATTGCGTGTAATTAGATTTACACTTGGACCGTCTTCATTGGTTCAGCCTTAACCCTCAGTATGTTTTGCATCAGTGGCTGCTGCTTTTCTTACATTTTAGCGATCAACACCGGAAAATCTTCAGTTACATGGTCGAATTGCCTAAAATACCTGTAGGATTGTCGTGTGGGGTTCGGGCAGTCTTTTGCATAATGTCTAACATCTCCATAGTTGTAGAAAATTAGGTGCCCTCTCCCCCGACCTGCGCCTCCACCTTTCCCCCCTCCTCGTCCTCTTGCTAGGGATACTCCACGTTCGGAGGGAGATGATAGTGACGAAGGGTCAGATTGCACTCTTTAAAGGTTCCCTCTTTCAATCATCAAGTCATACATTCGACAGCTGTGCTCATCGTGTCCCATTGAAGAGAAGAATCCACACAATTTCTGCTTCAATTTTGGGACATAGGTGCCTAACCATGGGCACTGGTATGTATCGTGTTGCCTAGCCACTCGAAAATCGACGCACCAAAGTGTTGGCATGCTAGGTCCCATAATATCCCTTGGGAATAATGGACTCGGTCCCCCAACTTTCATATAATCTGACAGCATAGGGCATTGATCCTTGGTGTGGCCAGATACCCTGCAGCATATGCATCGGACATCTGTGCCAGATTCTTTACCCTAGTCTCTTCGTAAATTTTGAATTTCTAAGTGCATTGAATCTAATTGGCTCTAAATATGTAGCACTCCAAATTGAGCATCATCCCTCGGCACAACTTCTAGCTTCATGGTGATTTCTAGGGCTTCTTCCTACGAATCAATCTTCTGTTGACACATAGGTCCACGCAGATGCGAAAATAACATGGTGATAAACCATTCTTTATTTTGCTTATCATCATAAGAAAATCCCCTGTCTTTGATTCCCTTCTTTAATCGTTGGTTAGCTTCCCAAATTGATTTTATAGGCCCTTGCTTAATATCTTTTAGTTATACTATGCATTAAGAATAAGATTTAGGCTTTCGAAACTGCTGCTTCATGGAATCCTTGATCTCCTGCACTGTGGGATTCGCATGTTGAGTAATGTATCGCATGATCCAATCCAAATCCTAACCTTCAAAAGCCATTGCTAGCTGTGCTCTCTTAACATCATCAGTATTGACATTCTGCGCAATCCACACTGCATTCGCCACGAACCAAAATGGGTCCATATCCTCATCCCCCACACCCTTAAAGGTGGGTAAATTCATCTGCGCGCCCATATCATCTATAGGTGGGGTGGGGGTGGGGTAGGAGGATTCTTACCCTTGCGCGCATTCTATGGTGGCGTAGTCGGAGGGATAGTCTCCGCGTGCGTAGCCCCACTTCCATTTGGATCAGGGTAATTTCTCAGAGGAATATACATAGATTTATACCCTTTTTGGTTGACTCGATAATATTTACCACTGCATGTTGTTCTTTCACTCTGATCAGGGGTCATTCACTCGTTGTGGCTGCAAAAATTTCCCTTTTCACACAATAGCATCTTAATCAGTAGAGGCAAAGTTTGTATGAACTTACCCCTCGATCCTTTGAAAAAGCTTTTTTCAGCTTCAAAATAGGACAAAAACTAATCGACTACAAATTCAATTACAAATCCACCCAAGACGCTATCAACCCAGTGATCTACAGTCTGAGTAATAGAATTATCAGTCTTTTCCAATTGTTGGATTAATTCAGGGGTCCATTGTGTGGCCTGATCGTCCTTCCAACAAGTTTGGAATTCTGCTAACCTCACCAACCACTCCTGTAGTTCGTGTGAAAAGGTTACGAAGAATATCTCATGCACCTCCGTAAAAATATACTTATTCTTCCATTATTCAGCAGATAACTTCTTAATTCTATTTTATTTTAGGGAAAACTCCTAAATCTGTTTTTCAAACCAGTTCTCATGTTCAGGCTTTAATGGCTGCCAATAACCTCGCGGCATCACCCAATCTCTCTAAAAATTCTCCCAGTCTCGACAACGGAACCATTTGTTGGCTTGAGGGGTCCTTACCCACGTTCGGAATTGAGATTAACCAACAAAACCCTCTTACTACTAGCCCTTTCGGCAGTGACCTACTTGCGCAAGTCAAAGTCTCACCCAAAGCAGTATGGGGGGTGCTGGAACTAGGTTTCCGCATCCTGAGAGAGATTCAAAATGATGTGGGTGCCTTGAGATCCAACCAATCATAAGCATACCTTCGCAACAATGGCCCTAACTAGTAAACCCTTTTCAGATAGATTTAGGTCAAATATGCAGAAGATCTTGCGCAAGTTAACACAACAATCATAAATCAAGTAATAATGTTTAACATATCATAACAAAGCCTTATACCATAAGATACATCCTCTAATAATTCATATAAACCCAATCATAGTTGTGCAAGAGATTTATTTTCAGACAATACAGGAAATGGAAATGAAACCATGTGCAGTAATATTCATAACATAACCAACAGATTCATATATAACTCAGATATTCACAACAATCTTCCTTTATTACTATAAGTTCAAATCTTTCTTACAAATCACTTCAACAACCCGTGCACATAGCCAGTAGGAGCCTTCTACCCAGACAAATCCGCAAAACGATCACAAAATATCCAAGTCTATCATCCACGTTCAGACTTATCCAAAATCTGACTTCTTAGACTCAATCTATTAGTTTATTTATACTATTTATCCTATGCTATTCTATGGTGCATAAACCATGGTTTGCGGCCCCTTGATCTACCCTTTGACCCATTATAATTCGTGAGGGGTTTTTACCTGCACCAAAACCCATGCGCAAGACTAAATTATTACAAAATATAGCAAAATCGTTGGACTTAGGGGACCCCGCTCCAACAGTCCTGTAGGTGATTACCAATGGCTCAATTTGTGGGTTGAGATATTTCCACACCAATTCAGTGTAAATAAATACATTCCTTTTCTATGTATTCACCATATATGAATCATATCCTATCCACATGTCTCTTGGTCATAATCGAAACATGCAATTTACCTTTTTATAACACCAAAATATTAGTCATGATTTCATGATAGTTCAACGGAATTACAAACCAAGATTTAACTATTCTAATTTCTGCATCATATAACAATGTTGTACTTCTGAAATGTATTCTAATAGTAGTAGTTGGTTGGAAGATCCATGGTTTTAGGATCAATGATCTTAGCTATGTCCAAAAATAATTATTATTTAATTCAGCTAAAGATACACTCAACATGAAGGGGGAAGATAGTATTGATTTTGATATAGTGAAAACATTCTAGAAAAATATATGAATCAATACTCTATAATTTATGGATGATTAATGTATCATTATATTCCTAATCAGTTTTAGATTTTTTATCATCCTATAGTGCTCCCAGCTAGGAAGTTCCCCTTGCCATAGGATGCATTTGCAGAATTAGATAGTTATGGTAGATGTTATTTCTTTTATTTTATGTATAGCTAGATTAGATTTAAGTATTTTTAGTTAATTTTCCCATAAATTTCATATTCCCATTCTTTTTTTATTTCATGCATAGATAAATTGGATCTATTATCTTAATTCTTGCAATTTATTAGATTCTTGTCTGTTTATGTGGAGTGGGTTTCAGGGCCTTGAAATTATTGGGAAGTTACTAACTTGGAGATCCAACAAGTAGTTGAAATGCTACAAGACTTAAACTTGTAACTCCCTATCATGTTTGTGAGTGTGATTTCTTTCTACAATGTGTATTTTACTTTTTCTATATCATTGAACTAAAATGGGTCTTTTAATCTTTCCAAATGTCCTTATAATATTGGCAACGTTAGGTCTAGATACATTTTATTGAAAGTGAATGAAATTGTTTGGAATACAAAGGGAAATTTTGTACTTGAGTCCTAAAATTAGTGAGTAAGAAGACATGTTAGTACAACATTGAAGCCAATCAACCTTATTTCTATATATATTTTTTCAGATCTCATCAAATTATGAACTCCCATTCGATAATTTAATGGAAAAAAATTTAAACAAATAAATTTCCCAACATGTTCGGTGTTGTTGTCAAGGAGGTGTCAAATAAATAGCTCTTGATTAATTGTTTTTTTGTAAATTCTCTTTTATTTTAGTGTTAAAATCCCAAAACAAAATGAAATAGAAGTGGTAAGATGAGGTGTAAGCACTTGTGAGTCCACTTTAGTTGGTTACCTATCTTAGTGTATTTAGATGATGTGGTAGTGTTTGAATTGAGGAGATATATTTCTTGTTAATTACACAACTTGGGGGAGGAGAAATGGTAAGACTAAACCTCGACCACTGTTGTGGGTTTCTCCAAATCCTTGATCATTTATTTCATGCAATTTTTCTTTAAATTAGCTTTAATTAATTTTTATTCAAAATTAAGATTTAAATCAGTTTTGGGTGTTGTAAGAACCCCCAAATGTACTAACCCTTGTGTGATACAAGGATTAGCAACTAATAAGAAGGATTCAATAATGATAAAGAGTTAGAAGAATGTTTCAAGAAATTTCTCATGCCCTAGCAGTAGTTGGAAACATATCTGCATCTCAAGAGGAGAAAATCCTAATAGCAATAAGGAACATACCTGCATTTTGAGAAGTAATCGAAGAGAAAAAAATTTCATGAGCAATATCTAGAAGAAGACCAAAAAGAAATCAAGAAACCATGGACCACAACTAATGATGAGAAACCCTTAGTGCTACAGATGAATGGATTTTTGGCATGTTTATCACCAAGCCTCTTGAGTATTCCAGAATTAGATGAGGAGAAAAAAGACGAAACTGAGAATGAGAAATTTATATCATGCCCATATTTAGATATTTTATGCACCTAAGAGACTAGTCAATAACTTATAAAAGATTTATGTGGCATGACAAATAAGTACATATAAATCAACACTAATGAACATGAAACTAAATAGAATTGTAACTATATCGAGCTACGATTCCAAACAGTCATCAAGCTATAGCAGTTCTCTCTTATTCAATAACTCTTGCAATCATATCAGTTAAAGAAATTGGTCACTCATACTATAGTATATGTTAAATCTTGTTTCTTAAATATGAGTATGATCATACTCATTATATTGTTAGAAAGATGGATTCATTGGAAATATGCCTACACTTGAAGATAATATCTCTTTTTAAGGTAGGGTAGTGTAGTAAAATGAAAAAATAAAATAGTAAATATAAAAATAATTATGAAAACCAGGAACTAGCACAGTTAGACCAGGAATTTTCTTGAAAACTATGTTACTGGCAGGAAAGTCCTCAATAAACCCCACATTAAGTGGTTTATATTCTGCAAATTCTTCAAACACTTTTATATTCTCATTTTAGTTAATGTGGGGTGCATTAAGGCCTTTCTGCTAACAAGTCCTGGCCCATTGACATTAGTACATCATTTGGGTTCAAGGATAGAGACCTCAATTAATACCTTAAGGCGTGCATTCATCAATGGAAGGTTCTCTTGCTAACGACGATGGGAATACATTAATTTCCTCTAATTGTTAGATCTTGTAGGTTACTTTACATCGACACATTCATTTGTCCCCAAAAATATGTACTGAGGTGCCTTGATTCTAATATACATCACTAGTGGGTCATAGCACATTAGTTAATGACATACCTTAATGGATGATAATCCAATGATCTCTTTCCATGCGCGACTTCGACACATTCATTTTCATGGTAGAGAGTTGCACCATAGGTTCAAGACTCAATGAAGAGTTTGTAAAACAACAGTTGTAGCCCTTTGGTTTGGAAATAAGGGGGGTATATTTTCAATATTCATTGGGTATCAACAACATAAAATTAGTGTTAAAATTCAATAGTCAGTTCTACACAAGCAAATTTTATCAGTCAGTAACACCCAATAGTTATCCCTACAAAATCAATAGTATCTTGACACAATAGTTACCATTGGTTTTAGTGCTATAATTTGAATCAACTGCATGGTGCAAAAAATTTCAAATTCATATTTAGTATCAACAACAACATAAAAGTAAAACTTGAGGTAAAAATCAATATGAAACTTTTTGATTTGCTGAAAATTTAGGGAATGATAACAAGAAAATACTATAAGTTTACCCTACTATTTCATATTGTTCTGGCCTTCATCGTGGGAATTTTTTTTGATATACCATCATAAAATACACCCTTAATCCATTTTTTCACAATCAGGCATCTAATTTTTCCAAAGAAACACCAACACCGACTAAGTTATCATAATAGTCACTTCTTATTTCTCTAATAAGGAAATTGATTCTTTTC
The DNA here is from genome assembly GCA_034641835.2 of Pinus albicaulis. NCBI lineage: Eukaryota > Viridiplantae > Streptophyta > Pinopsida > Pinales > Pinaceae > Pinus > Pinus albicaulis. Next base: position 66,139,268 of record CM076570.1, read on the forward strand.
TTTTACCCCCACCTCTTGATGTGGTTATACCTACCACACAACATGCTTTTCTTAAAAATATAATGGGGTTTTATATTAAATAAAAAGGATTGATGATGAAGAAATCAAGGGAAGCTACAAAAAGGTTTGCAGTTGGTGGAGGACAAGATAAAAAATTCCTACCTCTGTTCCTGTAGAAGAAAAAATGGAGAAATTGATTCAAGGATATACTCCAAACCATGTGTCGGAAAAGCCACAAAATTTCAAGCAAACCCATTTTATATTCTTTGGGAAACTAAGCATAATCACCTACAACGATTTTGCTTATATCTCAATATTTGTGATAACTCAAACCTATAACTCCAAAGCATGTGTGTTTGTGTGTGTTCTTTGTTTCTACAATGTGTATGTTTTTTTTTTTTGTCATTGAACTATCATTTATCTATCAAATTTTTTTAATTTCCTTATAATGTTGGAATTTTTTGGTCTGGATGCTTTTTATTGAAAGTGAACGAAATTGTTTGGCATACAAAGGGAAAATTCATACTTGAGTCCTAAAAGTAGTCAGCGAGAATACATGTTGGTATATCATAGAAGTCAATCAACCTTAGTTCTGCATATATTTTCTCAGCTCCTCATTAGTTAAAAGCTCGTTGTCGACAATTTAATGGACAACAATTTTTACAATTAAATTCTCGACATTTTTGGAATTTTTTTCGAGGAGGTGTTAAAGAACTAGGTTTTGATTAGTTTTTTATTTCTATACTCTCTTTTCCTGTAATGTTAACATCCTAAAACACAGGGATATAAGAAAATAAATACAAGAAGTAAGAATATGTGTGGCCACTTTAGAGGGTTACCTATCTCGCTAGATTTAGATGATGTGGCATTGCATGAAATGAGGAGAGATAGATTGGCTATAAAATACACAACTTGGGGGAGAAGAAATGGTAGGATTGAAGCAAAAACACTATTGTGGGTTTCTCCAAAGGCTTGATTGCTTCTTTCATTCAAGTGTTCTTTAAATTTTATTTAATTGATTTTGATTTAAAATTAATATTTCAATCAATTTTAGGTGTTGTAAGAACCCCCCAATGTACCAACCAATTTGTGAGACAGGGATTAAAAATCGGAAAGAAGCATTCAAGAATGATTAAGAGATAAAAGAATATTACTCCAAGAAATTTCTCAAGCCCTACCAGCAGTTAGAAACATCTCTGCATCTTAGGAGGAGACAATATTGATAGAAAAAAGGAACATACCTACATTCCAGGAAGTTGGCTAGAAGATCCACGATTTTAGGGTCAATGATGTTAGCTATGTCCAAAAATAATTGTTATATAATTCAAGTGATGTGACACTCAAGAGGAAGGGGGGATACTATTTATTTTATTATAGCCACATCATTTTTGAAGAACATATGGAATGATACTTTATAATTTCTGTATGATTAATGAAATTATGATGTTGTTGATCAGTTTATGATTTTTTATCATCCTACAATGCTCCTTGTCTAGAAGGCCCCCCTATCTTGGGATGAAATTTCAGAGTTAGATAGTTTTGGTAGATGTTATTTCATTTATTTTATGCATAGTTAGATCATATTCAAGTATTTTTAGTTCATGCTCCTATAATTTTCATATTCACATTTACACTGGATGCATGCATGTGATTTATTTTTGCAGCCTGTGTTTTATTTCTCTGTCTCTTTGAACTGCCATGGATATATCAAGATTTTTGAATGTCCTTATAATGTTGCCAATTCTGGGTTTGGAAGATTTTTATTGAAGTGAATGAAATTGTTTGGTATACAAAGGAAAATTCATACTTGAGTCCTAAAAGTAGTCAATGAGAAAACATGTTAGTATAGCATGAAATCCAATCAACCTTAGTTTTGCATATATTTTTATGTCTCTTCATCATTTTATGAACCCAAGTTCTGCATATATTTTTATGTCTCTTCATCAGTTTATGAACCCATGTTCAATAATTTAATGTAAAATAATTTTAAAAATTAAATTTCCGTAAAGGAACCCAACAATATTGGTACAACCAATGCCAATTCCTGAGTGGAAGTGGAAATCCATATCCATGGACTTCATTATGGGATTACCGAAAACAACCAAACAAGATGATGCCATTATGGTGGTAGTGGACAAGTTGAGTAAATTATCCCACTTCATAATTGCCAAATCCACTAACAAATCGATTTATATAGCCATATATTCATGAAGGAAATATTCAAATTGCATGACATACATAAGAAAATCATCTCAGACCAGGATGCCAAGTTCACTTCCAATTTTTGGAAGTATTTTTTTGTTATTTTTGGAACCTAGCTATATTTTAGTAGTGTGTATAATCCTTGGACATATGACCAAGAAGAGAGAGTGAACATAATCTTAGAATATTTTTTTAGAATGTATGTTATGTATTGACCAAAGAGGTGGGAATAATTCGTACCATTAGTAGATTTCATACAATAATGGGTATCAAGAGTCACTAAATATGACCCTTTTGAGGCATTGTATGGCTGAAAATGTAACATTCCTATTAGCTAGGATTACCTAATGAATAGAGTAGTTATTGGGCTAGAAATGCTGAAGCAAATGGAGCATGAAGTGATAAATATCAAGAATAAATTGAAGGTAGCCTAGGATAGGAAAAATATTTATGCAAACTAGCAGAGGATGCACAAAGAATTTCAAGTGGGAGAGCATGTATACCTTTGCATCAGAACAAGGAAGATATCTTATAAAAAATTCTTTCGGATTAATCACACCATTATGATTTAGTCGACATTTCGAACCAACTAATGTGGTTCATCCTCAGGACAAGGTGAAAAATATAATCTATCTTAATGAATAAATAGTGTGGATGCATCATTGACCGGATATAACCGTTCAAAACTAGTTGTTATCATTGAAAGTGGGATCCTGTGCTAAGTTTGCACCCAAATTTTTTGGACCATTTCATATTTTGGAAAGAGTTGGGATAGTGGCTTATATATTCGCCTTACCACCCATTGTGAAAGTACATGATTTTTTCCACATTTATTTTACTAAGAAGTATGTACATGAGACTAATAATATTGTTTAATGGTATGTCATATAGGTGTAACCCAAGGGAGAGTTGAAACTACAACCACTATTCATCTTGGACGAGAGATTGATCATGCTCTGGAATCGAGTAATAGAGCAGATTATGGTGCAATGGAAGCACTCTAGACCCAATGAAGCAACATGGGAGATGGGAGAACAAATAAGGGTATAATACTTGCTTTTGTTTAATAATTAATCAGCTATAAGAGCTATGATTATAAAGCTCATTTTTTTTTTCTTTAGATTTTCTAGTTACAAAAGTACCGATGATGATGTTCCTTTAAGGGGGTAGGGTTTGCAATATTCTTGCCTTTATACCCCTTTTTTTGTATATGTAGTCATAATTTTAAAGGCTAGCATGAAAACCATGACTTATCTGATCGAATAATATTGTATACAATATATGCTTCTATCTTTCTAGCAGTGTGTGAAATAGATTAGGCCTCGGGTTTAAACAAATCCTATCTAAAATTCAAGTATTAAACTATTTTATTAAAAATATGAAATGTTTTCTTGAAGATAGGGACACATGGATCAAATTTTGAGGGAGATTGAAGAAGTGGGAGGTGGTATCTGGTGGCATAACAAATCAAACCCCCACATAACAGTTGGAAAGGACATGAGTGGATAAAGGAAAATTACCATGTTTCACATAGTGAGTGAATGGAAGGCTGACAGTCTTACAAGAGATGAAGGGACTCAAGTAAAATCAAGAGAAAGAAGGAAAAGAAAGTGAGAAGGAGAGACATATCAAATAAGATCTCATAATTTTGGACAAGGAGGATGTGAGAAATACCAGAGATACAACTGAGCTTTTCACTCTGAAATTTCGAGTGTTTCCATTCTATTGATGTGTTGGGCCAGTAGATTGTGGTGTCCAAGCTTGAATGGCCAATGGGAGGCTCAGTGGAGGATTGAACTATGAGTTCTTGTTAATTAAGCTGATAAACCGCTAAGTTCTTGTTGAATAAGTGGAAATCCCACTAATTTCTTGAAGAATAAGTTGATAAAACACTTAGTGTTTTTTGAATGGTTAATAAGCCACTTGGGAGCTTGTTGTAAGGTTAATAAACCACTAGGAAAGGTAGTTGAACTGCTATGGTTCTTGTTGAGAAGGCTAATAAACCACCTAAACTATTGGATACAAGATCCTACAGTGATTTCCTTGAAAATGAAGTTAATAAACCACCCAAATAATATATTTAGACTCTTATAGCTGAGAAATACCCCATTTGAACCTTGGGTAAACTCCCTGAGAAAACATTCCCTTAGAATTTGGATCTGGCTTGAGCGTGGCCAACTATGAGAAAGATGAGGTGTATCTGGCCTATGGTTGGCTTGAGAGTTAAATTACCTCCTTTGGTTGCTAGCCATTTCAAGTTATTTAGATAATTACAATTACTTATGCATAAATTAATTATGGGTGGTGAAATTGTATAATATGTTATTGCAAGTTTATGGTTCAATACTAGTCATGGAAGGTTGTTGGATTTATTGCATGTTCATTGTTAAAGTTTGCATATATTTCCTTGTGGTTATGTGAAATTTTGGCACTATGTGATGGTTATTATATTCATAAACTTTAATGTTACTTATATCAATATATATGGCTGTATGAGTTCTTTCTACTAACTTGTTATTACAAGTGTTTCCATCTATATGACATGTTTATGAATTTAATGGTTCATTGTTATACTTAATATTGTAGCCTATCTCATTTCATATGTTAAGAGTGATGTGATAATCCTTATACTTATGCTTAGGATTCAACTAAGTGTTGTTAGTCAATTTGTTTAAGAGTGATGTGATGATTATATGGTTTAAGCACTATTGTTTATTGTTGTGATATCATGGGGTTCACTTATTAAAACTTAGTCTAAAGCTTTCTTGTGAGATTTTTTATTTTGATGCTAACGCATATGCTCCCAACTTTTTGTTGGCAGTCCAATATAATTCATTAACAATAAATACTATGGATTCACTCTTGTTCCCACACAGTGAAACACTATTAGCGCTTTTCTTAAATCCTCACAGGGGTCACAAAAACAATGCACAATTCCCCAATTTATATAGCCCTAGCACCTGGCTTAACTTATCAACCATGTGATTGTGGTTTTTAACCAAGTGCATGAGATCTCAAGCCTAAAATTCACTTTAGGTCTCACAATTCTACTATTGCACTTTTCCTCAATGTCTTGAGAAGCAATAAAACAAATGATAGAAAATTTCTTTTTTATCTAGGCTATCAACTAACAGAACCACAAACCACGTGTTAGTGCTTACAACTTTCTACAAATAAAATGTTTTTTTCATCTATAAAACCCATTATATGATGATATTTCCCAACACTCACTGCCCAACGCTCATTGGAACTCCCAGTTCTTCAGTATTTTCCAAATGGCGTTGGCGAGAAAAAAAATAACAATTGATGGGAAGACTTCCATTTTTCAAGTTTGTCATTTAATGGGACCATCCACTGCTCATAAAAAAGTATTAACCCTTTGTCTTCAATTTTTGGCCGATTTACTTCAAACTAAGGAATTGAAAAGTAGCCATATCCATGATCCATATTCACTTTTGGGCCCTATGGTCTACTACATCTTTAAAATGGTGGTGGGGGGGGGGGGGGGTGGCGGGGTTCGATATTAATACTACCGTCATGGGACCCCATGTAATGGGAAATAATCTATTGATGGTACTATCATAGTAAGGGCCTGATCAACGACCTACGTTCATCGTAAGCCCTCCTTGGTCCATTGTGAGTTGACGGAAAGGTGGGTGGGTATATGAAAGGGAAAAATACCTGTATAAACCCAACCCTGTTTTCCAGAACCAAAAACCATGCATAGTAAAAAAATTCTACAAAACACATTGGGGAAGGTCTAGGTGGGGCCCCATGCCTGAGATGACATGGAAATTTCATGTCGATTCCATGTGGTAAATTAATGTTGATGTGGCCTAATATTATTGGCTATACTTCAAATGGAAATAAATTTCAATCCAGGATTTGAATTGAGATAAAATTTATATCGTCGAAAATCTCTATATGAGATTAATGCAATGGTGGTATTTTCTTTTTTATTTCAAGAAGTTGTAAAAAGAGGATTTTGTGACCACATCTTCATAATAGACCTTGGAGTTCAGGTCAATTTAATAATTAACACCTCTCATAGCACGATAGAATTCAAGGGGGTGGGAGGGAGTGTTACACCTTTCATCCCATTTATGCAGATGGTTGGAGCGTAATGTGAAAGATATGCACAATAATCTTGTTGACCATTGTTTTTCCATAATTTTGGATGAAAGGAGATCAATTTAGTTAATTTGGTATCCATGAGAGACCTTAGGCTAAACCAAAATGTTCTAAGGAACCTATTTTCCCTATTTCATATAATGGTCGGGTAGTTGATGAACCTCAATATTGCAACAAGAATGTTGCAACTCCTAAGGCTACCAACTTTAATTATCAACCTCGAGTTCGTACAAATTTAAGAGGTGTAGGAACTATATGTGCAGCATACAATGTTTCATTCTTTAGTTTATGTGATTTAATGGAGTTAATTTCATGAAATCAAATCTTAAACTAATTTCAGAAATGGAAATGTTACTTTAAAAAGAAATGAATCAACAATTTGTAATTGAAATCCTAAGAGCATGAATTCAAATAAATAAGCCTAATATACTTTGTAAAAATTCTTGTCCCGAGTGGTTTTTATTCTTCCTCAATGATGTATTTATATCCTAAGGGTCACAATTCAATCCTAAGAGACGAAAAACAAGCTTTGGGAACAACTCTGGTCAAGTTTACATGTGCTATAGGAGTGCTACAGGAAGTCTTGTAGGTGCTACAAGAAGTCTTGTTTTTGCTACAGGAGGAGATAACACACCGAATGACCAAGTAAATCAAGTGAAAATTATATGGGACACATTTTTTTATTAACTAGGATGTCTTAGGACTCCATTCCAAGTGGAATCACTCAAAATTACCCCTATTAACATGTGCTAAAAAATAACATAAAATTACTAGTCTAAAACCTGGAAATTCAAGAATTAGTGGGCTAGTTAACCTATCAATTGCCTAGCTTGATCAAGTGAAAATGAAATGGGGTATATTTTGTTATTAAATTTAGTTATTTTATTACCTAATACAAGTGGAATAAAATCAAATGAATATTATTAACATGTTCTAAAAAATAGCAGAAAATTACTACTATTTTGCTAAAAGGGACTTCCATAAATCCTAGATTCATGAACTAGTAACCCAATCCAAGTAGCTAAATGATGAAGATGATTTTTGAATTTTTTTATAAGGATGAATCATACTTGTGCCTCTATAAATAACTTGAAAAAAAACTCACTTAAACCACTTAACCAATATAACTTACAACAAAATAAGCATCAACAGTAAATGCATAAATAAGAGATGCAAGTGAAAAAGACATTCAAAGGACATAAATAAATTATGAAAGAGGAACATGAGGCTCCTGGGATGGAAAATACCAAGGATAACCAAATTCCTACGGAATAAACCAATATTTATAAGCTAAAAATGGCATAAAATTCATTATTTGCATCAATCCAAGTACATCCCTGCTAGAAATGAAAGTGGAGCTACTAAACAACAAGTTTTCTCCACAAGAAGAATAAGAAATGGATTCCCCTAGAAGCCAATTCGAATTGGTACTTATAAAAAATTATTATGAATCATTATCTATGAAAGGAGGAAGCTTTCCCCTCCAAAATCCCTCAAATAGTGGATTTGGTTCCCAACACTAGGAATACGCATTAAATGACATGGAACACATTCCTCAATTTTCTCAATCATTGGAGCTCTAGAATTTCTCAATAATTTAATGATATTTTTTAATTTATTCTCCATTATTGATCCTCCTGCACTATGTGTCAATAACCTATATTATATCCTCCTCCAAACCTTCATAATATGCCCAGTATTCTCACAATATTCTTCAAAAATAAAAAATATTAGGCACAAATATGCCATTATCTCTAAACCTTCCTAAGAACATATTAAAGTTAAAAAAAAACAATATTGAGTGTAGAATTAAATATTTAATATAGCCTTTATGTGCCCAAGAAAGTTTAGATGGGCATTAATTTGTGTCTAATTTAGAGGCCCATCATACTCCCCTACCGAAATTGTTGCTCATACTCTTAGCAACCAATCCATCTTTACCCATTGTTCTTCTTTTATGCCTTAGATTACTTTTATGATGTGCTATACTGATGTGGATGTAGCTTCCCCAATTGGCTAAGATTTGTGTTTATCTCAATTTCCCATCATTCCTTCGATTTTCCCTCTTGGTTTTAGTATTTCAGAAGTATCTGTTGATTCTCCTCCTCTGATGACTTCAATAAAATTTTATCAATGTGGAACAAAGAGTTTCTCTTTTCTTCTACATGAGTGAGAGTGTTTATGGAAAAAAAGGTAGAATAAAATTGATTTTCATGATGTTGAGGAGAAGGGAGAATTCAACATGCAACCCAAGACACTTAATCCTAAATGACACAAATTCACTGATCTTTCTTACTAAGATTTAGATATGTGGCAACAACAGAGTATGCTTTTGAGAATTGAGAGAGTTTTAGGGGTTTTCATGCGAAGTATTAGTGGGGAAATGTTTTACTTACCCTTTCACTCATGATTATTTCATCCTTATTAGGATTTGATTGTAATTATGTCCACTACCAAGCGTCCTATAGCAACCTGCTACTTTCTTGTAGCAATTTTTTCAAACCTGTAGGTTCTTGTGCAGTGGAGGTTGTTGTAGCAGAAGGAGTTTTTAACAGTATTGTTTCAATATTTAGGAAAGAAAAATTACAACATGCGCCCTTGCCCTATTCAACACACCATATCCTTAAGCAAAAGCTCATCCAATCCATTTGTTTTCTCTTACTAGAAACCAAACTGCAAATTTGCAGGGTACATTTTCTTGATGATTGAGGTGCTTTCAGAATTTTTATACCAAACTTTGGAGAGAAGGAATTTTTACTTGCTTTACCTTTGAATATTTCCTTGCTTCTCAAGGTTCTAGTGTATTTTCTGGGCGAAATTTTCCTTCCTGTAGCACTTTGTTAACCTCTTGTAGCAAATACGTTCTTCCTGTAGCACTCGGTTGTGCCTGTAGCAGATATATTTCGCTTGTAGCAACCAACCCAAATTGTGTAACAATTATTCCTTGCATGCTAAGAGGTGGTGGGTCCACATTTTTATTCTTTTATTTTTATTTTTGAATTATTTTTCTTTTTTCAATTTTTTTTTTCTCTTTTTTCCGTTGCATGCAAAATAAACTCAAGGTGCATTTAGTTAATTGAGTTGGCACTCACTTACTGGTGAGCCCTGATATTGCACCAAGAATGTTGCAACTCCCAGGGGCTGTCCTATTTTACATTAGCAACCCAACGTTCATAAAAAATTGGAGGTGAAAGTGATATATACACAACATATGCATTCTACTCATGTCATCCTCTTCTGAGCTCTAAGAAAGGGTGCTACTTCTAGGGTTTCTAGGTGAAGTATGTCACACTTATGGAATTAGGCCTAGGGCTACCAATGATTCAAAGCCATGGCACTATCATCAAGTACCATAGTAACCAAGTACATTTAAATATTATGCAATGAAGGAAATATACTTATTAGACAATGATAAGAATTGTAAAGCAACCTAGGTACCTTGCATGAAGTAAATTTTTGAATTGAAATGACAGAAAGGAAACTAATCTAATCAAACTTAGCTGGACTCCCTACTTAATCTATGCTCTATCTATCATTATTTTATTCATGCAACTATTCATGACCTAACTATGCTTGAAAATGTGTTGTTTTGTAGCTAGGAGAAGGAAGTGCTAAGGTGGCCGATGGAAGGCTTGAACAAATGGGGGCAAGGATGGAGGTGTATTAGTGGTTTTTTTCAAGTTTAGAAGGTGGTCATGGTGGTTTTTGGGCTTAAGGAGGGTCCCAAAGGTGATGTTCCAAGATTTTTTGCAGGTTTCTTGTAGTGCTACAGACAAGTCCTGAATTGTTACAGGAAACGGGCCGAGGGAAATCTGAGGCCAAAAAGAGGTGGAAAAAGGGTAGTAAAGGTGGTGTGAAGGTGGATGAAGATGAATAGGAGGTGGCTCACCTCTTTTCCAAGCTTAGAACCTCTTGGGAGGCCTGTCTTGCACCCCTAGGGTTTTCTCACAGTGTAGGGATGAAAAATCCGAGAACATGGCTAATGGTGATTTTGCTGAACAGAGAGCTAAAGGAAGATGAGCGATGAAGCTGGAGGTGCTAGTGGAATTCTCCTTGGTTGTGCTACCTGTTCCTGCAACCAAATTACCTATTCATGCAATAAATATGGACAAATTCATGATAAATATAGTGGAAAATATGACTTGAATTCATAAAGAAAATCTATTCTAATCTTAGAAGTAGAGATCTACCACATCATACTGAACATGTTCATGGAATTACAACAAATAATCTCATCTATTCCAAGAAATCATAAACTAAAAAAGTATTTTTGGTATGTGGGAAGGTCTACCCTCCTCAAGATCTATTGACATAGGTGGGAGGGGGAGGCTTGAATCATAGATTTATGGAGTTTATCACCTAATCTACCACTCATGTAAGAAGAATAAATCTATAGAAAAAGACAAATGGAAGAAAACTAAAAAACTAAACGAAAATACCAACAATATAGCTAACCATTCATAAGAAAAACTAGTTAAATGACATGAAAGGACAGAATAATTACACAAGAGAGGTCGAGGCACCTGGATTGGGCCCTAACAAAAAATCCTAGATCTCTGGAACACAATCAATATGGCAAAGTCTGAATACTCATTTAATTTCAAGAAGATAGTCTCATTACATCCATGAAAGTCTTGAAAAACTTATTACAATAACAAAGAGCCTAATGGATTTCTCCAAAATCCAAATCCTAATGAGTTGTTACTCAACTCTATTTAACCTAAAGGGTAGCTACCAATAGTTCCCTAGAAAATAGGTGATGACTCCACTTGACTCCAAGTGAAGTATGTCTTTGAGTGCACTTGGTCTTGAGTTTGCTTGGCTGCCTTTGATTTCGAGTTGTTGGAGGGAATATCGAGGATCCCTTGGCTACCTTTGGGAGTTAAGGAGGGTGGAAACCCCCCTAGAATCTCTCCTTGTTGTCTACTCCGAGTCTTTATGACAAAATATTCACAAAAAATCCATATCTTCATGATTTTCTTGCATTTAACCTTATGTTAGGTACTCGAAGTATGTTAGCCTCAATCACCACCTACACTAGCATCATAAGGCCATAATATAATAAAAAATGCAAGAAAAATAGATTTAATAAGGCAAAAATGTGACCATTAACCCCTCCAAATGTACCTAATGAGCTCATCATCACCCCGCTATTAAATGGTTTCTCATCCTCTAAGAAATTAATCCTCCTTATGCATTTCCTTTAAATCCTTGATGGTCCCTCTGACTTCCCAAGGAAGAAGTGTTGGAGTCCCCTTAGGAGGGTAAAAACCATCATTCTTTTTTGCTTCTTCCCATTCTTTGTTCTGTTCATCTTGGTCTTTCCCATCACTCAGCCCCAACAGGAAGGGAAGACCGAGCTTTAGACCAAAACATTGAATCTTTCTAGCCTACATGGCCCTCTTGTACAGTGATGCCCTTTCCGAGACACCTCTTAATATTTCTAGGGTATGGTACTGCATGTTTCTAAGGTTGTGAGGGAGGTTGTTTCATCTCCTCTAGCTAGCCATAATGCACTCATCTCCTAATGGCCTAGAAACATCATCAAAGTGGGCTATTGCTTGAGCTTGTGTATGGAGGTACCTTTTAGCTAGATCATGTTCCCTTTCAATCTTCAGATGGTTATTTATGACTCCTCTAGGACTGAACAACTCTGCCCTAATGTGTAAGGGTTATTTTTTTTCTCTTCTCATAACCCTCCTCATCTCTTGTGCTCTTGTCTCCTCATTCATCATCCATGATGCTAAAGCCATTAATTTCCTATCCCCCCTTCTAGGATTGGGGTCCCAAATATTTAAATATTTTAACACAAAGGTTATGCATATAAAACTCTGCCATATTTTCCTTCTCATCCATGCTAGCTTGATTGCAGAAATCAATGAATTGTCTACAATTTTGGAAAGGTAGAGATCCATGAGAGGCTAAAGTTTTAATTTGAAATAGGAGCCACTGCTCCGTAAGGTAAACTGCATATGAATCTGAAGGATACCCATGTTGAATGGCCTCCATATAAAAATATGCCATGGTGGTTACTTGTTTACCTGCTTGTTGAAGCTGCTCTTGTAGTGCCACAATATAAAATTGACCTCCTTTTATCCTTTCAACCCTTTTTTTGAGAAAATTTGACAATGAAACAAGTTTTGAAATAAGACAAAGCATCTTACTTATTCTCCTAAATATTCTTACTCCATTTAAAAGACTTATTTGATGAAAATGAATCCTTTTTCGCCCTCTTTGGTGACATTTTTGGACTTTTCAATAGTAAAACAAGGAGACCTAGATACAAACTTAGATGGAGATGGAATGAATAACCTAAGACTCTAAATGAAAATAGGTGACATAGCCTATGGTATGATGATGGCCATGGATGGAATGTGGGGAGAAACATTTATGACCTAGACCATATGCAGTGACCAAATTTTATTTGAAAACTTGTTCGAAAAGACAAAAAAAATTAACCTAGGATTACTAGAAAATAATTTGAAAGAGCATGTTTGATCACTGAACATATTTACATGAACAGAACCAATGAAATGGGTAAAGGGTATCCAACAGGTAGGGATACTCAACTTTCTATAGGTGCCGCACTTCGAGCGAAGTACCATTAATACTATTTGTGTGTGCCAATTTTTGTCCTTGGTGCACTACGATTGTTTATGGATGGGGAAGAAGATCCCCATTACGGATATGCTGATCAAGATAATTACGGCCCTTCCCTATCAAGGATTGAACCTTGCAGAGGATTTTGTGGGAAAAATCAAACATAAGAAGCTTGCAGACCAAATGAATAATGAATATGGGCTTACGAAGGGATCTAGGGGGTACTTCATTATTTCTATCTCTGACATAACTGTGCACTTCTCCGCGCACATCTTGGCTGGAAAGATCATGAGGAAGAGTTTCGGCGAGGAGGCATTCGCCTCTATAATTTCATTAGCTTCAGAGTGCGCCAAGGGTGTGGTATACAATTGGGCGGGCTATTTATGTCAAGAGTTCCTCAAATATTATGGGGTTGCATAGGAAGAAGGCAAGTAGTTCCACTACACATGGCTCCTGCTTTTTATTTCCTTGATGGAATGGAGGGAACCTGACAAGTTACAGTTCAATATTGCATACCTGGTTCTCTGCGAAGTAGCCTAGTATGCTTCACTATGGCATTCGACAAAACCATCAAGGGTTATTTCTAACAATTTTTTTTGGGTTAGGGTGGAGATTAGATTAAGAACCATGTTCAAAAAAATGCCTGACTGTCACCAAGCATTTTGGAACAATATCAAAAAATTGTGGAGCTCAAAGTGAACTTCCACCTTACCCATATATAGGCGAAAAATGACCTGACAGGGAGCTCCCGTACATGGTCGAAGAGGAAGATGTAGAGACCATCATTAGCCAATGGCCAAGTGATTGGTTAACTTCGTTGCATGGGAGTACAGAGATAACAAGAATGAGAGGGCCAAAGCTCACTACACCAACAAGGTAGAAGGATATTGAAGTAGAGATTCTGGATACTGGTGGGGATGAAGATATTATTGGAGATCTCGGCACATATCCATCTAGCCCCTCTTCTCCATTTATTACAAATACAAGGCAGCTACAGAAAGGCGGCACGTGAAAGAAGGTTAAGTTTGACAGATCTTCTGGTCCGCAAGACATGGCCCTCATTGGTGGGGACATTGATGAGATTGGGGATGTTGTGCACTAGGTCAATGAGGAATTTTTGGGTAACATAGAAGATCAGTACAAGAAGGTTTTGGAGGACATGGACAAGGGGCTACAGGATTTGTAGTTGCAAGTGAGTGTGTTGCAAGCGAGCGTGGTTTCGCTAAGCGGTGCACAACCAAGTATGAGTATAGTTGCACAGGATCTGGCACTGACTTCAGATACCCGCATAGTTCCTATCCCTATGGGAACATTGTGTTTTTATAAGGCATAGAAAATAAATTTTTTGATTCTCTAGCAAAATAAAACATTGAATCTTTCTGTGATGCCACTACAAGTGTTGCATGAGTTCCATCAAGGCATTGTCGATGAGTTGAAGATCAAGTAACAATGAGCTCTACTGGTTATTCAAGATGCCCAGTAGGAATTCCAAAGCATGGTTGCAGAAAAATAGGTTGTTATCCAGGAACATGAGGCTGAGGCAGTAGAGAAACAAAATCTAGAAGGAGAAATATTTAAGGCATGTCACAAGCTATGAGAGCTCAATATTCAGATTGCAGTTGTGCCTGAGGAGAAAGTGATCAAGCTAGCCATATATGTCAAATATTCCAAGGCCAAAGTTGATGAGGTACACATTGAGATGGAGATGAAAATTGTCTAGCTGCAAAATAAATTGCATCTAACCACTTTAACGGAGGTACGGGAACAACACACAATGGAGCTGAAGGCTTCCACAACATAGATCGAGTCTTGCATACAGGAGTGTGCGAGAATTGTTTGCAACACTTTGGATGTATGGTCCTCACTGTAGGAGGACCCACAAGTATAGAATATCAAGACCGAGGTGAGCAAGAAGCAGGAGAAGCTAGATAAGATCCAGGTCACTACAAATACCTTGGGCCAATTCAGAGGATTACATGTCTCCAAGAGGGTAGAGTTTTACAGGAATAGATTGAGGAGTTGTGCTAAAAAGAGCAGTTATTCATCGTCAGGATGAATTAATGGGAATCTGAAGCCAATCATCTTTCCCAATCTGTGGAGAAGAAGCTTAAATATTTGTGTACAAATAAGAGGGCATTGGAACAGAAGGAAACCATGTCCATCACAGAACCACTACTCGGAGAAGTCTCGGATTTTTCAAAGCAGTGCACCGATACAATTCCTCCATTGAAGTATGCATTAGGGAAATTATTGACGATGCACCATGTAATATTCCCAAATGGGAAATGCAAAAATATAGTGCAAAATGATGGAAAAATTATGCAGATCATCATTTATGAAGCAAGAGGCCAATATGGAGACCTTTCATATGTCATTACAACAGCAAAATATACATAAGAAATGGGCCATAAGATGCATAACAGGAAATACAAGCCTCTAATGGACAAAAACCATGCAATAAGAGGTGTTGCAACCATGTATAAAAGTTGGAAGACCCTTACGACATTATTTTATTGGTTCTGCAATAAAAATAGATTATACATCAAATATAGAGCTTCTATGTGCATAAAAATTTAGATCTATATTAGATCCATGCACTATACAAGCTCTTCTAAAGAACCCCTCAAGGGTTTTCAACAAAACACCAAGTATGAGATGTAGATCTGAGATCTAAGACTATAGATCTACTGAAAACTATAGATCTAGAAAGTGTGGCTGATCTGATATGATAAATAAAATAGCCTCCTCCAATAGATCCTGAAAGTGAAGGGCAGATCCCCATCACTAGAAAATCAACTCTCCAAATAGTGTGCTAAACCACCCTGCAACTCCACCTACAAAAATAACACAGATATAGAAGTAAAAATGTGATGTAGGGATGAAAATAAGTTTGGCCTAATGCCACGATCTAAAAATGAGCTCAAAGCCCTTCAATATTTTCCTCCCAATGAAGTGGAAACCTCATCCATTGAAAAAGAGCACTGAAATGGCCTAGATCTAGAGATCTAGTCTCCACTTGCTGCAGCTTGCAAAAACAACCAAACCCTCAACAAGATCTGTGTTGTAGTTGAAAGAAGAAGCTTGGCCTTACACAAAATAGTGGACAATGTAGTGCAAGACTCCTCCAAGAGTTGTTCAATGGAAGAGGTGGGATTTTTGTTTAGGAACACCCTGTGCTAAAAAACACTCTATCTCAGCTAAACAACAAGAGAAAGATATATGTCTAAACAAACCATATATTCAAAAATATCATATACATCCACATCCTTCATATAGCTGCCATCCTCTTCCTTAAATAGAATATGAGCTTGCAAACCCTAAACCACATCCAATGATAGCACTCCTTTCACACAAAGCATTTCCATCTAAAACTATGCTATGCCTCACTGATGGCCACTCCTCCATGAAAATGTTGTAGATTTAGTCAAGGTTGACCCAGTCAAAATGATCCAGCCCCTTTCACAACAAGGGTTCTTTAGTTAAGCTTCCAAGATTTTTCTCTTTCACATTTGGCATTGATTTATTAATTATTAAGGAGAAATATGGACCTCCTTTTCCCTCTTATTATTTAAACAAAGCAATAAAACAAAAATGAATATTCCAAATAGCTCATGACTAATTGGGAATATTATAGTCCTCCCTTCCCAAATGTTGCTTGTCCTCAAGCAACTGACAAGGTGAGTGTTGCAACTCTTCTCCTCCTCCATTGGTGACACAAACATGTGATAAGCTTCCTCCATAAGCTAAGTGTTCACCAATCCATCCCTCCATGAATTTCTCCTCCAAATTTCTCATGAGATGTAAATAATGCATCCCATAAAGAGACAATAGTTCAAATGAAACAAACATGGTTTTCCCAATGTTCTCCCTGAAACATGTAGCATAATACACATGGAGAATCTCCATCCCATAGGGCACATGCATACCTCCTATCCTCCCTCCATACATTCCCATAAAAATTTCAAGTACATCATCAATGTATGGGATCAACACTACATACATACAAACAAAAATTTGTGCATATGGAGGTGGGTCATAGTCCCACATGTGGAACCAAAGCAGTGCATCTCTTGACTGCATCAGATCATGATGTGGTAAGTGGTTTCCCCACCACTTACTTGCTGCCCAAGTCATCTCACCATGGCTGAAAGTGTGAGATATATTTGGTGCCTTTGGAATGCACCCATCATGATACAAAATCATCTCCCTTTGTCCTCCAAGGGAGTGGCCATGTTAATAAATTTTTGTGGCCCAAATTTGGCCATGAAGTTTATATTGTATAGTAATCCTTCTTGGAGATATGGCCTGAATAGACATAGTAAAATAATGCATATGTTTATCAAATAAAACAGTAGGTACATAAGCATGTCTTTCACCAAAGTTTCTCATTAAACAAATGGAGTGGTGCATAGATCCATCTCCTCTCTCAAAAAGAGAAAGAGATGGCTAAATTAACTCCTTTATATAGTTATGTTGCTTCCCCATCTCCACAGGGTTCATGCATATTTGAAAATTCTAATATAGTTCTCCTTCAAATCCCTTCCAAGTGTAGCTTCTCATGATGATGTTGTAGAATCTCATGGAATATGTGTGGCTGAAAAAGAACTCTTCATAGGCTCTTTGTAGTAACTTCTCCTTGAGCTTGGAGGCTCTAGATAAGAATATCATACCATGATAATAGATGACTCCTTCTTGGATTGAATATCCCTCTTCATGTAGCTGGTCATCAAGTATCATGCATGTATAAAGATCCTTGGAATAATCCATGAAAAGTTGGGATTTCCAATATGGATCAATCTCCCATAGTGACAGGATTGATGATCCATCAAAAGAAATGTCTGTCATATGGCCGTTCTCCTCCTTGACATATCCCATGCCAAAGGTATATGCGGGAAGGTTGCTATCCCCTCATTTTTTCCCTTCTTGCATATGCACATGCTCAAGTAAATATTGAGGCTGTTGAAAGTTAGTCTCCCATGGGAGGCTATCATCTATCCAATACCTCCTTGGTTTAATCAAAGCATACATATGTGGCCACCATCTTCTATTAGGTATGGAAGATTTCTCTCTAAGTGAGATCATCTTCTGAGTATCCATAGCCAAGGAATGGTCTCCTTACTCCTTGGTGGTGTCATCCTCCAATCCTACAACATTTCCTCTCAGTGCAGTATGAGATGAGAGAGTGGGTAATGGTGATAGTGGAAGAATATCTTCCTCCTCCTTGGGCTCACCCATGCCTCTTAGTGCTGTATTTTTGTCTTCTAATGCTCCCATCCTTCCTGGATCTATGAAAGGAGAATCAAGATGTGAGACATCTTTCACCAAATCTGAATTAGGTGGTCTCCTAGGGGGTTTACCACAAGATGATGATGTCTCATGGATCATCCTCATGTGAATAATAGACGATATCATCATATCCCTGCTTCCACTACAAAAATTCATCTCTGTTTCTTGTGTGAAAGTTTCATGGAAGTTGGATATCACTCTTAATGATGTGAGAGTGCCTCTAATGGGAGAAATTTCTCCATCTTCACCTCCAGGTGGTGGTGGATCATCTCCTGCTACTCTAGTGCTGTGACCCATCCCTTGTTCTTCTTCTTCTTCCTCCTCATCATCTAAGAAGACCTCTATGTAATGTGCTTTTCCAGCTGCACATCTATGTCCAGGTGCCCAAGTTTCTTGGAAAGTGAAGCAAAGCTTCCTTCTTCTTAGATCTCCCCAGACATCATCATCAAGAGGTTTTTTGTAATGACTCTCCTTATAAGGAGCATCCTTTTCTTCTTTTCCCTTTGATGGAAAAGAGGGCTTATGATGAAATGTTGCCTTTAATTTTGGCAAGGCATCTTGAAGGTCTCTAGCCCTTTCAATGACATCATGTAGGGTAGTGTGCTTGATATACTTAACCAACCCATGAAGAGGTTCATGTAACCCATCAATGAACATGTACACCCTTCTTGCTGCAGACAAACCAAGAACCATAACATAAAGTCTTAAAAATTCAAAGATGTAAGTTTCTACATTACCTGATTGTTTCAACTTTGTAAGGCTCATGAATGGTACTTCTAGATCTCTTCTATCAAATCTTTCCACCAGCCTTCTAGTGAACTTGGAATAAGTAGTCACATTGGCCTGACCCAATGTAGACAAGCCATGGAACCACCAGTCATGTGCTTCACCTTCAAGGTGCAACGCTGCAATATTAATGGCTTCCATTTCTGGAACTTTGTTCAACTGAAAGTAGATGTCAAGTTTTTCTACCCAATATTTGGCAGTACACTTGGATGACCCATCAAAGTTGGGTAAAAATAATTTGCCCATAGTATGGTTTCGGTCATGATTATGAATGAATCCACCACTTCTATGATGATGCCTTAGTCTTCTATTGTTATTCACTTGAAAAAACTCCTGAAAACTCAAGTGATATTTGAACCTCTGAGTTTGAGATTCATACTCCATAAAATAGTCTTCAAGGGATTCTTTCTCCTGAAACTTTTCATTTCCCACAGCAAAAAATGTAGGCATAGTAGAATGTTGGGAAACTTCTGGTTGATGCACTGGTTGATCATTCTAGTGATGAGACATGCTAGAGCCTTCTCCATGATGAAATCATTTAGGGGATTCCTTGAATTTGTCCATTCTCATCTCCTTGATCTCTCTAGTAATGTCTTACATGGCTCTAAGAAGGATCTTAGGGAACTCCTTCTATTCATCTTCACCTCCAAATAAAGGGGTTTTACCGTTGTCTTCTTTCTCATCAATATAATAAAACCTTCTATGTCTACTCTTTTGATACCTCTTCTCTCTGTTAGTAAGAGGCTCTCCTTCTTTAGATGACATATTGGATTTTAGAATGCATAGGCTGTGCCAAGATGATGTTCTGATACCACTATAATATTCCCAAATGGGAAATGCAGAAATATAGTGCAAAATGATGGAACAATAATGAAGATTATCATTTATGAAGCAATAGGCCAATATGGATACCTTTCATATGTCATTACAACAAAAAAATATACATAATAAATGGGCCATAAGATGCATAATAGGAAATACAAGCCTCCAATGGACAAAAATCATGCAATAAGAGGTGCTACAACCATGTATAAAAGTTGGAAGACCCTTAAAACGTTATTTTATTGGCTCTGCAACAAAAATAGATTATACATCAGATCTAGAGCTACTATGTGCATAAAAATTTAGATTTATATCAGATCCATGCACTATAAAAGCTCTTCTAAAGAACCCCTCAAGGTTTTTCAATAAAACACCAAGTACAAGATGTAGATCTGAGATATAAGACTGTAGATCTACTGAAAACTACAGATCTAAAAAGTGTGGCTGATCTAATATGATCAATAAAATAGCCTCCTCCAATAGATCCTGAAAGTGAAGGGCAGATCCCCATCACTAGAAAATCAACTCTCCAAATGGTGTGCTAAACCACTTCGCAACTCCACCTAGATAAATAACAAAGATCTGGAAGTAAAATTACGGTGTAGGGATCAAAATAAGGGTGGTATGATGCCAAGATCTGAAAATGAGCTCAAAGCCCTTCAATATTGTCCTCCCAAAGAAGTGGAAACCTCCTCCACTGAAAAGGATCACTGAAATGGCCTAGATATAGAGATATAGGCTCCACTTGCTGCAGCTTGCAAAAAAAACCAAACCCTCAATAGGATCTTCACTGTAGTTGAAAGAAGAAGCTTGGCCTTAAGCCAGATAGTGGAAAATGTAGTGCAAGATTCCTCTAAGAGCTGCTCAATGGAAGAGGTGGGACTCCCGCTCAAGAATACCCTGTACTAAACATCACTCTATCTCAGCTAAACAACAAGAGAAAGATATATGTTTAAAAAAACCATATATTCAGAAATATCATATATCATATACATCCACATCCTTGATATGGCTGCCATCCTCTTCCTTAAATAGAATATGAGCTTGCAAACCCTAAACCACATCCAATGATAGCACTCTTTTCACACAAAGCATCTCCATCTAAAACTGCGTTGTGCCTCATTGATGGCCACTCCTCCATGACAATGCTATAGATTTGGTCAAGGTTGACCTAGTCAAAATGATCCAACCCCTTTCACACCAAGGGTGCTTTAGTTAAGCTGCCAAGATTTGTCTCTTTCACATTTGGCATTGATTTATTCATTACTAAGGAGAAATATGGACCTCCTTTGCCCTCTTATTCTTTAAACAAAGAAATAAAACAAAAATGAATATTCCAATTAGCTCATGAGTAATTGTGAATATTACACACCACCATTGTGACTCGGGACGAGTCATAGTTTTGCGTTGGGGGCCTGTTGGAGCCAAGATCCCCCGTGAAGTAAATACTTTGCAGTTCGAGGAGTAGAGTGCATAGCGCAAATTATCTTTTTGTCTTAGGGGCTTTGGGGTGGGTAAAATATCCTTAATTATGTAACGAGATGGGATTTTTGATGAACATTGGACTCTGTCCGTGGTTTTGGACCATGGTATTGTAAAAGCTATATCTATATAAGGAATCTAGATAGAAGTCATATATTGGCTTATGATTGATAATATGCAATGCATTTGGATGTAATACTAAGTTAGATTCTATGTTTTGGGTTAAAGGAAAAGGCTCCTATAGTTGTGTGCATGGATACCTTACGAAAGACTGCAGCTGTGTGTGTAGGCCCTTGCAGTTGTGTGCATAGGGTGGAAAGAGATTGTATGAGACAAATATGGATGTTAATGAATGAATCACTAAGAAGTTATAAGTTATATTGATGTGTTTGTATTTTTCTTACTATTTATGAATAAGTGTGCCAAGTTATGGTTTTATTCTGTATCTGAACAGCGCAGTCCGTTTTATGGTTATTTATTTTTTTAATGGTTAGTTAAGTAAGATCACACATTCTTTGAGTATGTTCAACAGTTGTGTTGAAAAATGCTGGTAATATTGATAGATTTGACCTGCAGAGCCCTCATAAGAAGGAAAAGACCTAAATCCAATGTCCTATATCCCTATGGATGTAGAAACTTGGTTCTAGAATCCCCCTATATTGCCTCGGGTGAGACTTCGATCTATGCAAGCAAATTGCTGTTGAAAGGGCCGACAATAGTGGGTTTTTTTGGACTACGCAAACTATTTGAACTTGGGTCAGGGTCCCATATGACATGGTTTTTAGACTTGATAAATGTTGGTTCCAAATTAATAGATATGTTGTCTTGATATTTGGAAAATGTGACTGACATGTGTGTGTTGAGTTATAAGGCAACATGATTGGCACAACAAGGTAAGGTAACTAGCTTATTTTTATCTTTATTTATGCACTAACAGTTATGCGTTTATGGTAGTATGATGCAGAGGATTGCATGGAAAAATAGATTGCCATGCAATATTTGAAAAGGATCGAGTTGATATTTCCTTGGGAAGCAATGGGAAGCCATGGGGATTGAGTATTGGTGTTTGTTGAGAGTTTTTTCTTTTGATCTTTTGTGATTCGTTTTCCCTTGATTTGTAGCTTGTTTATGTCTGGTGCATAGCTATGCCACTTTAGTTGCGGTGTCGTATTTTTATTGGTTTTCATGGTTTTCTTCTTGGTGTTTCTTGTCCTTGTCCTTGTCATTTATGCTTTGAGTCTCGAGAATTGGTTGGGAAAGAAAAATTTAATGGAGCTCAGGGAGAGCTTTGTGGTACCCAAAAAGAAATGAAATACTTAGATGAAGGTCGGTGCATGTATAAAGGCAACTGAAGGTAAGAATATGATATCCAGTTGGATTGGTTGGATCCATTGAGGTAAATGGATGGTGGAAGAATAGTCATGAGAGAGGTAAAGTGAATGGATCTGAGGTTTTATATACCTTGGCTATATTGGGAAATGTTGTTCTCAACATTGTGCATGTTATGCACAAATAAAGAAAGTTGTCTTAACCTAGGCCTTCTGATATCTAGCAATTGTGTTTTGATCATGATTATGTCAATGTTTATATATATATGTGTGTGTGTGTGTGTGTGTGTGTGTGTGTACATGTATATATTTATGTATGTCGTGGCTGACAGGGTCGTCATGGATCATGGTTTTTTGATGCTAAATGTTTATATGTATATATGTGTGTATGTATGTCATTGTCTAACATGATGATGATTGTTTTATGCTAATGATTATACATGTATGTATCTATGTATCTATATCACTATATGACAGGGTTTTCAGGGATTATTATTGTATAGAAATGATTGATTATGTAGGTGAATGGCATGAAGATATTCCTGGCTATGAGGAATCAAGTGGTATAGAAGCCTTGACAGATCTATGAGGTTAGTATCATGTGGATATTCTTTAATGTTACATATTTGTACTATGCCTATATTTATGTTATGGATAGGTAATGTTGAGGGGTACATCAGCGGAGTGAAATTAGTTTGATCTGTGACATGCTAGGATAAGCATGTATAGTGGAAAGACGTTAGAAGAAAGGTTTCTTGTGGGGTTAGTGTTTGGTCTACGGATGTGCGGTACTATTGTTGTGTATATGTTGTGCATGTTGTATATTCAATGATTGTACCTATGGTGATGTGTACATGTAACATATGTAGTATTGTGTACATATGATTTTGTATGTCTATTGTATATATGGTGTTGTGTGTATATTGCATATGCAGTTATAGGTATAGATGGTGTTATGTACATGTTGGATATATGGTGATTTTTACATATCATATTGTGCACATGTTGGATATGCGGTGTTGTGTGCATATGGTGGTGTGCGCATGTTGGATATGTGGTGCTATGTACATGTTATATATGTAGTGTTATGTACATATGGTGTTGTGTGCATGTTGTACATATTGTGTTGTGTGCATGATTGTACATGTGGTGTTGTATGGATGCAGTGTTTTGTACATGTTGTACATATGTGTTGGTGAGGTAAATCCCCTCTGTGGATAGAGGCGATCCCAATAGCCCTAGAGTGGGTCTAGCCACAAATGAGACAAGATATAATATTGATTCCTAGTTAATGAATGGACAGAGATTTGATATATGACTTACCGAAGGTCCTACACTGTTTTTGTCGTCGAAAAGAGTGGCTGCCTCTTGCTCCCGGTTTGATAGATCACGGTTCTCTCTCTTTCACGCTCGGACACTTGCACACACACAAGAAAAAATAACGATATACAAAATACTAATTCACATTCGTAACTATTAGTCAGTCGAAGAGGAATAAATCAATTGCATCAAATAATCAACATAACACAATGATGGAATCAACACCATAGTCGAGTATATTAATAAATGAAAGGAAGAGTACAACCAAGCTTCGACATTGCAGTCTCCTCCAACAGGGTTCAAGCGGAGCACGTCTCACAAAGGCTCATCAGGAATTTGGACGAGACTCTCTCTATGGAATTCTCCTTGGTTCTACCTTCTCAATAGAAATTACTCAGCTATAGTATCTCTTATCCAAGTTCAACTCCTTGGCTATATGTTCTGCTAGCTTTCATAAAGGGAGAAGGCATGTTTATATAGAGGAAGAGGGAGAGGTTAGGATCCCTATAATTATGGAAGGGAGACCTATGTTCAAGGAGTGTTCCATGGGAGGTGGAAACCACTACCTAAAGAGGGAGATCTGTGGCTTATCAGCTTAACCACTTCTAGTGACTCATCCCTGAGGTGGTTAGAAGGAAAATTCCACCTCTTTTTTGTTAAAAAACATTCCTAAAACAACTGGTGTGGGCACTACACTGAGACAGAGTGCCAGATGGCACAGGCTCTAATGAAAATTTACCACATTGGTGCAAGGGTTGAACTGGCTACTCGTGCCAAGGCCAAAACATAGGTTTTGTGTGCTTTTTTGAGGAAATTTCCAATAAGAGAAATGATGTCCTTATGCAGAAGGATGAAAAGAAGGTGTTTTCAGAGTATGACACTACTCACAGGTCACGGGAATGACCCTACAAGATGTGGGGCGAGGGATTGCAAGGACGATGAAAAAATGCTATGTAACAGATGCCCCTTAAAGCATGAGGTATGAGAGAGAGGGAGGGGTGAAATGATTTATGAGAATGCGTTCGACCCAAACACTACTGTCAGAAAAACATGTAAGTACAAATACAACTAATATCTCTGATACATGAGATGTGGCATGGGTGTAGCCATCCATAATAGAGTACATAAAAAGCAAGACCTGAGGTATGGACACAACCATCCAGCGATAAGGATCAACAAATATACTCAGGTATGGTTGCAGCCATCCAATCAGAAGAGTCATGTAATAATTCATAGTAACCCACAAAGAACTGGCAGCCTGGATTTCATCAGACAAAACCCAGGGTCTTGTGCTCCATCTTGACCTGAACAAAGTACAAATTCGAGTATGTGAATATGTGAGCTGAAGTCGACAGGAAGTGACGTGATCGAAGGTGGGCCATAATGTTTCCCACATCATCGACATGAGACAGAAGAATATGATGTTTGTGAATTAGGACCAATAGAGAATCAGAGGGAGGTTGAAAACTTCAGAGGCAAACTTCTCTTGAACATATCGGCGGCACGACACTAGATTTGGAAGTATTTTACATCAAGGGATCTGAGGTCATGGTGACGTGGCAAAGAGAATATGAGAGGTCAAAAGAGATTACCCAAACCCAGGGAGGCAAAAAAATGACGAAGTGAGATGTCCCCAACCTAACACGAATGCAGACAAGTGTCATCTTCAAGAGCAACATACTGTCAACAAGATGACAATCTGGTTCCATTTTCCCCAACCATTTCTGGCGAGTACCCCAATTATTTTTTAAAACATGCTTGAAGGGGATAGAATATGCTTGAAATGTAAGTTTTTCCTTCAGAAAAATCCAACCTAGTACACTTTACGAGCCCTAGGAAGGAAGAACTCAAGTAATGTCATAACAATGGAGTCCGACGTCATCAGTTTTTAACGAGTCTGACAAAGGGAGAACTCGGCATATTTTCATGTTTAGAGAGTTTGAAAAGAAAGCGGAAAAGAAAACTCCAGCAAGGCCCTTTTCGTAAATAGTCTCACATATCCGAAAAGGTAGAAAACTATGTCTGAGAGAACCTCTTAGTCGCGATAGGCTAAGGTATTCCTTTTTCGTAAATAATCTATCCCAGCCCGAAAAAGGAGTAAATGTATACTAGGTAGATATCGTTTCACAGCCATTGAATGAGTTCAAAATGACAAGTGTCTCGCAAATATTTTCAGTTTTAAAGAGTCAGAAAAGAGCTGAAAGATGACTCCAGTAGTGAATTTTTTGTGTAACTTTTTATCGAGTCCGAAAAAGTATAAAATATAACTCGTTACTTCATCATAACCATGTGAGAACCTATTGCTGCACAAGGGACACGTGTAAAACCCATTTCTCAAAAATAATATGATAAAATAATCGACAAATATGTTTTAAAACCTAATTTAAGATCTTGAAAAGTTATAAAATGCCATAAGTGGTAAAAATTATTTACTTTTCACTTTTACCTCTTTGTGGAGCAACAATGATCCATTGTGCTTTGCGATATTGCGACGACGATTGCAAGTGACCCAGTGAACCTATCTTGATTCTGTCAGTTTCGTGTAAGAGTCGACACCATTTCCCATCTTTTAAGCTAAATTTCATTCCCTACACATGTCATTTCGATTTTATAGGAGGGGAGTTATAAAAAAATAGGGCATCACGATTGGCGTGGGTTTCGGGCACAGACCTGCGCCAATCGCCAAATTTTTACACAGAGGGCACACCCATTGGCACAAATGTTAGAGAAAAATTCATGCAACCTAAAAATCCATATTAATTAAAGGAAAATCCAGTCATTTGTTTGCAAATTTCAATGCCCAAGTAGACTAACAATGCTCATATGAATAATGTGTGCAGGTACCAAGAAGAAAGAAGGGTGATTGATTGGAAAGAGAGAGAACACAGTGAGGAATATGAACTTTCCATGGAGAATGACCGATGCATGGACGCCCTCAGATATTGTGGGCTAAATAAATTCTTCCTGACACCGTGCCTTCAGGCTTAGCCATAATTGTTTCAGTATTTGATAAGCATCTGGGATGAAGACCAAGAAAAGTTCGTGCTTTGAGAACAGGAACTCGAAATCAAAGTTTCTAATGTCTATTTTATCACAGGATTGTCGCGCAAGGGAGAAGTCCCTATCATGACCGGTACTTGTCCCACCATGGAGAGCATGGGGATGGTGATTGACAGGGTGTGTCGAGGGGCACGAAAAGGATCAAAGAGCGGAAAGGTTGACATCCAAACCATCCCAGATCTAGCACTAAAAGTAGTGTTGCACACTATCACGTGGGCTGCAGGATCGCAAGAACCGCATGCAGCCACGAAGACACAACTGCTTCTTTCCGTAGATTGCCTAACCCCGATCCTCTACAACTGGACAGAGTCTGTGACTATAAACATGAAGCGGAAACTAATCAAGTGCAAGAAGGGAAAACTGAAACAATTTGGGTATGGATCAATCTTGGTGTCATTCTTCTTTGAATGACTACCGATATTCCAATGCCATGAGGTCATTGTCCCGATGCCACCACCCAGAGAGCCACGAATGGCTTGATGGGTTACGCTGATGCCCATAGTAGGGTGCAACCAACATATGTCTTGGAGGCCGGAATTCTTCGATTGGCTCTACCGACAACTGATTGTCGTGGAGGACTGACCCTATTCTAGTACAGACTTCATTGGTGATCCAGACCTCCCACTCCCAGAGGGAGAGGATTGGGATGAAGAGCTAGGTGAGACTCATTTTTTATTTTCATGAGTTTATGATTTTTTGGTATATATGAATGTTCTGATAGTTAACATTATATGTATGTAGATGTTGGCCCAGAGCAACCTGTAGGTATGTCACCGATAGTGAGGAGAACTCCTCGCGATTTCGATCCTCATGGTGAGGGTAGCGAGGAGGAGATAGTAAAAATTTTGGAGGGTATCGCCCGTGGGATTCCGAACTATGCTCACTTTGATGATGTTACTCAGGCCTATCAGAGGCATACCATAGGGGTGCCGAGTCATATCCACCAGTTGCTGAGGCAGTTGGTATGGGCGGTGACGTGCTATCATGAGCACCACTCCAATTAGGCACCTAGGCTTTTATTTCCACACATTTTGAGAGACATGTTGTCTCAAGATGTAACTAAAATAGACATATATATTTTTGGGTTTTTATATGATGCACACATTGCAAACAATCGATATATATATATCTATTTTCTACATGGGTCTATTTACATATGATGATGTTTTATAAATTGCGCAAATGTCTATCTAGCACAATGTTAGCTATTGCATCAGTGAATGTATTCATTCGTCTTGGTATATGTTGATATGTGATGAAATCAAAATGTATTTCAAGTAAACGAATACACAAATACAATCTCAAAATGCATGGGTTTTGAACCGAATAATGACTGTTAAGTTGAAGAAAAACATGCTGTGAACCTAGATTCACAGGCAATGCGCATATGCCAAGGTTAACTACCTCGGTTAATAGTTCCAAAACAACACTATATTCAGTGAAGTTGTTTGTAGTTGGTCCTAGACAAATAAATTGTAGGTTAATCAACTCACCAACATGATCATAAATTACACAGGCTGCCGAAGACAAGTTCCTGGTACTGTGGGAAGCACCATCCGCGAAACCAACATAAGGGGTAATAGACATCTGCATAAAAAACAAGACCCAATAAGAAGAAAAAATATTATAAAGCACATCAAACCAAATCATGCACAAAAATGAAAAAAAAATCACCTATGTACACATATCATGCATGAATGACTCAAGCATAATAATTTTTCAGGTACACCCCATTTCTGGGCTGTGCTAAGGGATAACCTTCATAATCAATAAGCTCATAAGCCTCATTCTGTAACACATGTTTGATGATGTAGGGCCCATGCCTCATGGGTTGGAATTTACTTGCCCCCAACTTATCATGAGCTTGGTCGTACAGGAGAACGAGGTCACCTTCGATAAAAGAATGAGGGGAAAATTTTTGGTCAAAATGAGCTTTGACTCGCTTCTTCTGTGCTTCGATGACCAAGGTAGCTAAGTGACGAGTTCATCCAATATCTCTAATTAGAGGAGATTCTCTTCCTCAGGTGAAGTATTAGGCAGTAATTCCACAGCTAATTTGAGTGAAGGAATTTCACATTCAATTGGAAGAGTAGCTTCCAAACCGTATACCAACTGAAATGGGGTGAATTCGGTTGCACTCTTAATCGACGTTTGGTAAGCCCATAGAGCTGAAAACAACATGATTGGCCAATTTTATTTATGGATCCCAATTTTTCGTTGAAGCATTGTAGCAAGAAATTTGTTTATGACTTCAACTTGGCCATTAGCTTGAGGGTAATAAGGCGTCGAGCTGTCGTGACACAGACCCAACTTAGACGTCAGCTCCGCCATCATATAATCCCAAAAATGAGAACCATGATAAGTAACGATGGCTTCAGGGACACCAAACCGAGTAATAACATGATTGAATATGAATTGTGTTGCTGTCTTACCGTCCACAGCGAGTGTAGGCATTTCTTCAGCCCATTTTGTAAAATAATCGACGGCGATGATAATATAGGCATGCCCCCCAGCCGAGCGAGGGTTACATGTCATAAAATTGATGCCCCATTTGGAAAAAGGACCAAAAATAACGATAGAGTGTAAAGGAACAAGTGGCACACGCATCTTGTGTTGATATATCTGGCACGCATGACATTTGCGTATTGCGACAATGCAGTCTTTAAAAATGGATGGCCAGAAATAGCCAGCACGAAGGATATTTTGTGCGGTGGCATAACCATACATGTGACCACCACAAGTGCCATTGTGGAAATCATTTAAAACTTTCTCAGCTTCCTTGAGGGTCAAATATCGGCGGAGTATAGAATCGACTCAAACACGATAGAGGGTATCTCCGATGATACGATAAGGTTGCGACTGATGCCGAATGCAGCGTTGGGCATTTTTCGTTAACTTAGACCTAAAATTAGAAGTCTGGAGATACACGATGATATCACCGTACCATGGATCGAGGGTGATAATCAATAAAAGAGTTTCGTCCGGAATATGATCCTCAGAATGAGAAGGAGCAGAGTCGGCGGGGAGAGAACAATCAGATCAGCGAAAACAAGAGATTTCTTTGATTTGGCGGTAGTAAATTCCAAATAAAAATCTTGGAGGATAACAATCCATTTCAAGTATTTTCCCCACTGCAACTATCAAGACAGAATATAGGTCATGGGGTTACAATCAAAAATCACGGTTACCGTGCGTAGAAGGATATAATGACGAAAACGTTGGACGACCTAGACCACAGCCAGCGCTAACTTCTCAACATGTGGATAATGTGTTTCAGGGTCGAGAAGGTTTCGAGACAAGTAGTAAATAACATGCTAGTTACTTTCATCATCATCTTGAACCAAAACCATGGCGATCATATAGAAGGCCGCAGCTAGATAGAGGGTGAAATCACGATGATAATTTGGAGGACGTAATAGAGGAGCGTTGACAAGAAACGTCTTAAGCGTATCAAAAAATTGCTGAGCAATATCATCCCAACAGAAAGGGATGTCCTACTTTAAAAGTCGTGTGAACCCTTTGGCTACTTCGGCATAGTTTGGGATAAAACAACGTAAGAAATTTTCTTTCCCTTATAGACTCTAGATCTGGTGTAACGAGGATGGAGAGGGGAGATTAACAATAGCCTCAACCTTAAGCAGATCAAGGAAAATTCCATATTTGGATACGATAAACCCTAAAATTCTATCGGAATCAACACAGAAGATGAATTTATGCAGATTGAGCCGAATGTTGTAGCATCTATAGTGAAGAAATATCTAGCGGAGATGGTCCAGGTGGTATTTTCATGTAGCTGAATGAGCTGGAAGGTCATCCAGGTATGGTTGAACAATATGACGAATATCGTGAAAGGAATAAGACATCGCGCGCTAGAACGTAGCCCCAACGTTCTTCAAGCCGAAAGGGAGTTTATTATATGCGAACGTTCCCCAAGGATAGATAAAAGCGGTCTTGTGTTGATCGGACGGGAGAATCTTGATCTGATTATAGCTAGAAAAACCATCCATAAGGGAAAAAATCTCACTCCCCGCACAATCATCAATGATCTGATCGATGAAAGGGGTGGGATAGTTGTCATTAGGGCAGGCCTGATTAATATCGCGATAGTCAACACAAACGCAAATTTCTCCCTACTTCTTATCCACAGGAACAATGTTAGAAACCTACTCTGTCAGAGGAATCAGATAAATGAAACCCGTTTTGAGGAGTTTTTCAACTTTAGATTTTATGGCGGTGGATTTCCGAGGATGCACTGGATGAAGTCGCTGGCGAACAGGCTTCACACCGAGGTAGGTGGGAATCTCGTGCCCCACAATACTGGGATCAATTCCAGGCATTTCTTCGTAAGACCAGGTGAAAACATCACGGAATTCGTTGAAGAGGCTAGTATACACTTGGAATTCTTCAGAAGAGAAAGTGACTCCCACATGGATGTTCTCGACAATTCCCGGTTTCACAGAAATGTTGATAGGCATTGTCTAGGTAATGTTACCCAAGTTACCTTCAGCAAAGAATTCATGAGTCAAGATAGGCGTTTGAAGTGGCGGAGAAGGAACTTGAGACGCAAAACGCTCAAGACAGTTAGACATAGCCGCGAGGCCAGGCATAAATGAGGAATGATGATGCCCATCGTTCCACGGTAGGTCTTCGAGAGACATGGTTTTCATAATAGCCTCATCAGAAGGAAACACTTCTTTCAAAGGATCAAGCGAATTCAGAGCCAGGGGGATTGAGAATAAACGTCGAGAGACATGCTCAAAGGAGCACCTTCAGAAGGGGGAGAATCAGATGCAGCTACAAGCTCGCAATAATTGATTTCAATTGGACTAAGCGGCATCAAATCCCCAAATGAATCAACCTGTTCAAGTAAAGGGATGATCCATGGGTCATCCGACTGAGAGATCATATTAACTTGAACGATATTTGGTGGTGGAAGGGGAAATATACCCATGAGAGTGGGATATTTGAAAAGACCCATCCCTACGCTGTCGTGGGGAGAAGGAATCTGATCCACGTATGGCACATTTTTCTTAGAAGACAAGGTAAAGAACGAAAGCTGTTCGACAGTAATTATTTTTCCCTCGTGTGGAAACTTTAGAAGATGGAAGAGGGTGGACGAAATGCATAGCAGAGCGTGGGTCCAACTGCGACCGAGTAGAAGATTGTAATTGAGCTTAGCGTCAAAGACTTTTACTTCAACATTGACCATCTTTCCTTGCAATGTGATAGACAAGCTAGCGATAACACCCAAAGGTTTCGTTTCCCTTCCATAAAATGCCTCAAGGGCATTAGGTGACAAAGTTAGGGCTGGAGAGCCAATAGCCTTCTAGCAAGCAGATGACATGACACAGGTGGATGCACCTTTGTCCACAATGGCTCTATGGATGTTGAGACTATTAATGTTGACTTGTATGACAACTGCAATTTGGTGCAAAAGTCAGGGATGAAATTCTCTAAGTTGAAAGTGAGAAGGCTAGAATCAACAGGATCAACCCCATCGATCGCAAATAATAACGCTTTCCGTTGAGACGAAAAACTCTGAAGCACTTCTAATGCGGAAATCATGGATGGCGCCTGTGCTAAATCCTCAACAATACTGTAATGATGAGCAACATGGGCGTTAGGATTATAAGAATATTTCTAGTGAACACCTTTAGAAGGTGGCCGCACAATGGGATCAACACTGGGATTTTAATTATCAAGAGGACCAGAGGCAGGTGGGGGAGGAGGACCATCAGCAATCTCTTTCCCGGTTGCCTGGCGTGAGTTAGTATAATCTTTTGACCAAGTAGAGATGGAAACGGGTGTAGAACCATTCATCATGAATACTTGAGAGCCAAACAGTGCAGATGGCGCAGGTTGCTCGACCATCTATGTTTGCTGAGACATAAAAGGTTCTTTGAGGACTGCCGCATTTCCCTTAGCACCTTTGAGCAACTGGCTAAATTTGGCTCATCTAGGACAATCCTTAGTATAGTGTTCCTCATCACAAATCAGACAGGGATACTTTGGCTTGCGCTATGAACCATCATCAGCACTAGGTTTAGACGATTCTGGTTTTGGGGCATCAGCTTTGGCCTTGCCTTTGACCCTCTTTCTCCCCTTGGATGTCTTGTCCACAGGATTGGCCTTAACGGTGTTGACCTCCAAGGTTTTACCAGAATTTGAGGCAGGTTGAGGAGCAGAACCATTGAAATAATTTGATTTTTTCTTCCCAGTGTTGGAAGAGGAAGACTTGTGTGAAGTCTGAGACACAAAACCAATAACGTCGTTGACGGATGGGATAGCCGGCGCTTTAGAAGTCCCAGGTCGTGGAGCATCAGTCAAGATGTCATACAATATGCCCGATTGAGAGTACACTAAATCAAGGTATTGGGCATGAGAAATGTCTTGTTCCTCAGTTACACATTCCCCCATGGCGATGTCTTTCGCAATTTGATTGAAAAAAGAGGTAGTGACCAATGAGTAAGAAGTTGATCAGAAATTTTGAATTTGATCAGGCAGTGACGCCGTCTCCATTCATGAATGTGGTCCAAGATATGGGTAGCCTAGTCATGTTTCAAGGATGTTAGGAGATGCGTCCCAGCTTCATAATGAACTGACAACTGGAAATGAGTAAGGAATTCCATAGAGAGAGTGTTGAAATCTTGAAAGATACTGCGAGGCAGTTCGATGTACCACTTAGCAGCAGCTCCGATGAGAGTTCGCTCGAAAAGACGAAGTCGAATAGAGTCATCCACCCAAGAATTGGAATAACACCATAAATGGTATGTCATAATGTGTGCTTGGGGGTATTCTCCAGATTTTCCCTCAAACTTGGGGCAATCACTAGGAACCTTCGTTGGAACTGGAGGCCAATACGGATTATGAAGGATTGGATCATTTGTCAATTTGGACACATCCGATAATTCCAATGTGGTGAGAAAGGGTAATTGAGGGTTGAAAGGCATAACAGGTCCTCGATAAGGACCCGTACCCATATTCCATCCTGGTTGAGTGTAACTCTGCCCCCATTGGTTCTGTCCCAAAGGATTCAGACCATAAGGGGTATAGGCCGGATAATTTGGCTGATATTGTGGTTGAGGACCAGGATACAGAGGTTGAAGACTAGGATACTGATTCTGAGTATATGAGGGTCCTGATTGAGCAGCATAAGGATTTTGCTGCAGAATATAAGTATGGCCTGGAGGTTGAGGGTAATAAGCAGAACTTTGGGGCGCATGGTATACCGGTTGATATTGACCTTGAGGGTAATAAGCACCTTGGGGTCGAATAGGATACTGATAAGTAGGGCCCTACTGAGCTAGATAGATCAGGCGCAGTGGTTGACCCGACTGCGGCATAGAGTAGAGCGGTGGCTTAGCAGGGTGAACTATTTATGCAGGTTGTCCCGGCTGAGCAGGTTTACCTGACTGCTAGGGGCCACTAGGTTTCCCCTGTAGAGCAGGTTGGCATGATGGCTGCGGTGGGCCAAGTTGTGCCTGATAAGTAGGTTGACCTGGAGTAGGACCATAAGATGGTCCTGGTTGTGCAACATTTAGACCAATTGGAAGATATGGCCGTTTTGGTTGCACAAAAGGTTGCCCTTGAGATGGATGGATTTCCCCCCCAGGACCGTATGAAGGTCCAAGTTGATATACTGGTTGCCTAGCTGGTCCTTGAGGTTTCCCAAGTTGGATCACAGGTTGAGCTAGTAAAGGTTGACCTTGAGGATTGCAAGGTTGCCCTTACAAGTTGTAAAATAATCCTTAATGGATCGAAAGTTGTCCCTGAAAGGGTTGCCCTTGCGGGTCGTACGCAAACCCTTTTTGCACTGAAGGTTGTCCCTGAAAGGGTTGTCCTTGTGGGTCGTAAGCATACCCTTGTTGAACCGAAGGTTTTCCCTGGAAGGGTTGTCCTTGTTGGTTAGAAGGTTACACAAGCAAGGTAGGTCTAAAACTGGAAAGGAACTGATAAGCCTCAGGAGCAGGCAAATAGATAGGGTTGCTGTGATCATCCTATTGAAACAGAAGCGAATAAATCGGGTTACCAACCACGTCATAATGACAAAGATAAGGATGACTAGGATCCTAAGGGGATTGATAATTCTGGGAGCTCTGCTGCTGAATATCTAGGTGATACTCCTCAAAAGAAAGGTCATCAGGGATTTCCATGGCAATCGAAGTCTCTACCGAAGGTGAAACTCCTGACGACTAAGCGGTGACAACCGGTGCCGATGCAGCCACGCAGTCAGAGGCCTAGTTGGGACAGACATAACAAAAGGTGTTGACGAGATAGGTGTCATTGGTGACATCCCTAAAGATGGAAGGACCGGCCCCCTCGACGGAGTTTATGCTGCCATGGAGGCAATACAGGCCATAATCTGACCCAAAGACCTAGATCTAGCTGGAAGTGACACTGATGGTGAAGATTGAGCAGGCTCTTGATGGATGTCTTCCAGAAAAAGTTGGTATTCTTCATCAGAAATAGGAATCCCCTCACTTCCAATAGGACCAGACGAGTCCATGTCTGAATCCACCGTGAGATCTTGTAAAATAATATGGGGACTAGGAGGTATGATAGCAGCCAAAAATGGCGATCCTGATGTAAGAGGGGGAAAGTGTTCCCCGACCCCAAACCCAAACCAAGCATTTGAAAAAGGCCAAGTGAACTCAACTGGTTCTCCAGAGGGGTACTTTGATAGGATAATAGGCTGCTAAAGCTAGGCAGAACTAGAGGTTTGAGAAGTTTTCGATGAATCGTCTGAGAAAGGAATACTAGTAGACGAAACCGACGGTTCCGCCATGTGACCGTAGCACCCTAGAAAAGGAAAAAGATCGAAAAAGAAGAATCTTGGACCAAAACCAAGGCAAATAAATATAGGCCAAGTAATCAAAATTTAATGGGCGTGTAATCGTAGGTAGTTTATTTTACCACATTGAAACCAAAAATTTGATGTTTCATGTTTTAAGAGTCAAGAAACAGTCAAAAAATGACTCTAGTCTCTTTCAGTTTTAAGCGAGCGCGAAAGGACAAGTGCTCGATGATCTTTTCAAATTTATGGATTCAGTAAAGATCGAAAATGACTACTTAGGTAGTCTAGGTAAAAGGGTGTACCAGGTTTCTGTGAACTGCCATATACACCTTGGTAATCAAATGAAATAAGAATCGACCAAGGACTTGACATACATGCAGGTAGTCTCCCTGAATGTTGTGTTCGGTGTATCACAGTTACAAGGCGACACACTCGGCTTCCTACGGATAAAAGGATTACAACCTAGAGGGGTCTCCCTTTATATACTCGATGGTACGGGGAGCGCAAGTCTGTACTAGTGTTGTCTGAAGCCAGATGGCGAGCGAAAACTGCTAGGTTTAAAGGCACTAGAACACATCTTTAACTTAGACCACTAAATGTTTTGTTAGGTTTCAATATTTCCTTAGGTTAATTGAGTAAATTTTAAGTTGATATTGAATTTACATTTCAATTCCAAGGTCCTACTGAATGTTGGATCTCAAAAATCCCTAAATGCAAGCTACATGCCACAAAATACCATTTCGTTCGATGAAAAGCTATCTACGAGAAAGTTAGCAGTTTTCAAGCGATAACAAACGTTGAGAACACACAGAAGCATCCACTGCAGTATCTGATGTAAGCTAATGAAAATGAGAAATCTTTCCTAGTATTGTCCAATGCTAGATATGCGAAAGACTTTCAATTTCATAATGCAAACAAGAATGCAAGCAATTTTTTTTATTTTTTATTTTTCAATGTAATAGAGAAAAAAATGCACTAAATGACATGAAAAACAAACCAACACACTAGCTTGAGAATGTTAATGCGAGAGCTGAAGCGAAACAATTTCAATCAACCCAAAAGAAAACAAAACAAAACACAAACCAATGTTGTAATCTCTCAAATCGAAGAAATATTTAAAAACAAACCCATGCAAGCAGTGTGATCTATGCTTGGAGTGACAAGAAGCAAAATTAAACGAAAGAGGCAAGAATCATTCAAAAAATGCAATCACTCAAATGGATCAAGGGAGATGAATGCAACCAAACAAGGAATGAAGTTGACTACGAAACAAAAGACCCAAACTCCTACAGGAGGCTCAGCATACCAAAGCACTTAAAAACCCTAAGGCTATGATGCTGACAGGAAACAGTCAAACAACTGAAGGAAGGAAGCCGTTCACAATCAAAAACAATCCCAAGGAACTCAAAACATGTCAAAAATTCGCCCAGAAGCATAACCACTGACCAAAAATATTCAGAAAATACCAAACCCTAAAACCTACAGGGGTTGGCGCACATGTTTGGCTATAATCAGCGCCAAACGGGGAATGGCGTGGGTGTAAAACTAGCAACAAGCACCAGTCGGTGCAACTGTCTGACCAGAAAATGCACCAAGCCAGTTAACTCAGGAAAAAGGAAAATTTTTGAAAGATAGATGTTAGATCTAATCCTCTTGGGCTGAACAAGGGTCTTAGACTTAGCAGAATAATCAAAAAAGGAAAAACAAGCAAGAAAATACCAAGAAGAATACCTAATGGATGAAAGACAAACTCGCACTGATCCCCAGCGGAGTCACCAATTTGTTGGTGAGGTAAATCCCCTCTACAGACAGAGGCAATCCCACTAGCCCTAGAGTGGGTCTAGCCACAAATGAGAAAAGCTATAATATTGATTCCTAGTTAACGAATGGACGAAGATTCGATAGATGACTTACCGGAGGTCCTACGTTGTTGCTTTCATCGGAAAGAGTGGCTGTCTCTCGCTCCCGGTTTGACAGATCACGGTCTGCTTGCTTTCACACTCGGACACCTGCACACACACAAGAAACAACGACGATATACAACATACTAATTCATATTTGTAACTATTAGTCAGTCGAAGAGGACTAAATCAATTGCATCAGATAATCAACATAACACAATGATGGAACCAACACCATAGTCGAGTATATTAATAAATGAAAGGAAGAGTACAACCAAGCTTCGACATTGCGGTCTCCTCCAACAGGGTTCAAGCAGAGCGCGTCTCACAAAGGCTTGTCGGGAATTCAAACGTGACTCTCTCTACGGAATTCTCCTTGGTTCTACCTTCTCAATAGAAATTACTCAACTATAGTATCTCTTCTCCAAGTTCATCTCCTTGGCTCTATGTTTCGCTAGCTTTCATAAAGGGAGAAGGCCTGTTTATATAGAGGAAGAGGGAGAGGTTAGGATCCCTATAATTATGGAAGGGAGACCTATCTTCAAGGAGTGTTCCATGGGAGGTGGAAACCACTACCTAAAGAGGGAGATCCGTGGCTGATCAACTTAACCACTTCCAGTGACTCATCCCTAAGGTGGTTAGAAGGAAACTTCCACCTCTTTTTTGTTAAAAACCATTCCTAATATAGCTGGCATGGGAAATACACTGAGACAGAGTGCCAGGTGGTGCGGGCTCTAGTGAAAATTTACCAAATTGGTGTGAGCTACTTGCACCAAGGCCAAAACATAGGTTTTGTGTGCTTTTTTGAGGAAATGTCCAACAGGAGAAATGATGTCCTTATGCAGCAGGATGCAAAGAAGGTGTTTGCAGAGTATGACACTGCTCACAGGTCACAGGAATTACCTTCCAATATGCGGGGTGAGGGATTTCAGGGACGGTGAAAAAATGTTGTGTAACAATATAGTGTTGTGTGTAGGTGGTGTCGTGTACATGTGGTGTAGTGTACATGTCATGCATGTGGTGTTATGTACATTTAGTATTGTATACACATTGTATAGGTGGTGCAATATACATTTGGCATTGTGCAGGTGGTGTCATGTACATGTGATGTTGTGCACATGTTGTGCAGGTAGTGTTGTGTACAAGTGGTACTGTTGTTACACATTATTTTGTCACCATCCCTGCAATCCCCATCCCGAACATTGGAGGACCATTTTAGTGACTTCTGTGTACTTTGATACTTTGCCATAAGTGTCAATGCATCCTTTGGCATGTCAAGAACATCGTCTCTATTGCTCATTCCTCAAGCAGACCTTAAAAAACATGTGATTTTGGGTCGGTGCTGGTAGGAAGTTATGGCCTCGCACCCATGGATAAATTAACAATGGGCACCACACCCTTTGGTGCTCTGCCTTAGAAGGGCACCCACACCAAGATGTTTTTGGAAAGTTTTTTAAAATATAAATGAAGTTTCCATGCTTAACAACTTCGTGAAAAGAGTCATCATGGTTTGTTCGACTCAATCACATCAAGTTTCTCCCTTTGGCTTGTTGGTTCCTTAATCCTCAAAGGGATAGAATTATCTTCCACCTTATGAGGGATCCCAAACCTCCTCCTCCTCTCCTATAAATCCTTCCTCCTCACATTGATTTAGCTAGCTGAATAATCATTACTATAGTTGGTGTGTAGAAGAAGGCAGAGAAGAATCCATTCTTGAGAGGAAGTTTAGGCCCATTTCCTCATAGATTCCAATCCCAAATGAATGCTTGAGATGCGCCGACTGAACCTGTCGAAGGAGATCTGAAATGTCAAGGCATAAGATTATAAAATTATCTTTTTTCTATCAATAATACATCACTGGTTTCAGGTTCTAACTTTGTTTCCATTTATATGCAAAGTGTTTAGCTCTCCTTGACTAGCTGAATAGCTATAGATGAATGTATATGCTTGTATGCGATTATCGTTTGTTTGATCTTTGTGTAGACGTGTGAACATCGTCACCAACACAAAGCGTGAAGCGTGAAGACAAGGAACAAAGGACTATTGTCGCGTACCACGACAAAAGAATTGGACCGAGGTACGATATATGTTCAGGTTGATATTTCATTTATAATCTAGGAATTCAAGAGTCCATCATGTTCCCTTGTTGCTAGACCCACCCTAGGGCTAGAGGGATTGCCTCTGTCTGCAGAGGGGATTTGCCTGCTCAACAAGTTGGCAACTCCACTAGAGATCAGTGTGTCTGTCGTATCTCATTGAATCATTTAGAGTTTTAATTTTCTGTCTAACTTTGGTCGTATTGCCATTTCTTTGCTTTGATTAGCTTGTTTGACTGTTTCAAGCCATCTTACCTATTCTCAGAGTGTTAAGCCTGGAATTTCCTCAGTTGATTTTTCTCCTTTCCTTAGTTTCCTTGCTCAACACTACTATTTCCTTAATAGTCGCGCCTATTAGCACTGAAAATGTTAATGGTGTAATCGCCATTGTGTCATTGTTTTCATTTTTTTTTAAATGTCCTAGTCCATGTACAAAGTTTGAGTCATTTCCAATAAATGTTAAAAAGAGTCCCAACATCAAGGAATTTTTAAGTGAATAGCTGTCATAGTGTTTTAGAGTCCTAAAATAAGTTAAAATCTCTATTTTGACTTATGTTAGTGTTGAAGGTCAGTCGTTGTTTGGGTAACAAAGTTGCAGTCATCTGGTATGGAATAATAGCTACCTTTGCTGCGATGTCATTGTCAAAATAGTAATGCAATAAAGGGCAGCTATTTCTCATAAATGAAAGTTATATATTTCACACAATGAAAAGCGCAGTTATTTCAATGAGATTTTGGTTATCTCAATTCATAGGTAATGAAAATTTTTCATCAAGTATATAGGAGCAGCATAGAATGCTTTAATGGCAAGGATCATTCATATTTGAATATTATTTGAAGACCCCTATGCTATGAATATAATTATTCTTTTAATTAAGCTTAATTATTATTCGATCCAAGGGGATTATTAGTAAGGAATGGTTAACTTACCTAGGCTACTAACCTGTAGCTATTTCACCTAATACAAGCCAAAAGCATGGTACGAGGAATCTAACATTTAATGATAAGGTGGAGTGTGAAGCTTAGTGGGATGACTTGGCATTGGTTTTTGAATTATTTCGAAAAAATGTCATTACTCCTTGTCATAATTACAGGCATGAAATTAGAGAATAGAGCTCAGTGATCACTCAACCTAAGGCCTCTGTGCATGCTACATGTAAACAAAGACCAGTCCTCCAACAAGCAATCTTAGGTTTCAAAGCAAGAAAATTAAGGTTTCATGGACAGCATTTCAACTAGGGTTCAACAGTTGTATTCGTGAGAAGTTTAGTTGTCGAAAAATGGGGAACGGAGGATTTGTAAATA
This sequence comes from Pinus albicaulis, assembly GCA_034641835.2. NCBI lineage: Eukaryota > Viridiplantae > Streptophyta > Pinopsida > Pinales > Pinaceae > Pinus > Pinus albicaulis. The sequence continues at coordinate 66,180,381 of CM076570.1, forward strand.
TTCCAGAGCTTGCTAACACAATATTTGTGGATGCGAGGAAAAAATCACAATTCAAATCTGCAGGTTGGTATAATTCCACCAAACGTTTTCTGGGGAGAATGTGGCTTTGGTTCAATCTTTCACTGAGTCTTTTTGTGGTGAAAAAGTCAAGTTAGGTAGCAAAACATTCAACATTTCCGAGGCTATCATATCCCGTGAAACCCAAACTTCTGCAACTGGTGAAAATTGGTTTAAAATCATAGTGCTGCCTAAAGAAGTAAGTTCTTACCTTAAGCCTGAATATGCTAATATGAAATGGAATTCAACTTCTCACATTTCTTGTTTTAAAGAGGAGTGGCAGCATGTTATTACCTTAGTCCAGAAATACATCACATGTGAAGGGAGGTTTTCCTTTGTTCATCGTTATCAGTTGAGATTCCTGGCCCACATTTCAGGAGAGAAACCTCTGAACCTACCCTATTTTCTGTATAAATCTCTGCTTAAAATGTCTCTCAAGATACATAAAATTCCAAACTACTCCTTGCACAATTTGTATCACAGAATATCATCTCAAAAAGATGAAAATTACTTGGGATAGGTTTTTAAGAGAGGAAGGGTTTGGCAACATTAATTCCAGAAGAAAGATAGGGAGGCCAAAGAAGAAAGACATACATGAGAAAACCAGTGCTGCCCCTGTTTCACATAGTTCACCATATAACTCAGTACATTCATCAGTCTTTTGTTAAATTAGCCCTACCTCTATCTCAGCCAAAAGGCTAACTAGAAGCTCAAGTAGAAAGGCTACAAACCCTACTCCTACACTAGCAGTATCACTAGTTGATGAAGTTTATGTCAGTAGCTCACCTAGGGAACCCCAAACCCTAAGGTCTTTCATGGATGAATACAAGAAGAAGTTGCAACATAAAAATGTAAGGTCTCCTAAGAAGCCTATGCCAAAGAAAAAAGAACAAATTGCCTCCTCTTCACGAAGCTGGCCTAAGAATAAACTCTTCATGGCAGAAGAATCAATGGAGTTCAACCCTGGTCTTCTTGCACCTAAGCATGTTTTCTCACCAATGGAAGTCAACCCTGGTATGAAATGTTCAAGCTAGGTTCTTGAGTCATCTCATCAAGTGCAGCCAAGTAGTGGCACATCTCTCACTGAGTCCACCCTCTCACATGTTTTTCTTTCTCTCAATAAAGGCAAATAGAAAATGATAGAGCCTACCATAGAAGAATAACCTACTCTGGCTAAATTGGTTTCCTCCATTTGTTCTTCAATCAAGAAGAGGAAGAAAAATGAGATACACTCCTATTCCTCATTTGAAGACAGTAGTGACCCTGAGTACACAGAGTCAGAAGATGAGGAGGTAGAGTCTAGTAAATTTATACATGGAGGAAAGACGTCAAAATTCACCCCTAATACATATGTTAAAAGACCTCAAACTAGACCAAAAAAAAACTCAGGCTAAAACTCCAGCTGATTGCCAATCCTAAACTAAGGGATGAAATTATCAATATTGAAGAAATCCCAGAATAAAAAATTTAAAGGAAGAAGAAAACTCAGTAAAGGAGCCAATCACAAAAAAAGAGGTCTGATAAAAGGGTAACTAAAGCAGAGGCCATTAGAATATTTGCTTCCATTTTGGACCTTTGATGAATGAAGAACAAGGTTAAATTGCAGAATTTTTTTTGTGTAAATGTTCTATGTTTTTCGGATATTGCCACCTTTTCTGTGAAGGTAGCAATTATTTTGAAATATTAGCATGTGATGGAAATGGGCTACATTTTGTTTTGAATAATGATGGTGACATTAAAAATATGAAGTGGAAGGGTTGTTCAGTTGTAATGGATGCTTCCAAATGTCTTGTATTCAACCTTCTATGAAATATCATGGTTCTATTTTGCACATTTAAAAAGACACAACTACATGTCACTCGCTCTATTTTTACACTTTTTGCTAAAGATTGGTTTCACTAAAACGGTAGAGTGGTCTTCGAATAGGCTGCCAGCTCATACAACCATTTCAGAGTGACAAAATTCATGATGCCTTCATGATGTTTATCTTGTTTTTAATATAAAACTTTTTAATTAATATTAATGGATAAGCCACACCTCTTTCATGAGGATGTAATGACTTTTGAAACATATTTACCTTTTCCTATGGAAGATGACAGTGTAATGTTCTTTTTTCATGAATTTCAACAAGGTGCTCAAGAGAAACGGTGTATAAGTAAAAATGTTAAAAAATAACATAGATCAGGACTTGTTTCCTCTTATTTATGTTGTATGGGACTTATATATGGAATTTCATCTAAAACAAATTAGTTTAGATACATTAAACATATCTCCCAAAAACTAGACTAGCTAAAAGGCACCCAAAGAGGAAGGCTGCAGCCAAATGCAAACACTGCTTAAGAAATTGTGCAGTTTTATCAGATGTTCAGTGGAGATCAGAAAGGAGGTTTATATTTCAGTAATACAACAGCAAATCAGCATTAGGATTAAGCTCTTTCACTCTACAGTAGAATGCATGAGACAATACAGCAAGAATCTTCAGAAAAGAGAGATATAACACATGTACATTTGCAGAAATGGCTCAACAACATTATTTTTAAGGAGCTTCAGAAGCTGGAAGTTACAACTCAGATCTAAGACATATCTGTGACAAAACATCAGATCTATTTTAGATCTAGAAGATAGATAGTCTTCTCTTCAAGATCCACTTGGAATTTTGGAAAAAGCATGCATAAATAAGAGTAGATCTGAGAAACAAGTTGCAGATCTGGAAATTGCTACAGTAAATTTATGAATATAAAATTCCATTACAATGGATCATATCTGAAAAGAACATGGATCAGAAAGCTAATCCATGGATCACCAAGTGGAAGGCAAGCCCAGCACTAGAGATCTCTGATCTAAACTATGATCAAAACACCATAAAGAGATCTACACCAAAATAACACAGTCTTTCAAAATAAACAACACTGTAGCTTAGATGAAATAGGTAATCACTATAAAATTTCAGATCTGAAGTACAAGAAGAAGAGACACTCTTTCAGGAGGTTAAAGAACACACTCCATGAGAAGAGTCTCCCAAAAATACACTAGATCTCTTGAAATCTAGACTCCCACTTGGTGCAGCTTGCAGAAGCAGCAAAACCCTCAATGGATCAGCGCTGCTAATGAAATTAGAGCTTGGAATCAAGCCTGATAGTGGTTCAATTCATAAAACACTCCTCCAAGAATCCTCAAAGGAAGAGGTGAAATCCCTGCATAGGAATTCCAAATACAATCCTCCACTAAACAACAGAGAATGGTATTTGTCTAAGCAGACAAATACTCAGAAATATGATCAATCAACAACCTTCTCTTGTTGCCCTCCTTTTCCTTTTATAAGATGAGAAAGCTTTTGCAAACCCTAAACCACCTTGATGAGTTATCCATTTTCACATGAGAGGCTTCCTTCTAGAACTACACTGTCCCTTTTGGAGATGCAATGAACCTAAGCAGCGTTGTTGATTTGGTCAAGGTTGACCCAATATTTAGCTCAAACCTCTTTCACACCTGCAAGTGATTATTTACATGGCCCTGATTTGTATTTTTTCACATGGGCATTGATTTATTCATACTTTTTAGGAGTTTTACATGTCCTCCTTTATTCATTTATTCATGAAATATAAATTAAAACAAAATTGAATGTTCCTCTTAGCTAAGGCTAAGTGGGAACATTACAGTCCTCCCCTCCAAAATGTTGCTTGTCCCCAAGCAACTGATAAGGTAAGAGTTGTAGTTATTCTCCTTCTCCATTGATGGCACCATCAGGGATCAAGATTTCATCATGGTCCAAGTGCTCATTAAGCCAATACATCAAAATTTTCTCCTCCAATGCTAACATGATAGGGGCATAGTCCATCCCTTCAAGAGTGTAAAACTCAACAGAAATAAACATGGGTGAAGCAATGTCACCTCTAAAACATGTATCATAAAGTACAAGATGAATTTCCATCCCACGTGGTACATATACACTACCCACTCTTTTCCCATACAAACCCATAAACAATACCAATATATCATCTATGTATGGGAGCAAGATTACATATATGCAAACTGAAATTTTCACTTGAGGAGGTGGGTCACAATCCCACATAAGATACCAATGCAATGCACTCCTTGTCTTGAGTATATCTGAGTGTGGCAAGTGGTAATCCCACCACACCATTTTTGCATGGGTCACTTTGACATGGCTGAAAGTGATACCCAAGTTAGGTGCCTTTGGGAAGCACCCATCATGAAAGAGAATCTCCCTTTGCACCTCAAGGGAGTGACCAGATTTAGAATTTTTATTGGTCTCACCAATGCCATGAGATCTACATGTAATATCACTCCTTGTAGGAGCCATGGCCTGCATACATACGGTAAGAGAATATGTCAAATTAGAAAAATAAACATGCTACATCAGATCGGATTCTTTACCATTCAAGTCTCCCACACACATGGAGTTGGGCATGGGCATTTCTCCTCTTTTAAGAGAAGGAAGAGATGGCTGGAATGACTCCTGCATAGAGTCCTTTGGCTGTCCCAACTCCTCATAACTATTGCACTCTTGTAAGTGCTGATGTAGTTCCTCCCAATCATAGTGTTGATGTAGTTCCTCCTTCATACCCTCCCAATCAAAACTCCTCATGATTAGGGTGTAGATCTTTGTTGACTGCATATAGCTGGAAAGGAACTCTTTGTGTGCTCTTTGTAGTATCTCTTGCTTAAGCTTGGAGGCTTGAGACAAGAATACTTTACCAAGATGATAGATGACCCCTTCATGGACAAAATAGCCTCCCCCTTGCTTCATGCCATCTAATATCATCTCGGTGTGAAGATATTTGGAGTACTCCACAAGGAGTTGAGATCTCCAATATGGATCCACACAGCTCAAAAATGACAGCACCGCTGATACGTATATGGTGGTGCTTGCCTTGTTGCTGATTGCTTCTTTGACATTACACTTGCAAAAATTTTTTATTGGGAGGCTAATCCTCCCCTTTCCTTCCTCCCACAGTGTTGTAGCTTGCTCTCTCATTGCTCCAATCCTTGCTTGATCTATGTTTGGAGCAGCACTTTGTGAGGCTTCCCCCACATGATCAGAAACTAATGACATTCCAAGTGGATTTCCATGAGGTAGGAATGTTCCTTGCAGCATTCTCATAAACATGAGAGAAGGAACTGTGAGATCCTTGCCTCCACTACGCAAATCCATCTCTGTTGTTTGTGTGGAAACATTAGGTGCAGGATAAGTGTGCATGCCTTGAATTATTTTTGGTTTCCCACTCTTCAAGTCCACCCACTCCATATGCAAGGCTTTCCAATAAGTGGTAACCTTCCCCAAGGTAATCAACCACTGGACACCCAAGATGATATTGGTGTCCGGTATGTCAACTATAAAGAAGTGGTCCACCAAAGTGTAGGATCCCATAGTGACAGAAAGTGATGAAACATATTGCATGCATTGCATGGTTCTATCTCCTGGGACCAAAATAGAAAACCCATCAAAAGTGTTAGTGGGAATTCCTCTCCTCTGCACAAGGTGAGCATCAATTAAGTTTTGGGTTGCCCCAATGTCAATCAGAATAGACACTCTCTGGTTCATGACTGAGCCTTGTAATCTCAGGGTCAAGTACTTAGGCACTCCTCTCAAAGAGGCAAGAGTCCCACTTGTTGGAGCAAAGGCTCCCTACTCATCTCTGGATGGTGATTGATCTTCCTCCTCATCATCACCAGCGCTGTGACCCCTCCTAGGTCCATCATTCCCATCTTCCTCCTCAAAATATGAGAAGACTTCTATATAGTGCGCCCTTCCAGCAACACATCTATGTCTCGGTACCCATGGCTCTTGGCAAGTGAAACACAATCTCTTCTTCCTCAACTCCCTCCAGAGATCAATTTCAAGAGGTTTCTTCAGTGAGCTCTCCTTGGGTGGAGAAGCTTTCCCTTCTTTCCCCTTAGAAGAGTGAGGGGCTTTGCTTTGGAAAGTTTCCTTTGCTCTTGGTAAGGCATCTTGGAGATCTCTAGCTCTCTCAATGGTATCATGCAAAGTGATGGGCTTGGTAGACTTAACCAACCCATGCAAAGGTTCCTCCAGGCCATCAATGAACATGTAGATTCTCCTTGCTACAGATATATCAAGGACCATGACTGATAATCTCAGGAACACAAAGATATAGGCCTCTGCATCTCTTGTCTGATTCAGCTTTGAAAGGCTTATGAAAGGTGCCTTGGGATCCTTCCAGTCAATCTCTCCACCAGTATTCTAGTGAACTCAGCATAGGTAGACACATTTTTGTGTCCCAATTTAGATAGCCCATGGAACCACCAGTTGTGGGATTTACCCTCAAAGTGCAACGCAACAATATTGATGGCTTCTACTTCGAGGACTTTGTTCAAATGGAAATAGATATCCAACTTTTCCACCCATGCTTTGGAAAACCAAGAGGATGATCCATCGAACTTGGGCAAAAAGAATCTTCCCATAGTGTGGTGTCTCCCATGAAAAAAGCCACCATCTCTATACTGCTGCCATGGTATCCTCCAGTCCTTGAGATGGAAAAAGTTTTAGAAACTCAAGTTATCCTTGAATCTTTGACTCTGAGAGTCATATTCCATGAAGTAACCTTCCAGGGAGGTTGGCTCTTGCAGTCCTTCATTCTCTACAACCAAGAAGGTAGGCATAGTAGAGCGTTGTGAGGCCTATGGAGCTTGTGGCAAGCTCACAGGTTGACCAGTCCCATAATGAGACATGTCAGAACTTTCTCCTTGATGGAATATCCCAAGAGATTCCCTCATTCTATCCACCCTCATCTATTTTATCCCCTTGGACAGATCTTGCATTGTCTCCAAGAGAGTTTTTTCAAACTCCTCTACTTCCTTATCATTCACAGATTCAGGGGCTTTCCCCTTGTCTTGACCCTTATCAGGGTCATCAATGGTGTAGTCATACTTTTTATGACTTCTATTTTGGTACCTCCTCTCCCTCTCAGTGAGAGGATCATCTTCTTCGGAATTTAGCATGACTGGTTCTCCAAGTCAAGCACAGGCTATGCCAAGAGTGGAGCTCTGATACGACTGTAATGTTCCTTTTTCAGGAATTTCAACAAGGTGCTCAAGAGAAATTATGTATAAGTAAAATTGTGAAAAAATAACACAGATTAGGACATGGTTCCTCTTATTTATGCTGTATGGGACTTATATATGGAATTTTATCTAAAAAATTAGTTTAGATACACTAAACAGATCTCCCAAAAACTAGACTAGCTAAAAAGCACCCAAAGAGGAAGGCTGCAACCAAATGCAAACAATGCTTCACAAATTGTGCAGTTTTATCAGATGTTCAGTGGAGATCAGCAAGGAGATTTACATTTTAGTAATACAACAACAAATCACCATTAGGATTAATCTCTTTCACTCTACAGTAGAATGCATGAGACAATACAACAAGAATCTTCAGAAAAGAGAGCTATAACACATGTACATTTGCAAAAATGGCTCAACATTTTTAAGGAGCTTCAACAACTGGAAGTTACAACTAAGATCTAGGACAGATATTTGGAAAAAACATCAGATCTATTTCAGATCTAGAAGCTAGATAGTCTTCTCTTCAAGATCCACTTGGAATTTTGGCAAAAGCATGCATAAATAAGAGTAGATCTGAGAAACAAGTTACAGATCTGGAAATTGCTGCAGTAAATTTATGAATATAACATTCCATTACAAAGGATTAGATTTGAATAGAACATGCATCAGCAAGCTAATCCATGGATCACCAAGTGGAAGGAAACCCCAGCACTAGAGATCTCTGATCTAAACTATGAGCAAAACACCATAAAGAGATCTACACCAAAATAAAGTATTATTTCAAAATAAATAGCGTTGTAGCTTAGATGACATAGGTAATCACTGTAAAATTTCAGATCTAAAGTACAAGAAGAAGAGACACTCTTTCAGGAGGTTAAACCACTCCATGAGAAGAGGCTCCGAAAAATACACTAGATCTCTGCAGATCTAGATTCCCACTTGCTACAGCTTGCAGAAGCAGCAAAACCCTCAATGGATCAGTGCTGCTAATGAAAGTAGAGCTTGGCCTCAAGCCTAATAGTGGTTCAATTCAGAAAAAACTCCTCCAAGAATCCTCAAATGAAGAGGTGAAATCCCTGCATAGGAATTCCAAATACAATCCTCCACTAAACAGCAGACAAATACTCAGAAATATGATCAATCAACAACCTTCTCTTGTTGCCCTCCTTTTCCTTTTATAAGACGAGAAATATTTTACAAACCCTAAACCACCTTGATGAGTTAACCCTTTTCACATGAGAAGCTTCCTTCTAGAACTGCGTTGTCCCTTTTGGAGATGCAATGAACCTAGACAGCGCTGTTGATTTGGTCAAGGTTGACCCAGTCTTTAGCTCAAACCTCTTTCACACCTGTAAGTGATTATTTACATGGCACTGATTTGTCTTTGTTCACATGGGCATTGATTTATTCAGAATTTTTAGGAGTTTTACATGTCCTCCTTTATTCATTTATTCATGAAACAGAAATTAAAACAAAATTGAATGTTCCTCTTAGCTAAGGCTAAGTGGGAACATTACAGTACCACGTAGATCAAACCACTACACGAAAATCTCAAACTGTTAGTGAGGGCGGCATCATAGGGTGTTAAGGGTGGGCCTAACCCCACCTGAGCATCTAAGGGTGGGGGCCCTTGCGTAACACCCCTCATTACATAGACCCAGACACGTGGCTACGGGCCCTACCTGCACACGGGATATTACAACCCACCACGCTCTGTGAGTCTCGACCTTGAGACCTCAACTTCAATACCGCGTAGATCCAACCACTACACCAAAAGCTCAAAATTTTAGTGAGGGCAGCATCCTAGGGTGTTAAGGGTGGGCCTAACCCCACCTAAGCATCTAAGGGTGGGGACCCTTGCGCAGCACCCCTCATTACACAGACCTGGACACGTGGTTGCGGGCCCTACCCGCACACGGGATATTACAGACAGAATCATATTTTGTATATATATGCCAAACTTATAGGAAGTCAAGATTTATGGTTTTAGAATTTGACTCATATGATCTGTAATTTTTTTTTTGAATGAAATGGAATGATACTTCTGAGGACTTATTACCAATTTTCTGTGTTTATTGTCTACTTTACTTGTGTTTCCATATCTACTCTCTTTCAGTTTCAGTTTTCAAACCAATATTCTATTATTTATACTGATCAGTCTCTTAAACATGCTATGTGTTTTATCAGTTTTTGTTATTCTCACATAGTGATCTTTCCTGGTAAAATATACATTGTAATAGTGGAAGAGCATCATTCATGATAGTTATTCGTCATGATATTTCAATGAGAATCTTGTCAGACTAGAAATAGCTTTCTCTCAATGGAATATTGTCAAACTGCTACCTTTGTGAATTTATACTAAATGTAGTATATTTCTGTTTCACAGACCTACTGTTTCCTCATATCTCACAATTTCCTCTCCTCATAGGATACAAACTTGCACTCTGCTACCACATCAGATTCCAATACCCTCATTAGTAGAACTGTGGATTTGACTGAAATCTCTTCTTAGTGAATCGGATTTTATACTATATACCAACCCCATAAAACAAATCATTAAAATTTCCTTAGAGTTTAGGATGTTTCTGGTCAAGTGCTTGCTGCAGTCCAAGTGCTGATTCCAGCACCGATTGGCATGGGTTACCTATTTTACAGGTGCGATTTCCCCTGTTCAGCGTGGATTATAATTGAACAGTCATGACGAATCTTGTAGGTTTGGATTTGGGCCTCTTCCTTGAGTTTTCCAGTGCCTCTTTCCCTCTGGATTGGTTTTTCTCTTCTGAATTAGTCCACTTGGATTTTTTTTGACTTCCCTGTCTCATTCTCTTCAGTTAGTTGTCACTCATCTGATCAATGTGGCTTCTCATCCTAGGGTTTCTAGGTGTCTTTGATTGCTTGTTCGATCGCATGTTCACTGAGCTTCTGAGTTGTGTACGCTTTAGTCTAGTCTTTCGTATTTTCAGCTTGTTGAATGATTGTTTGGTCTTTTCTTTCAATTCTACGTGTTTTCAGGTCATCAAACTGTCATCCTCGTGTCCGCTTGACGTTCCATATGTCACCCTGAGCATAGATCACATTTCTCATTGAGTCGATTTGAAAGTCCTCTTTCTGCGTAAAGGAATGCATGTTTGTTTTGAGTATGTTTTACATTCACTTTGGATTGGTCTCTTCATTTTTTATCATTTCATCTGAGTTGCTCAAAACTAGTGTTCATTTTTTCCTTTTAATGTAACAATGCATTATTGCTTCTCATTCATATAAAGGAACAAAATTTGCATCCTTTCTCTCTATTTGAAAATGAAAAGTATTCTTTTGCATTAGTAGATTTCTCACTAATAAGTGAACAACAAGAGAAAATCCTTTCATTTTCCACATTGGTTGTGTTAGTAGCATTAAGAAAAGTTCTTCTTGCATTCAATTGATTGTTGCTTCATTGTGAACTTCTATCCCTCTCTTAGTTATTTGTTCATCGAATTGGAATGATATTATTTCTTATGTAGTTGTGCATTAGAGATTTGAGATTACATTCGGTGAGGCCTTGAAACTGGAACATAATTTCAAGATAAACTTTAAAATGAACTCAATCAACCTAAGGAAGCATTGAAATTTAATGCTCACATTTAGAGGTCTAGGCTAGTGACATGTTTCGGCGTCGCTAAACCTAGTAGATGTAGTTTGCCATTTAGACAGCACTAGCACGGACTTGTGCTCCTCGTACCATCGAGTATATAAAGGGAGACCCTAATAGGTTGCAATCCTTTACCCATAAGAAGCTGAGTCTACCACCATCTAACCATGATACACTGAACACAACATTTGGGGATATTGCCTACACGTATGTTAAGTCCTTGGTCATTTCTCTTTCATTTGATCACCAAAGTGTATATTGCAGTTCCCGGGAGCTTGGTACACCCCCCTGCTTATATTTCCTGAGTAGTCATTTTGATCTTTTTGTGACTCTCTAAAATTTGAAAAGATCATTGAGCACTTGTCCTTTCAAGCTAGTCCAAACTGAAAGTGGCTAGAGTCACCTTTTTTCCCTTTTCTTGACTCTTAAAATATGAAAAGGCAGAGTTTTGTTTCAATGTCATAAAATTAACTACCTATGATCACACGCCCATTAATTTTTTTTTCTTGGATTGTTCATAAGTAATTTCTTAATGATTGTTCTTGAAGCCTCGAATTGATTATCTCTTTTCTCTCTTGTTTTTTGAGACAAAGTCACGGTCACAGAACCGCCAGTTTCATCGTCCCCTTCATTACCTCATAGTGAAGAACCTTCTCCAGAAGTTTCTTCAGGGACATCTCAGTCTGCTAGGACTCTAGGTTACTGGCATTCTATTATTTCGAGTGTTCAAAATCTTGCCACTTGATCTCCTCCTGAGGAACCATTTGACATCAATTGGAAATATCCAGATGCTTAGGCATTTTTGAGGGAAGATCCCTCACAGCCACCTGAATCACCATTAACCCGTGCTTTACTTGCCACTGCTCGTCGCCTTTTCACTGACAACATGTCTTCATCGGACATGTATGCCACGAGTCCTATTAGTAGTGAAGATACTTATGTTTCTACGGGAGAATATCAGTTCCCTCCGAAGAATTTTCCTTATGTATCGGGTCAACCTTCCTCATAGCCTTCATCTCTCCTGGCTGGTTATCGTTCATTGAGTCAGATGATTTCTGGTGTTACATCTTTGTATCAGAATCTGATATGGTCAGGCATGTCGACTCCTTCAGAGGGGTCATTTGTATCAGGTCCATCCCCTTTGACTCCTATCGCGTCGACGGTCGTTACATCTATCCCAACCCAACCCACTGTTTGTGTGGCTTCATCCGCACCTTCTGTTAGTGTGATTCGGTCATTACCGCCATCTTTTGTTGTTCGTGGAATGCTTCCTATTGCTTTCGCGATACCTGTTGGACCTGCCATGAGTGGATCACAACCTCACGTATTGAGATTTCATCAACCCATTAGTAGTGAACCTATCTCCTCTAATCCAATTCTTGGAGGTTTGACATACGACCAATATATGATGGTCATTCAGAAACATAATTAATTCCCCCGGGGTTCTCATTAAGTTCAAGCTCCCATTGATCGACCACACTACTATGATGAGCATGGAACTCACGTCTATTACCATGGGCCTCTCTTGCATGGTCCATTGTATGTTCAAACACCTCAGATGTCGTTTTACCCCAACCAGTTCACATACCTATAGGGACAACTTTATGGTCCACAAGGAAAACCCTTTCAGGGAAAACCTTCAATCCAACAGGGACAACCCTACGGTCTTGTTGGTCTACCTCATGTTCAACAGGGAGCATCTTATGTTCCCCAGGGAGAAACCTATCCATCTCAGGGACAAACTTTTGTGCAATAGAACCAACAACTTTTGTACAACAAGGTCAACCCTCCACTATTCATCCAGGCCAACCTGGTCTTCAGGGGCAACCTAGATCATCTCAACTGATGAGCTCCATCATTAGACATATTTGGAGGGGTTAATAGTCACGTTTTTTCATTCTTATGTCTCTTTTTCTTGCATTTTATTATTATTTGATTTTATGATGCTAGTATAGGTGGTGATTAAGGCTAACATACTTTGAGTGCCTAATATAAGGTTGAGTGGAGAAAATCATGAATTATTAATCATTTTTATAAGGATTTTATCATAAAGACTTAGAGGCAGCAGCAAAGAGGAATTATAGGAGGATTTTCCACTGTCAAAGGAAGTCAAAGGATCCTAAATATTCTCTCTAGAAATTCAAATTCCAAAAGTAGCCAAAGGATCCCTAAGGATTCTCTCCAACAATTCGAATTCTAGAGGCAGCAAAGCAACTCCAAGAGAAGTGCACCCAATCCTTGTTCATTGGGAGTCAAGTGGACTCAATCATCATTTTCTAGGGATCTGTTGGTAGCTGCCCTGTAGAATAAATAGAGCAGAGCTAGAGCTAGGACAAGTTAATCTATTCTAGTCTCGATTCCATTCAGAACTATTGTTGTGAGCTATTGAGATTTTTGTTTTATTCAGTGATCAAACTTTTAGAGATGTATGAAGTTATTATTTTATGAAATGAGTAGACTAATTTCATTCGACTGATTTAGCTTTCATAGGGCTAGGCTTGTGGGTTAGGGCCCAATTCATGCGCCTCAGCTTCTCTACTATTCCTATCATTTCCTTTCTGTCATTTAGCTAGTTTTTCTTCTGCCATTTAAGTTAGATCTAATTCTGATAATTTTCATTTCTTTTTAGTTTTTGTGTTGTTGTACTTTTTAATTACTTATGCATAGTAAAATAGAGGAAAAACTCAAAAAAATTTGGTCAAGCCTCCCCCTCTCATCTCTTTTAATAGAGTTCGAGTAGGGAAGACCTTCCCACAGGCCAAAATTTATTTTTGTTTGAATTTTGGGAAGAATTTGTATTACCGAGTCCAAGCCTTTCTTTCACTGTTTTATCACACATTTATGTCTATTTCCCATGCATGAATATGCATGCGTGTTTCACTTCTTAGCACTGCCCTTACACCTCCATTCCCCTCCTTTTCCTCTCATTTTAACATTGTACTTACCTAACGCACTTAAGCCCTTCAAGCCTTATTTCTTTTCTTTTCTCCATTCACGATTGCCTTACCCTTTTTATGAAAAACATGGGAAAAACCATTCAAACCCCTTAGAGCGTGAACTCCACCTTTTCTCCTCGAATTCCTGCCACCGTACATCACAATCGCATTTCACAACTCTTTCCCTTTCTCCCTTAACACTTACCACTCGTTCTTTGCGATTGCGATATTGCGAAATCACAAATCACACTTTACACCATTTACCTTTTACCTTTAACACTTACCGTCAGTTCTTGCAATTACAATATTGCGAAATCAAAAATCACACTTCGCACCATTTACCTTTTCTCCCTTAACACTTACCGTCGGTTCTTTCGATTGAAATCTTGAAAAATCGTGGCCCGCCGTCGATCCCACCACCATGTCACCCATCACAAATCGCACTTCAAATCATTTATATTTTACCTTTAAACACTTACCACTCGTTCTTGCTATTGCGATATTTTGAAATTACAAATCGCACTTCGCACCGTTTAAACTTTTTACATAACACTTACCGCTCATTCCGCCGATGTGATAACTCCGCCACGTCACTCGTCACACTTCACACTTCGCAGAACTTACCATATCGCAGATATAAATCCTCAACCTTTACCGCATCACACTCCACACAACTCAGTTCATTCTTGTCAATCCTTACAGATATCCCTTTAAACTTGCGAAGTTGTGATTGTGACATCGCAAATTTTGTCCTCCATCGCACTCTACCATCACACTTTTGAATTATTTCCACTCCAAAGTCATTTCTCACGCTATAATAAGGTTTTATAAGGGTTTAACCCCCTCTTTCCGCTTCCAAACCTCATTTCATGTGTTAAACCCCCCATTAGCCTCCTTTAGCCCTTTTTCTTTCCTCCAAGCTGCAAATCAACTCTTTATAATTAGAAGTAATTCATGGATAACTTAGTTGCATGGATAGAAGGATGGTAGATATATCATAGGGTAAGTAGAGTGCATTTAATTGTTTGTCCAGGTTATGTGTGGGTTAGAATTAGTTTCCTTTCTGCTATTTGTTTTCTGCGAATTAAATTAGTTTCATTCTTATTATTTCCTTTCAGCAATTTAGTTTTGTTTCCTTTATGTCATTTCCTTCTAGTAATTTACTTTCCAGTTGTTCTCATTGTTTAAGAAATAACACCCTTTTGTAAAGTAGAAGAGGATGCCATGAAAATAATGCATCTCTTGTGTATATAGCACTGTCACCTCAAATTTTGTACGAACCCCGGGTTGATAAATTAAAGTAGGGCAGCCCCTGGGAGTTGCATCACTCTTAGTGCAATACCAGTGCTCATCACTTTTTGGTGTCGTTTCTGGGGAGGTGTCTAGTAGATGTTTTGATTTTGTTTTTAGCATTATTTTTTGCTTTCCTTTATTTTCATGTCATTTCAGAAATATTGAAAAAAATACAAAAAGATCTAATTATCATGCCTCACAGGACTAGGAATACCCAAAGACAAACCTTACCTAAAACCCCCACATCACCTCCTAGCCAACCTTCAATCTTCTTCAATGGTAGTGAGATTGAACCCCCTATAGGAGAGCCTTCTGAATATTTTGAGGATCCTATTGGGGAAGAAGAATAAGACCTTGTTTCAACTGAGAGGCCTACTTCACCTATCTTAACCATGGCTGGGACACAGAGAGCCTTTCCCATAAGAGAGGTAGATGGGGAAATTAAGATGAAAAAAATTAGTCCCTCAGCTCTTCCACACTTCCATGGAATTACCTCTGAGGACCCTAACACATTCATTTTTTATTTTGATGTTGTTTTTAGGACTTATGACTAAACCTCTAATGATTAGAAGTTGAAGCTATTCCCATCCGCCCTTAAGGATGCAGCCTTGCGTTGGTTCATGGGTCTTCCTGGGGATAGCATCACTACCTGGGCACAGAGGGAAGAGAATTTCAACAACAAATACAAATATTATTGTAGGTCCAAGGAAACGAAGGATGAGATATTTAGGATCACTCTAGGGCCTGATGAATCCCTAGAGGATTATGAAGAGAGGTTTCAATTGAACTATAAGAGAGCCAACTATACTCTTGATCCTGACTCACTTAAACTTGCACTTCTTCGAGGGATCAGTGGAGATGAAAGAAACCTTGAATATGTTATCAGGAGGAGATATCTACCAACAACCCTATTAAACAATCAAAACTATCTTCCGGAACCATTCTAGGGCATTTAGGTAGAAGGGTAGAGCTAGCCAAAGTACATCCAATACCCCTTCCTCTTCCACCTTCATAAAACATGAGATTGGAAACATGCTAGAGGACTTCAAGAGTGACATGTTGCACACCTTTTCTTTGCAAATGGACACAATGCAGGTTAAAAGGAACTAAGATGAAGCAAAGAGAGTCCTGGCCATATTTTTTCCTAGATGTACCAGGAAGCACCCAAGAAATGAATGTACACTGAATGTCATAGAGGTTTTCTTAGTCTATGAAGAGAATCATGCCATAGACAAGTGTCCCTCCTTACCTAGACTTAGAGCTGTATCTCAAGGTGGGGAAAAAATACTAGAGCAACTTTGTTTCATCAACCAGAGAACCTCTTAGTCATGATTGGCTAAGGTATTCCTTTTTCGTAAATAATCTGTCCCAGTCCGAAAAAGGGGTAAACATATACTAGCTAGATGATGTTTCACAGCCTTTAACGAGTTCAAAACAACAAGAGTCTCGACAATCTTTTCAATTTTTGAGAGTCGGAAAAGAGCTAAAAGATGAATCCAGGGGGTGAATTTTTCGTGTTTTTACCGAGTCTGAAAAAGTAATAAAATAAAACTCGTCACTTCATTGTCGTCATGTTTAGGACCTGTTGCTGCACAAGAAATGCATGTAAAACCCATTTTTCGAGATAAATATTAAAATAATCAAAGAATAAGTTTAAAAACCTAATTAGGGTTTCAAAAAGGTTTTAAAATGACATAAATAGTAAAAACAAATTACTTTTCACCTTTTCACTTCCTTGTGAGAATTTTACCATTTTTAACTGTGATCTTGTGGAGCTAACAACAAGCAATCCAGGAGGCCATTCACAAATCTGCTTTCTCCAGGTAAGAGCTCTCATCTTTTCCTACATTTTAAAATGTATTTCATTTCATGCATTCTTAATTTTTTATGTATTTGGGGGAATTTTTTCATGGAGTTGCCGCGACGGTCGGCGCAGGTTCCAGGCACAGAGTTGTACCAACCCACCTAAAATTATAAAGGGGAGGTGCCAATCGACATTTCTATTCATAAAACAACAACGCCAATTGCTGCGACTAAAATTGGACAACAAATCTCCTAAATAGATCGTTTTAAACAGTTCAAAACTCAATTATGTGACTAATATAAGCCCCAATTATGGTTTTGGATGTAACTAAAAGCAAAAATGGTCATTGAGTGGAAAGAAAGAGAACACAGAGAGGTAGATGAACAAGCCATAGAAAACAATGCATGTCTAGATGCCTTGAGAAATTGTGGGCTCTTGAAATTCTTCTTAACATCATTTCTACGAGCTCAGCTAGAACTACTGCAATATTTGATCAGTGTGTGGGACACCGATCAAGAAAGATTTTTTATTCATGATTAGGATTTGGAGATAGAAGTCTTTGACATATATTTCATCACTGGATTGTCATAGAGGGGAGAAAAACCGATCCTAATAGGTACCCATCATGGGCATGCTAATAGATAGAGTCTACCTAGGAGAAAAGAAAGGATCAAAGAGAGGGAAAATAGATATTCATTGATGCAGGAGCGTCGAGAAAAAATTTCATTATTTATTTGTGTGGTTTAGGGGGTGATGTTTTTTTCATTATTTTATAAATTATGCACATTTTTATTTAAATTAAGAGGAAAAAATCTGAATGTGAGATTTATTGTAAATATTCCCTTAATTAATTGAGAATATGAGTGGAGTTGAGTGGATAGATATTTTAGGGATTAGAAATTCCTTAAATGGAACTTAGTTGAGTCAAAAAAGGGATAAATCTATTTTAGAGTTTGGTTGAGATATTTGGGGAGGAAATCATGGATTGGAATTAATACACAATTATGTATAAATATGAGGATTGTGTGAGGATGGAGGGGAGAAGAGTACAAAGATTGATAGAGAGAAATGGTGTGAGAGTTCATGTAATGGGCGAGAGCCGAGAGGCCCACAAATGTATATTCGGGCAAAATGGTTTGAATTTATAATTTTCTTGTTTTATTATAAGCAAGCACTTTATTTATCATGGCTTCCTCTTCATATTATTTATTAAATCTAAGTAGTTTATATGGTTTTTTTTGTAAAGGGAACACACACTCTATTATGCGCAAGGATCTGTTTGGTGCAGAATCCCTGCATCATTTGGTATCAGAGCCTAGGGAGAATTGAGGGAGAGTGATGTGCCCAGAAAGGCTGGTGTGAAGGGTGTAATATCTTGTATGGGCGATTGTCTCATCGGGTTTTGTTGGTATCACTGTTGCAAGACCTGTAATTAGAGATCAATTTCCAACAGTGATCAAATCAAAGATGTGTATCATCTAATATACTGGTGCATAAGCAGTGGGCAGTGCTTTTTTTCGTGTTTTTTTTGGAGTGTTTCTATGTATCGATGAATTGTGAGAATTTCTCCATGGAGCATGGACCAATCTGTTGTGAGTGATCTAACAGGTGAAAATGTGGTGCAATGGAATTTTGTCTCGGCATCGCTGACCAGCCGAGTAAAAAATATCCTCAGCGATGTAACAAGGATTAGATCGAAGGAAACATGCAGTGTCTGAGAATCTGAATCAGTATTAGATCACTGCAGTGAAGAAAAGTGGTCAGCGTGGAGTGAGGTCTGTGTGTGGTATGATATAATTTCACCATAGTGAAAAACATTATTCCAATTGCTGCAATTTGGCGCGGTCAACAATTGGTTGAACGTTGCATCTTCTCGGTAGCAGGTAATTACCAACGTTGCATTTGTTTCACGCTGCATTTTTTTTCTATCTATCTTGGATAGATGATTGTTCAAGGGTTGTATGGAGAACTACGCATATGTATGAGAAATGACATGGTAGTCTCCTTTTCTCGGTTAAAAATCCATTCATTTTTGTGTATTGGTTTAATGTGCGTGGAGAAAGTTAGTTGTAAAGTAACTATGCATTGGTCACAGCGGCATTGAGAACGTCTTCACAACTAGTTGTAAGTGAATATGGGAAGAAAGTGAGAAGAGTGACGCCAATGTCATATGTAGAAATCAAATAATTTAAATCCCTTACAACTGTTGCAGAAAATCTGCCAGAAGACCATACCAATGAAAACATCGAGAAAATATTTTCTACTGTTGGCAATGTGAAGACCATGCATATTTTCCATCCTCACGCAGATAATGGTTCGAGACTATCAGGTTCAAGGTATCCAAGGACTGACATGCTCATCAGTAACAAGCTGCATGCTCTTGTGGAGTTTGAGACAGTTGAACAGACTGAAAAAGTTGTTTCAGAACTGAACGATGAGAGAAACTGGAGGAGTTGTCAATCGCTGAGGAAATGAATCATAGAATGTTTTGAAGTATTTTTTGTAGAGAGGCAGCGTAGGAGGAAATCAAACGCTGTGGAATGAGTGCAAAGGTAGAGAATGTCGAACGTAGGCATTGGAGAATGCTGGAGATAACGTCGTGAAGGCAAATCGGGAACTGAGGATTGTAAACAGCGTCGACGTGCAGGCTTGCTACCGAGACTGTGTTATAGTTTATGATGCTATCACAATAAAGTTATGACGTGATAAGAGTGTGACTTGGGATGTTGTAACTGCGTGAGAAGTAACGCAAAGCTGGCTTTAAATTCCAAATCCATAACTGCGTTGATGGTAACACAACTCCAGTGTAATTTCCCTTTGGCACCATTTCTTGTATGGTAATAATTGTGTTCAAGCTTGTGTTAATATTTGCATTTGAATGCTATCTGTGTTGAGTCGGTATGAAGTGAATAATGCCAAGCAATATAAACTTTGGGGAACACAGTTTGCAGTCTCTACATTTCATGTTATTTGAGAGTTGAGTTGCGCACTAAAAAAGAAAAGTAATAGATGTATAATATATTCATGAACCAAGTTTAGAGAGTGCAAAATTTGTCACATATGGAGAGTTCGATGGTTTTGGTTTTCTGTATAACATAAATTGTTACTCCTGTCTATCAGCGAATAAAATATTGAATGGAAAACATAATTCGAAGTGTGCGTTAGTGTTAACTGTATCCTTGTCCATGTCGAGAAACCTAGCATTGCTTTTCTTATGGAAGCTTTTGTTTTCAAAGTTTTATACCCCAGATAATTCACTAAGCGTTGCTGGTATGAGAAATCGTATTGGAAATACGTGAAGATCGGTGGTGATTGCTGAGGGTTGTGTTGGTTGTGTGGAGAATGCAAATAGACTCCAAGGTAAATGTTCATTGAATGAATCAATATTCATTGATTAAATTTGTTCTTAAAAAATGGATGATTTAGTTTCCCTTTCCATACTCGAGAAGTTAATTTTTTTGTTAATAGTGAAATCAATCCAAGGTTTAAGGAATGGAATTGGAAGCCATCTCAAAAATTGATTTCCAAATATGGTTCGAGTGTGGTTTGTGTTTGTTTCTGCCAGAGCAATATGTTTATGCCACCATGTTAAAAGAAATTTTTGGAAATTTCCTATGAGGAAATTGTTTTTGGGCACTAAAGAGAGACGGTGTTGCATGAGAACCGTCACTGCAAAGAAGGAGCTACATGGAAGTGTAGGAAGACTGTATGCGCTAAGATGATGCATGTGTTGAAGAGGTTATGGTATGAAGGGAATGTGAATATTCACAGTGATAAGAATGAAAAAGAAGAGTGGAATCTGGAGAGTTGAAATTGCAAAGAAAAGGTTTACTAAAGGGAGCATAAGGTATGAAAATTCATTTCAAATAGGTATTTTAAATGTTGAAAATTAAATGGTTTATTTATTTTCACCATAAAATAAATCTTGGGAAAAGTGGATTGCATTTCGATTTAAAATCTTAAGTATCATGTGAAAGTGATAATGGGAGATTATGTAATTAGTGACTTATGATATTATCATAAGAATGGAGTATGAGAGAGAATTGTTAACGGGGAGATTTTACATCATGAAAATGTATTAAGGATGGATGTTCATTGGTATATTGTATAACTTGAATTAGAGTCAAAATATCAACTATTGAAATTATTGGGTCAAGCTTTGAAGTCAAATAAGATGTTAAGGTAAAATGAAGAAATTTGGATAGCTTGAGTCAAGTAAAACCATTGAATTATTTGTACAAGAGGGTGCATTTTTCATCCAATATGAAGAGTTGATGTCAATTCTAGAGTCAAATAGTCTTAAATCAAGTCAAAGGTTTGAATGTAATTGGGTGCATGATCGGCAAAGCCTGACACCCAAAGAGTTTGGTCATTGTAACGCAAGAATTGTTGTATTTGTTGTTTGCAGCAAAGAGGAGCAAGAGAGTTGCCCAAAAATTATTCCAAGACAGAGAACCACAAGAGTTAAAGCGTAGGAAGAGAGCTTGTATTGTTGGATGGAAAGTATGGAGGCTTGTTGAAAAGGGGATTGAATGAAATCCACAAGTGAACAAATGAAGTTCACAAAGGAGGAGAAGATGACTGTTGATAACCATTTCAGAAGTTCTGAGAAATACCACAACAGAAGAAAGAAGAAGGAAGATGCCAAGGAAAATGGCATATGTAAGCAATTTACTGATGAAGAGTATGAGAGGGAGAAAGATGAGATAACAATTCACCTTGAGTTATTGATGGAATCATTGCAGAGAAACAAGAAAGACCAGAGACATGGTTGGACCATGAGGAAGAAAGTGAAATGGCAGAGGCTACATTCAAAGAGGGAACAACAGGTAAACATATAGTTGACAGAAGAGCTGAGGAAGCTCTAGCAGATGATGAGTGTGCAATTGAGATGTGAAGAACTCAGAGAGGTTGAGTTGAAAATGGAAGTTTCCATTTGTGGCCCAGAACAGGGTGAAATTTTGGGTGAAGAGATCAATGAGAAATATCTCATGGACTGTTGGAATAGTTAAGAATAATTTGAAGATATGTTGACAAGAGAAGCAGATGAGGCTATGAAGCCTTGTATTTTTAAATCTCATAGTTTGTGTATGTTTTTAGGATGTGCAGAAGATTATGGACAATCTGGTGAAACTGTCATAGAGATGAATGAAACTCTTGAGGTGAAGTATGATGGAGAATGCCTTTCAGAGGAGGAAGGTACTGATTTGTTGCAGCATAAAGAATTCATAGATGAGTTCTTGTTTGGTGTAAGACAGCCAGTTGAAGCTATTATGGAGCAGAAGCATAATGAAAATGTCAAAGTGATATTCCAAGGAGGTAAACAAATAAATTTGTTTAATGGAATTGATGAAATAATTTTGCAATGTGATGATACAAAAACCAGGATACCTCAGGAGGATTTCCAGAAGAAGAATGAAAATGAGAATGAAGGTTGTGATGAAATGCTGGAAAGATTTCACACGGAAATAGAATTCTTGGAAAGATGGATCAAGGAACCTGAAGGAGAAATGAAGCTTGTAGAACATGATACAGAAGGGATTGGAGTTGTCATGCACGATAAGGATGAGATGTTTCTAACGTTTATAGAGTTAAGTGAATGTTTTAACTCTTCAAATAATCATGTGGTTGTAGATACAGAAGGAAACATTAATAACTATGATGTTGAAATCAGAGAAATTGAGAAGAAAGTATTTGGAGATGAGATGAAAGATTAGGCGCAACAAGAAAGTTATGTCCTTAGAGACATAAAGGAAACATCAATATTAATCCAGTAGGATAAATATGAAAACAACCAGCAATTCAAAATAGGATCTACTAAAATCCAGAAATTCTATGATGGAAGATTGGTGCTTGAAGCATCAAAAGAGGCCGAAAGGTCTTGTATTTTTAAAACTAATAGTTTGTTGATGAATGCATGTACAACACCGGATGAGAAATTTGTTACTATAGGGGCAATCAATGACTATAGTTGTAATCAAGGAGAAATTATTGATTATTCTTCACTTCATAAAGTTGAGTGTTCAGTACAATTGGAGACGAAAGCATCAGACAAAGAGGAATTACTCCAAGGAATTGGCGGAAGAAATTGTTGGAGAGGCCGATGGAATCCAGTTGATAGAATGAGTGATGCTGATGTATAGCCAGTTCAAGATTCTTTCAGAGTTTGGAGACCAGAAGAATGGGTATCAGTGATTCTATAAAAGTCTGTAATTCCTGAAATAAAAATGATGTGGTATGGAAAAGCGAGAGTTACATTCAATAGTATTATGAAAATACTATTCTGGAAATTCTGTGAAAAATTACAAAATGGAGTTGATACTTTAAAAGACCAGTGGAAAAACAGAGTTTGAAATCCTGGAGGGAGAAATTCATTGAGACTTGTGGTTGTCACATTTTTACAGAAAAGTGACAGACCTCATAGACGAGTCTATGGAAACTTCTCTACATGGAGAGTCTGATGTAGGAGCATCAAGAAAAAAATTCATGATTCATTTGTGTGATTTTGGGGGTGATGTTTTTTTCATTATTTTATAAATTATGCACATTTTTATTTAAATTAAGAGGAAGGATTCTGAATGTGAGATTTATTGTAAATATTCTCTTAATTAATTGAGAATATGAGTGGAGTTGAGTGGATATATATTTTAGGGATTAGAAATTCCTTAAATGTAACCTAGTTGAGTAAAAAAAGGGATAAATCTATTTTAGAGTTTGGTTGAGATATCTGGGGAGGAAATCATGGATTGGAATTAATCCAAAATTATGTATAAATATGAGGATTGTGTGGGGATGGAGGGGAGAGGAATACAAAGAGTGATAGAGAGAAATGGTGTGAGACTTCATGTAACAGGCGAGAGCTAAGAGGCCCACAAATGTAATATTCGGCCCAAATGGTTTGAATTTGTAATTTTCTTGTTTGATTTTAAGCAAGCACTTTATTTGTCTCGGCTCCCTCTTCATATTCTGTATTAAATATAAGTAGTTTATATGGGTTTTTGTGTAAAGGGAATACACACTGTATTATGTGCAAGGATTTGTTTTGTGAAAAATCCCTGCATCATTCATACAATACCTGATTTGGCACTAAGGCTACTTTTGCACACTATAACACGAGCCACTAGATCGCAGGCCCATCACGAAGCTACAAAGACACAGATTCAACTTGTCATGGATTGTATGGCTCCAACCATTTACAACTGGGCATAAGCCGTAACAATCAACCTGAAGTTCCATACAACAAAGTCAAAGAACAACAAGCTAAAATAATTTGGATATGGGTCCATCTTGATACCATTCATCATAGAACAGTGTCCAATATTTAAATTCCAGGAGGTGGTAGTACCTGCACCACCAACACGAGAGCCACAGATGGTCCATTGGGCAGAGTTGATGCCTCGATCAAGAGGTGGTCAACATATTTCATGGAATCCAGAATTCTTCGACTGGCTTCGCCGACAACTCATCATCGTAGAGGACTGGCCGTATACCGGCACTCGGACTTCATAGACAATCCAAACCTTCCACTCCTGGAAGGAGAGGATTGGGATGAAGCTTTGGGTAAAAAGTCATTTTTTATTTATTTTGATGAGTATTATGATTTTGTTTTTGTTTATATATGCTCTAATATTTATCCATGCATTACAGATGTTGTCCCAGAGAGACCTATAGGGATGTCCCCTATAGCACAGAGGGTCCCACGGAATTTCGAGGTGGCCCCTCAGGTGAGGGAAGTGAGGAAGAAGATATCGTGCATAACTTGGAGGGACTCACAAGCGGGATCCCAGATTACATGAGATTCGAGGATGTTCCTCATGCATATCATAGGCACACTTCAGGGGTGTCTAACTGCATCCACCATTCACTGAGGTGATTCGTGCATGCAGTGACATGCTATCATGAGCATCATCATGCTTAGACGTCTAGGCTTTATTTCTTTATATTTTTTGAGAGACATGATGTCTCAGGATGTAACCAAAACACACATATTTTTTGAACTTATGATGCACGTGGATGCAAACATTTGATATATATATATATGTGTGTGTGTGTGTGTGTGTGTGTGTGTGTGTGCTTATTTTCCTGTCTATATCTTATGATGTGATGATGATGCTTTTACAAATTACGCAAATGTATATGCAATACAATATTGGCTACTACATCAGTTAACGCATTCATTCTTCTAGGAATATGTTGATATGTGAATAATCAAATTTCCTTTCTAATAAATGAACACGCAAATACAACCTTAAAATCTTAGGATTTCTAAGAGAGTAATGCCCATTAAGCTGGAGAACAACAAGTTACACAATATTTTGTCACCATCCCTACAATCCCCATCCTGGTCATTGGAGGACCATTTCAGTGACTTTTGTATATTGTCATACTTTGACATAAGTGTCATTGCATCCTTTGGCATGTCAAGAACATCTTATTTGTTGCTCATTCCTCAAGCAAACCTTCAAAAAAATGTTATTTTGGGTTGGTGCTGGTAGGAAGTTATGGGCTCATGCCCATGGAGAAATTAAAATTGGGCCCCACACCCTTTGGCACTCTCTCTCAAAAGGGCACCCGTGCAAGCTGTTTTTGGAAAGTGTTTTAAAATATAAATTAAGTTTCCATGCTTAACAACTTCGTGACCGGAGTCATCACGGTTTGTTCGATTGAATCACATCGAGTTTCTCCCTTTTTCTTGTTGGTTCCTACAATTGTGCCACTCCTCAAATGGATAGACCTATTTTTCACCTTATGATGGATCCCAAACCTCCTCCTCCTCTCCTATAAATCCTTCCTCCTCACATTTATTCAGCTAGCTGAACAGTCATTACTATAGCTGGTGTGTAGAAGAAGGCAGAGAAGAATCCATTGTTGAGAGAGAGTTTAGGCCCATTGCCTCATCGAGTCCAATCCCGAACGAATGCTTGAGACGTGCCCGACTGAACCCGTCAAAGGAGATCTGCAACGTCAAGGCATAAGGTTGTAAACTTATTTTTCTTTATCAATAATACAACACTGGTTTCTGGTTCCAACTTTGTTTCCATTTATAAGTATTTAGCTCTCCTTGACTAGATGAATAATTGTATATGAATGTATATGCTTGTATGTGGTTATCATTTGTTTGATCTTTGTGCAGACGTGTGAACATCATCACCAACATGGAGCACAGGGCGTGAAGACAAGGATCAAAGGACCATTGCCGCATACCATGACAAAAGCACTAGACCAAGGTAGGATATCTATTCCGGTTCATATTTCATTTATAAGCTAGGAATTCAAGAGTACAACATGTTCCCTTGTTGCTAGACCCACCCTAAGGGCTAGAGGGATCGCCTCTGTCCGCAGAGGGGATTTTCCTACTCAACAATTGTGTACATGTTGTGCATATTGTATTGGTATACATGTGGTATTGTGTGCATGTTGTACATGATTTGTTTTGGGCATGCGGTACTATGTATGTGCATGGTGTAGTCTTGGTATCATGACATGCGTATTCGTGGTGTTGTACTGTGTATATGTATATGTAGTGTGTTGCTTTGTACACCAAATTTAGGTGTATGTGTTGTGTTGTATTGTACACTTGGTGTAGGTGTATGTGTTGTATCTTGGTGTAGGTTATATATTTTTTTGTATTGTACACCGGGTGTAGGTGTATTTGTTGTATGTCGGTGTAGGGTATGTAATGTGTTGTATTGTACATCAGGTGTAGGTGTATGTGAATGAATAGAAGCAAAGGAATTGGGTGTTTTCTAGGTGTGGCAACTGATCTGTTGTGTGTATGGAAAGGACAAATCATAATGGAAGAAGCTAAGGATCGATGAAGGATAAGGATCGATATTCTATTTCAAGTTTATTATGCATGTTATTTACGATTATGGTTTATGATGAGTACATGTGATTCATGATTTTAATTTATGATGGTTGTGTTTTGAGCTAACTAGATGTGATATGTTTATACGTGATGATTTATCAAACAACTAGTTTGACTTGTGGTGACAGGAAGTGAATAGGATTGCACGTGTACCTTATTGACGAGCTACCAATGAGGTATGATTTGAAGTTATTTCAATTTATTTTGAATCTAATAGAAATTATATGCTTGGTATAGGAAAGAATGTAATGCCCCGTTTGGGATGGTTGAAACTGACTGCAAGAAATAGTAGCAACAACAAAAGGAATTGGAACATGCAACAATATGTTGGTAAATCACTTTAGGAGTAGGGCCATTGTGGGACACTAGTACCCAATAGTGTCCATTTATTTCCATGAGCATGATATGACTGGTATGATGGTTTTGAGGTAGGTATATTCCTTGGTTTTTGTATCTTCTGATGTGAGGAAGCCTCTCTAAGGGATGGACTACCCAGGATGGGGGTTCCAGTGGAACTTGGAAGGTGTGTGACTGTACAGAAGGGGGTGACTGGATTTCCTGAGGGACTATGTACCAAAGAAGGGAAGGTCGGGGATGGTTTTTTTTGTTCATTATAATTTCCAGATGGAATCAGATAAACATTGGGACTGTGCCCTGAAACAATGAGTCGGTAACTATTCACTGAGAGGACAACAAAACGAGATTGTAGAGATTGACATTGGATGCAACTTTGACTTTGGTAGTGGATTCTAGAATTCATGGGAAGGAGGTGAATCCTAGTATTAATTTGAGGGTGGAGGTGTGAGCCTTTGGATTCCCTTATTGCTGATACGAGCATCATATCCTTCTATTTTCTGATTAATCAGATTTTCATATGTTTATATGTGTATATTATTGTAAATATTGAATCGAGATGGATTTATAAAGCTCCATAGACATTATGGTTTTATATATGGTTGTTATTGTAAATAATGTAATGAGCTATGTTATAAATCTCTATTATATGTCATGTTTTAGTAGTGGTCATTGTAAATATTGAAACGGGTTGTGTTATAAAGCTTCATAGACAGTATGTTTTGTTTTCAACAGTATTTTTGGTTATAGGTGTCATTGAACACTGAGGACGGTGTTTCCCCAAAGGGGATGGTTCTATAACATCCCTGGTTAAAAATCCATGTAAAAATATATAAGACCAAGGTCATGGGACACATATTCCAAGATGAATGGTGGGAAAAACATCCTAGTGGGTGTTCATTTCAGTTATTAGGGCTAAAGGAAATTGGAAAAGGATTTGGAAAGGAAAGAAGCATTATTGGAATTTTATTTATGAAAATAATGGAAAATAGGAGAAAAGGGAGGTGAAAGGTCACAATTTGCAAGTGAGGAGTAAAATGAAGGAAAATAATGGAAAATGAACAAAATAGAGGCCTCATTGATAAAACGAATTTTAAGGATCATTTGGCAAGATTTTGGCTTAAGCTTTTGCTCACACTTATGGCTCTCATTTTATTCTCTCTCACACACATACTCTTGGATACTTAGAGTATCCTTGGACCATTCTTGGAGAGTTTGTCATACTTGGATATTTGGATCAAGAAGGCAAAGGAAGAGCAGGAAAGCGCAAGAGGACATTGGGATCAACATCTACAATAGGTTATGAGTGCAAGTACTAAGTTTCATGTATGCTTTCCTCACTATATTTGGCATCCATAGTATTGCATGTGGTTTCTTGATTATGATATGTCATTGGCATGGAGGATTTCCTGGATTGACAATGGATTTTCCTAGCCTTGACATTTCCTGGATAGTCGTGGCATTATGGGTTTATTTCCATTGACTATTTTTTGGTTGGTTCTCATGATTCCTTTAGTTGTGGGTTGAATTATTAGTTCATGAAGCCTTGGTATGAAAAATGCTCTGGATCCCAATGGAAAGTTGTGGGTTGACTTACTAGTCATGGAGCCTTGGTTGGAAAAAAGCTCTAGAGCCCTAGGTGGGTTGAGTTACTAGTCTTGGAAGCTTTGTTGGACAAAGCTTTGGAGCCCAGAAACAGCTGGGGTTGAGTTACTAGTCCTAGAGCCTTGGTTGGAACAAACGCTCTAGAACCCTGGATAGTCTGGTTAGAGCCCAATCCATGATGGTTAGTGATGTACGATCATGAGGTGGAATCATTGGTTGAGGGTTGAGGCGGGTTGGCATCTGGAGCCCTGGTTTGGTTTTGATTGATGTGTTTGATGATATCACACTCATGCTTGGAATATGGCACAAGGGTGACTAGTTGAAGTGAGATTTGGCTCAGCCATATCTATGGTAGGGTGGAATGTGGAAGTCCCAAACCTGTTTTCATTTTTTATTATAGAAATAAGAGCTCTTTTCATCTTGTATTGATGGGTAAATATTATTTTTATTATGTGGATTCTATAGTTGTTGTATCCCTCATAATTATGTTGTTATTATTTTGGTTATAAGCATGTAATTATGGAAGTTATTATATATGGTTCTCCTCATGTTTTGATTTGTAAATCAATGAATGGTGTATCTATGACCTAATATATGGTATTTTAGCTAATGATATAAGGGATTAATGCTTCTTAGCTATTATCAGATAAGTATGAGACCCTTATGCCTAGATCTGTTGTTTACACCTGTAGCTTTCAAATTTGTGACATGTTTGACAAAATTTTAGTCCCAGTTGGGGATGGTTTGGCTTAGTCCTGGAGTTATTTTTTGGTTTAATACCCTTGTCATCATGTGTTTAATGGATTCTGGAAGTTACAACAAGTTATGGGAAGTGGTCGGAATTATGGGCTTGAAAATTTCCTTAAATTTCGTAGACTCTTGCACAACACTAATGGAAATAGTCCCTGGACGCAGGCATGCAGACTTGTGCATGCATCCATGGCATCCCAGATGTAGGCATGCAGACTTGTTATTCTATGTATAGGTCCAGGAGCTTATAAAGTCAGTGGGACCTAGGGGAAGGATGCTTAAAGTTTGGGTTGGATCCTGGGGGTATTATTGTTGATGTACAATGTTTGTGTGATGTGTTTCCATCGATTCCACTTCCTTAAGGTTACTTAGGAGGTTGATTCTAGGCCCTAATCTGAGGCAAAAAATGAACCATTTCTATAATCATTCTGAGATCCACCTCACTCAGCTTCGAATCCAACCATCAATCTAGCCAAACCAAAACATGAGAACATCACAACACCATGCCTATACAAAAATGGAAAGGCTAGGCTGAATACATTTTCACACCTAGAAAAACCCATGCCAATACATCAAAGAACCACATGCAATACCATGCATGTCGAATATAGCAAGTAAATCATACATATAAATCAATATCTTCAAAGAATCATATTTTAGTTGCTTGATTCATGCACCTCCTTACTTGCTTCCTCCTTTTTCCTGTTTTCTTGTCTTTCTTGCTCCAATGCCAAAATTCTCCAAAAAATCTAAGTTTCCAAGAGTGAGAGAGAGAGAGAGAATAATGAGAGAGCTCCAAAAAATGCACTGATAAATGGTACCAACTGATCCTCAGAAACCTTTTTATGGAAGAGCTCTTTATTTTCTTCATTTTCCATTATTATCCTTCAATTTCCTCCTCAAATGCAACCTATGACCTTTTATCTCCCTTTTTCTCCTAATTTCTATTTTTCTCATAAATAAATGTGCCAAAATACAATTTGCCTCCTTAATGCATTTTCCTTTTCCTTTGCCAATTTCCTTGGCCATAATAAACCAAATTAACACCCACTAGAATGTTTTTCCCAACATTCAGCTTGGAATAAGTTTCTCATCAACTGTGTTTATTATTTTAAACATTTATTACATGGAATTTTCACCAGGGCTGTTACAAAACCTTCCCCCTTGGGGGACACCATCCTCAGTGTTCAACCTCACATATACCTTGAAAAAATTGCTGAAAAGAAACCATACTGCCCATGGAAATTTATAACATAGCTCTTTGCAATATTTACAATGATTGCCCTGCTGAAAAGCAACCCAATATGACAACTCAAATGATATGACACCATACCACTTATTAGAGCTTTATAACATAGCTCGTGGTGGTATTTACATCCATAGACATATGTACACACATCCAACCATCACATCAAAACATATTTTTATCATTGGAAATCGGACAAGAAAAGATGACATTATTTAATGTCAGGCAGAAGGATTTACAAGGCTGAGAGACATTAGAGAATCTAAAGTATTTAAAAATATCTAAGGTATGAAAGGAAAAATCAAATTACACACAAAAGGAACTAGTTAAATGCACCTTTGCGTGCATAATTCTTCGATAAGCGTGCCTTTGTGTGGCTTTTCCTCAAAAAGTTGCGTGGTCCTGACAGTGGCAGAAGTCATTTTTCGGGACCACAAGGCACACTCCAGGACATTGATCCCACACTTGAGGCTTCCTAAGTACAACCTCCCAAGCCTCCTTAGGACCTCAAGGGAGCACACAGTGGAATAAATGTGGCACACAATGGAATCACCCTCCTCTCTTGGGTCACCATCCACAATGTACCACGAGAGGGAAAGATGATTTGAATTCTCCTCTAAAAGGCCACCAAGACATGAACAAAATGAGAACACATTGTTATGCTGGCCAGGATTTCCCTAGGCGATACTAGCAGTGTGTGATCCAGAGCAAAGATAGAGGGGACTCAATTACTGGCCATCCAACAACTCCAGTCCACCATAGTAGAGAGAGGTAGAATTTGCGCCAAGGCAGCTCAGAAGTAAATACATCCTTGCATCGGGACTTGGAGCTCCATAGTTACAAGGGCCCCTTGGCAAGTGGGTTAACGTTTCATCCTCATTTCCTACCAGCACTCAATAAGAGGGGACGTAAGCATCGCCGTTTGGATTATTGAAGTTGTTTGACTCTATTTAGAGATTTTGCTTTATTTGTTTTAGTTTTATTTTAGTTTTTATGTTTGAATATGCATGCTATTTCTCTATCTAGTATGTGTATGTTTTAGCATTGTACACTAACTTGCTTGACTCCATCTCTTTTCTACTTGTGACCAATAAATTAAGAGGGAAAAACCTCCCCTCTTAAGCAAGTGTGA
Source organism: Pinus albicaulis (assembly GCA_034641835.2). Lineage (NCBI taxonomy): Eukaryota > Viridiplantae > Streptophyta > Pinopsida > Pinales > Pinaceae > Pinus > Pinus albicaulis. The sequence goes on from CM076570.1 coordinate 66,212,101, forward strand.
TTTGGTACATTTGTGCACCAAACACACTAACACAGGATTGGCGACTCCACTAACTTTTATTTCCAAGATTATGTGGTTGTGCCTTTTTGCAGAGACCTTCGTCTTTGCTGTGGAGTTGGGCTGGAACTGCCCCCTTTCTCTCCTTCACTACATGTTTCATCCCTAGTGATAGAATGAAGTTGAATAGCTCCCAAAAAATTACTTTGTAGGAAATAGCACGGCTTTCTTATAGACAGACGCGCCCCAGTGTGCGCGTGCAGAGGTGACCTGCACGCGGCCTTCACGCCTATTTGAGCTTTTTGCACGCGAAAACTAGAAGTTGGATTTTTTCCACTATTTCCATCTTTTCTTTCTTGTAAAAGTGATTGGTAGCCCATAATGCATCTGCCAGCACTGCTTGAGGTGCCCTACAACTTGCTAAAACTCACTTTTAGCTGCTTTTAGTAGTTTAGGTGTTCGTTTTATTTCAAGTTGATTTTCGCAAAGTTAACACATAGTTTAAGTAGGAGGAAAATCAACTTGCATTCCAAAATAATTTATGTTTTGTGAATTTAGGTACCAAAACACCTAGTTAATTAGCCAAAGTAAGTGGCTCAAGTCCACGCATGCTTAGATAGTTCTCTTTCATTTTTCTAGTGTAAAAGTCATTAGTTTAGTTCAATTTTTGCATTAGGATTTTGGGACTAGGATCGAATTGTTGGTAGAAGAGAAAGTAATATCTATTGTCTTTGCACCCTCGAGTGATCCTAAGCAGTCATATGAACACTCTCTATTGACAACTCACCATCTCCCTATAGTTTATCATATATATTAACTAGGAAAAATTGAAAGCGGCCCATATCCGTGCATGTTTTTCTTTTGAGCAAGGAAAAATGAAATATAGTTTAAATAGGGGATTTTGAAAAGGATCATCGCATATCCACACGTTCAAACTATGTGCTTGTTCACCTTTTCTTCACACACATCCACACCCTAATAAAAGTAAAGACACCTAAAACTCACTTAACTAAACTCACTAAATTCTCCCCACAGGGGCCATAAAAGAATTTATAGTCTAACTTAAGACCAAGGGGGTAGGCATCCAATAAGCCACCTTGGTCATTTTTCATCTTGAAACATAGAAGTTGACTATTTAGGGAACTCTCAAATTTTCCTCCCAGCCCACGGAAAAGAAAACCCGAGTGCAACAAAGACCTAATTCAAAGGGGGTTAGGCTTAGGCCCAGTGCGTGTCGTATCAGTTGGGGCTACCTAAATTGACTCATACTCGGTACTGGTAGTTGAACTACCAAGAAGCCCAAGAATAGAACGCTCACCTGGGACGGCGGTGCTTAGTGGCCAAATTAGGGTGTCCTTTCCTTATAGGTGACGGTGCAGGCAACACTATATCCTCTACCCTTACCTTGGTGGATTTTCTTTGGTTGACTAGGGGTGTCGCCACTTCTTTTGAGACATTGTTCCAACATTCGCAAGATATCTTATCAAGGTCCAGTTACATTTGAGCATGTGAGGATGATTAGGTCTTCTAGGATTTGAGTATCATATGCAAACAACAAAAAACCATATTTTTTTTATTGACTGATCACATAGGATTAATCTAAAGGGAAAATTTTATTTTTCACTTTGTTTTATGTATTTGATCGGATTTTTGCTTTGATTATAGTCTCTATCCTCTCAAATATTTCCAAAACCATACCTAGTCGATGCCAAAATGGACCCAACGGGACCTCGTCGATCTAGACGTATTTTGAACCTCCCCCCATTACCGGGAGGGGTTCCAAGTCTTTCGCCATTTAAGCGTAAAAAACGGAACACTGCCACCCTTATCGATTCATCCTTTATCGGGCATATTTAGTTGGGAACCCTAGTCGGTCTCCCAATGCCACACTGGTGAAAACCCCCACAGGGTCACCACACACAAATCCTCCCACAACCGCTAGTTGGCAGAGGAGTGTTACCCATTCAGGAAGCCAGGTGAACACATAGAATGGTATGCCACAGACAAACCTTATTCCCAACCAGAACATTTTGTTTTCACAAGTTGCAATGGCTACAACCTTGCAGTCACCTTTTCTAGCTTCGTTAAATCTACCAGATTTAACCAAGTTGAAAAATGACCCCATTGCACACAACCCCATATGGCATCCCATGCCCACAAATCTCCCTTCAGACATTCCAAAATTTGAAGGGAAGCAAGCGGAAGACCCTGGAAATCATGTTATGAATTTCCACCTATGGTGTTTGTCGAACAACATTGTTGATGATACTATTCGAATAAGAATATTTCAAAACACTCTAAATAGAATAGCAACGAAATGGTACGTGGAGTGTTATCCCCCTAATTTTCTCTCTTTTTACCATTTTCCCGTTCCTAAATCATAACCATTTACCTATGTTTCACCTCTTTTATCCACCCTCATCTTGCACCAGTCCAAGCACGGTGACATATTTTGTATAAAACTTTATTCTTCATGTTTTAATTCAATTTAGCATTAATTAAATATTTATTACATGATTTCTTACTTTTAAATAACTTTTGTAACTTATCGATATCTCCAATGGTTATTTGATAGTTAGAGTGCTTACCATGACCGCTGATCTTAGTACAGGATCGGATCTTGCACCGTTGCCAACACAACAGATCTTTGTGGCAGATATGAACCTCTTGATCACTACCTTGCCTTGAGCAAATTCAGCCACGATAGCATGATTGATCCAAAGGCAGCCAAGACCGAATCTGTGAAGGGCGAAAAGCTGGAAATTAGCTATGGTCGGTTTTGTTAGCTGCCTAATTTTGAAGGCCGAATGCTAAATTATGCGATGGTTATGTAATTAGTTGAATGATTTGTTTTGGAATTTGGCCAATAGATCTATATAATGTAAAATGTAAATCGGACTTAGGGGAGAGTTTTTAGAGTGAAGTTTGATAGGTAGTAACAGGTTGTTTTTTTATCGCCCGAATCTGGGCTGGACATTGTATTAACGCATGTATTCGCCTCAATGAATTAATAAAAGGGAGCTCCGCCTCATGTTTCAAAAATTGTGTTTCTGTCTTTAAGCTGATGAATTGACTAATTTACTGATCAGATTTTTAACTTAAAAGGGAAACACGCTGGTTGGCTAGGGTCCAGCCAACCCAACACGTTTACCCCATTTTCTGTTTCTTGTAATTTGTGTTTATATTGTCAAAGTGTGATTTAACTTTCAGCACATGTATTCCTATCTGAGTGAAAATGGATCCATTGTGTGCATTAGATACATTTTCTTTCCCTGCAATTTACTTTCCCTGCAATTTAATTTCTTGCACTTGATTTCAGATTGGTTTTCATCCGCCTGGTACAAGCAGGAGAAAAAAACCTGCACCAGTGCACATTGGTGTGATATTTCCTTTTCCTGCAACTCTATTTAATTTCTTTTTTCCGCCTGGTCCAGGTAGGAGAAATGAACCTGAACCAGTGCACGTTGGTGTGATGCAACAAGCTTTCTTAGTCTACTTTCCACAATCTTCTTTCTTTATTTAAATTCTTATGACAAGATAAATGATTGTTTATTTATTTCTACATTTTGTTAAGATCAGAAACATTCACTTTTATGTGTGTGATTTGATTCGATAGTAAACTAGCACCTGCAATAATTGAAAACTCATTTTAAGGATTAAATGCTAAGTTCAGGAAGCTCTGATCTGGTGCAAGAACCAGTTTCTTGCCACAAGACCTGAGTGATCTGAACCTTGAAAAGTTCGAGCCCTTGCATGAATTAAAAATCCTTCAGTAAAGACACTATTTATACCTTCTATATAAATCTCTAATTCTACACTAGTGCAGGAAAGATTAATGTAAGAAGGAAATCTCTAAAGAAGCAGGTTTAAGGGCCCATCTAACGAGACTGTTAAAGTGTCTCTGCTAAAGGAAAACACACACTCAATAGATTAAACAACCATTATTGGGAGTGATTTCCTTTTATCTTTAATTCTCTCTTGCAAATGAATACTTCCTAGTTCCAATATTAGATTATTTTTTATGGTTCAAGTTGCCTTTTTCTCTTTTGATTTGATTATGCAATATTTCCTTTAAAGAAAGTATGGATTTACATTAGGAAGATTCATACCATCTCTGGCATTGCCTGTGCTTCGTCTCTAAGTTTACGAATCCCCCGGGTTGACAAATTAAGTGTTGAGGAGTTTGCTTAAGTGTAATTCTTGCACCTAACATTTTGGCGCCGTTGTCGGGGAGGCGATTTGATTTGGTAAGAATTTTCTGATTATACAATAGAGGTAATTTTTCTTTATTTTTGTAGTGTTGTTTTTTTGAAGGAATTTTATTGGTGTTAATTGATTTCTGACAGCATTTTTTAGAATTTGTTTGTTATTTTTCTTTTTTTCTTTCCTTTTGAAATGTATGCCAACGAAAGGTAAGGGTTCGAAGCCCACTAAGGGCCGAAAGAATTCTGAAAAAAAATTTCATATTGTGTCTCCTTCTGTAAGCAGGAAGCCCAATCCAATTCAAACCCGTCATGCAGGAACAATCCACCTGGATTCTGGTGATAATAGCTCAGGTGTGGATCAGCCTGTTGAGAGCAGTACAAGTAAAAGGGGAACAATGGTGGACCAAGAATATTATTTGGAAGGGACTGGTGACAACCAGGTAAGTGTTGAACAATCCACTTTTGTGTTTCCAATTGTGGATCCTGATATTGTGGCGCAAATGAAGCATATTCCGCCATCAACTCTCCCTCATTTCCATGGTAAAGTTCATGAATATCCTGACTCTTTTCTATTCGAGTTTGATATTCTGTGTAGAAGTTATGATTATGCAACTGATGCTCAGAAGTTAAGGCTATTTCCTGTTACTCTCAAGGACTTAGCTCTACGCTAGTTTATGGAGTTAGGAGGAAACACTATAACCTCTTGGGATTAGATGAAAAGAGTGTTTTTGTCTAAATATCAAGAATATTTCAAAACTCGGGACATGCAGAATGAAATTTTTACAATCATACAAGATGATGATGAAATTCTTGAAGATTATCTGGAAAGATTCTGTATATTTTACAAAGGTCAAAACTTAAGCTTGATCCCAACACTATTAGAACCTTGTTCTTAAGAGGACTTACTGATAATGCTAGAAATAATTTGAATCTGTTATGACAAGGTGATATTTCTCAGCAAACATTTGATCAAATTTGTGAATTATGCAGGAAATTTTCAAGAAACCAGTATAGATCCGGTAGAGGAACTCGAAATAGAAATAGAAAAACTGAATCTACTGATGCTATGATTATTGGACTAGAAAATAAAATGGAAAACATGAAAATTGATATAATGAACATTGTTACCAAACAGTTAGACTCCTTAAAATTTCAGCAAAAACTCATGAAGGAACAAGAGTCATTATGTATTTTCTGTCCTAAATGTAGAGACAAGCATCCTCCTAAAGAGTTTCCTCTTAATTTGAAAGAACTAATAAGTGTGCTATTTGTGCAGAAGACCATATCACAGAAAAATGTCCCTCTATACCAGGACTTAAAGCTATATTTATAGGGGGACAACCTGAATCTAAATACTTGAATGCTATGGGAGCAAGAAGGAATTGGCCTCAGGTAGGTACAGGTATGGCTTCTGAATTTTCTCCACACTATTTTGGTTATAATTCACATGCATATTCTTATCCTAACTCTCATCAGCAGTGGCAGTATGGGAATCAATATCAGCATGGGAAACCTTCTCAACCATGGAAAAAAGGTTGGAGAGGGCCAAATCATTATCCATATTCCTACCAGCCACCTATGCAGTCATATCCATCTACGCATACGCCTTATTCAATGCCTCAACTTCCGAGTCAGTCCACTCCACCATTGCCTTTACCTCCACCCTTTCGACCTCCTCAGTTGCCTGCTCAAAATATGCCCAATCCTAATAATAATAAAGCAATGAAAATGATATATGTAACAAACCCACCTTTATCATTCGAATACCAGTCTATTCTGGTTTGGGTTCATGATATTCAATTAAGATCGGGAAGGACTATAACATCAGAAAATTAGAAGCAACCTATGGTGATCATTGAAGAGAAAGGAGAAGAGGAAACTCTTAACCATTCTCCGAAATTTGTCACTAAGCATCCCTTACCCTCTGAACCCTTGCAATCTTCTTCCAACCAGCCTCCCTTCCCAGAGAGGCTAGTAATGGAAAGGAGTGAGCCTATTTCTGAGACTAGTTTGGAATCTGAGCTCCAGAATATTTTCATTAAGATACCCTTTCTTCAAGCCATCAAAGAGATCCCCATTTGTACCAAGATTATTAAGGAACTCTGTCTCAAGAAACCCAGGAGGAAGAGATTGGAACCCCAAACCATTCAATTTGTTGGTATGGCAGCAGATTTGATGACGAGATGTGTGTCTGCGGAAAAATATATTGATCCCGGAAAACCTATTGTCTCAGTTCAGATTGGTAATGCCCTTGTCTCTAATGTTATTATAGACCTGGAGGAAGTCATTAATGTCATGACTAAGCAAACCATGGATCAACTTCGTTTATCTCATCTTCGCCCTACTCCCACTATGCTTGAATTAGCAGATATATCTAAAATTAAGCCAGAAGGATTATTGGACGATGTGATCATCTCATTAGATTATTGGGAATATCTTGATGATTTCATTGTGCTTTATCCAAAGAACCCAGTAGGAGGACATCCCTTGATCTTGGGTCTACCATGGCTTGTCATTCCAGTGATATGTATATTTCACATGGAGATTCTAGGAAGAAAGTTACCTTATACCCCCCTGCCAGATCCATTCAGGACCTTCGAGATACTTTATGGTTGGATCAAAGCAGTGATGAGGAGACTCAGTCTATTTCCCTTATCCATCATTATACTGGGTCTTCACAAGAAGATGAGATTCAAGATTTTCTGAATAATATAGACACTATGCCTAACTTTGAGCCATTGAGCCATATTTTCAGCCTATATTTTCAAGATAATCATGATTCTCATTCTTTTGTACAATTTCATTTGACCACTCCCTTGAGTACTCTTGAGCCTAATACCACTCTTTTTGAGATTATCCCTAGTAAGTCCTTGCATATTAGTTCAGATTTGGACTCATCTCAGCAAGAGCAGCTTGTGAATTTGTTGCAAAACCATCTTAGTGCCTTTTCTTGGGGCTATGAATATATGAAGGGTATCCCTCCTAAAACTTGTACACATCATATTTATATTCAAGAAGGAACCCAACCTTTTCGAAAACCCCAAAGGCAAATGAATCTAGCTCTAAGAGGTATTGTGAAGGAAGAAGTACAAAAACACTTGGATGTCGGTTTTATCTATCCTATTTCTGACAGTCAGTGGGTCTCTCCATTAGTACTTTTACCTAAGAAAGATGGAAGATGGCGTATTTTTATTGATTATCGAGAATTAAACAAATCCACTCTCAAATATTACTTCCCTCTCCCTTTCATTGACCAGGTGCTTGATACCCTTGTAGGAAATAAATATTTCTCCTTTTTGGATGGCTTTAGTGGCTATAACCCGATACAGATTGCACCCTAAGATCAGGATAAAACTACTTTTATATTTCCATGGGGTACATTTGCTTATAAAGTGCTCCCCTTTGGTTTATGTAATTCCCCAACTACCTTTCAAAGGGAAGTCCTGGCCATTTTTGCTGATGTGGAAATTGTAGAAATTTATATGGATGACTTTTATGTGTTTGGTGATTCTTTTCAGGAAGCTCTCAAAAATCTAGAGAAAGTACTTCTTCATTGTCAAGAAGCCCATCTCACTTTGAGTGACAAGAAATGTAGATTAATGTGAAAAGAGGGAGTGGTACTTGGCCATTTGATTTCTGATAAAGGTATCCAGGTTGATCTGACAAAATATGAAATCATTTTGCATTTTCCTGCACCCAAAACTCAAAGGGAACTAAGAGGTTTTTTAGGACATGCTGGTTACTATAGAAGATTCATTGAAATTTTTTCAAAGATAGTTGCTCCTCTTTTCCGACTTCTAGCTAAGGATAGTGAATTTTCTTGGTCCACGACTTGCCAACAATCTTTTGAAACATTGAAGGAAAAATTGGTACATGCACTAGTTTTGAGAGGTCCAAACTGGTCCCTACATTTTCACATTTTCTCTGATGTTTCAGATTTGGCTATTGGCACAGCTTTAGGACAAGAGGAAAATAAGAAATTCTATGTTGTTTATTATATTAGTAAGAATTTGTCTTCTGCTGAATTAAATTATACAATTATAGAGAAAGATTTTTTAGCTGTAATTTTTGCAATTAATAATTTCAGGCACTATATTATAGGATATGAATTATTTTTACATACTGATCATTCTGCGATTAAATATTTGATGAAAAAACCATTGACAAGTGATAGAGTGACTAGCTGGTTGCTATTGTTGCAGGAGTTTAATGTTACTATTGTTGATAGACCAGTGAAATCTAATGTTGTAGCATACTTTATTTCTAGATTAGATAATCCTGGTGAAGCAACTCCTGTTAATGATAATTTTCTGGATGAACATATTTTTGCTATGTCTACATATTCTCCGTGGTTTGCTGACATTGCTAACTATTTGGTCACTGGAAAAACACAACCTCAATTGTTTGCTCGTGAAAAGCAGAATATTATTCAGAAAAGTGTTGCATATTCTTGGATTCAAGGAGATCTCTTTTACATTGGTCCAGATCTGATTATCCGTAGATGTGTAAGAGAGGAGGAAGTGTTTAACATATTGAAATCTGCTCATGATGAACCTTTTGGAGGCCACTTCGCTAATAAGCGGACTACATATAAAGTATTGCGTGCTGGTTACTTTTGGCCTTCCTTGTTTAAGGATGCCAAATAGTATGTCAGGCGATGTGATAGCTGTCAACGAATGGGCCAGTCTAATCAAACCAATGAAATGCCTTTATGCCCCCAAGTTATGATTAAGCCATTTTAAAAATTGGCTATTGATTTTATAGGGCCAATAAATCCAACATCCTTAAGTAAAAAACATGTTTTGGTTTGTATAGATTTCGTTACAAAATGGGTAGAAGCTAAAACTGTTTCTTTTGCTACAAAAAAAGTTGTTGTTGATTTTCTTTTTACTGAAATCTTTACTAGATTTGGTGTGCCTGGAGAAATTTTTTCTGACAATGGTCCGTAGTTTATTTCTAATCTGGTACAGGGTGTGATGGAGCAATACAAGATCTGCCATAGGAAATCCATGCTGTATCACCCTCAAGCAAATGGCCAGGTGGAATCTACAAACAAAGTGATCGAGTCCATTCTTACAAAGACAATGAATATGCATCGGAAATATTGGGTTAAAATATTACCAGAAGCTTTGTGGGCATACAGAACCACTTGGAGAAATAGCACGTGACATACACCATATGATTTGGTATATGGAAAACAGGTTCTGTTACCAATTGAGTTCCAGATCAAAACTTTCAGAGTTGCAGTTCAGTTAGGACTAGATCTCTCTGAGGCACAACAACAATGTCTTCTTCAATTAAATGAATTAGATGAATTTTGTAGAGATGTTGTTCATCAAAACATACTAATTCAGTAGCAACGCAAAATGTGGCATGACAAGTCTATTCAGAAAAATCAATTCCAACCAGGTGATTGGGTACTCCTTTATGATTCTAGATTTAAAATTTTTAAAGGGAAGTTCCATACACGTTGGATGGGACCTTATGAAGTGATCCGAGTATTCGAGAATGGAGCAGTAAAAGTTAAAACTATTGATGGACAAAATTCAATATTCTTGGTAAATGGACATAGATTAAAGAAGTATTTTCAACCACTTGCCAAGAAAGATTTTACACAAGTCCAACAGCAATTCGGGATGGTAGTGGTGAATGGTAATACCAACCTTTTGAAGACATGAATCCTTCTTTCTCTTGAATTTTTTTTTAAAAATACAAAAAAAAAAAAATTAATAAAAAAGTAAAGAATTTTTTTTTTCTTGTAATTGTGAAAATCAGTTCGCTGACATGATTGCAGAAGGGTCAACCTGAAAACTAGCTTGCTGGCAGGAAGATAAAAAATTTCTAATAAAAATAGAATGTTTCTTGATATTTAGATATGCTAGCAACCACCAAGTAAAAGTAGGTTCAGCAGGACCAACCTTTATACATTGGGGTAATTAGCATGGATATTTTTATTCAAGTAACACATAATTCTCGCTGCAGTTATTTATCTTGCACCAGTGCAGGCAGACCTTCCAAAAAAAATTCTACCTTTCTTCATATCCCATTTCGTAATATTCCCTCATTTTTCTTCTTTAAATCCCAGAATGATTAACCTTCCCACATTCTTCTGAATTTACCCTACCCGCTTCATAAAAATCCCACTTTACCCTTGAATTTTTATCCCTATCCCACTTCTGTTTATCCCCTCTTGTGGTACTATTCCTAGAATCCCTGTAATAATATTCCTTCCCATTCTGAAATTTTCCCCTTTCCCACTTCTTTTTTCCCTCATGAATTCGTTGCAGGACCTCATCCACAAAAAGAAAAAACATGCTCTAAAGCATCAAGAAAGGGCGAAGCAAATTTCCAGTATCAGTTGAGGAAGCCATGTTAGAAGTCCAGCCTATATTTTACTTAAATTCCCTGTTCTTTTTTTCAGACAATATGCTTGTACTAGTGTAAGCATATCGTCCTATATAATAATACAAGCATAATGGTACCAGCAGAACAACATAGTAAGTGGTGTAAACAGATCGGTGCAAGCATGCACCTTGATGGAAGCAGAGTACAATTTTTTCTTTTCATAAGTATATATCATAGGAAAGTGGTCATCATGAAAGCTTACAAGAAGCCTTTTCACTTATTTAAGGAGTACTTGTGCTATCATATTAACTAGGAGAAAATTATTTAAAGTACAAGGTGTTTTTAATTAAGAATCATGATCATTTTTTAATAAATGTTAAAGTTATTTTTTTGAATTATGAAAGAGTGTGGAAATGTTTAACCGTTTCTCGGATATAATTACACTTTCCGCCATGATCCTAAACGTCCTTCACTTATAATGATTGCCTCACCTAGCCGTTAAAAACGCCACCGCAAGTACCAATCCCGCATGATTTCAAAAATGTCGCGCATCCACGACTATTTTGGTGGAATGGATCAGTCATAATACAGAAGGGATAGTGGACAGTTGGATCCCTATCTATAAAGAGCCAAATTTTCCAATATTGCATGCAATTTTTGGACTATTCATAACTGTTAAGTAGTGATGCTGCCTGTTCGATGTGAACCTTCATCTCTCAGTGAGGTAGATCATACCACTGAGTTTCGCAATAGTCTTGCGCTATTGCACTATTGCGAGACTCGGGCTTTCTTTAGTTTTTGCATAAATTTGATGGACACAACAATGAAGTGGCCCTATAGTTTGCAAGGAGTTTTAAAAATGACCGTGTAAAAATTGGGCCCCTCAAATTTAAGGTCACGAAAGAATCGATAGCAGCAGCGATGGGCTTGAAAAACACTGGTGAGCAATACTTCAAAAATCAGAAGCTCGAGAGGAAGCACTGGCAGCGTTTCGTCGTTGATAGGAATATGAAGGTAAACTGGAAGAAAGGAGTTCCACGCAGCGCCCTGTTGGGACAGTGGTAGGACCTCCTTTTTATCCTCCAGAAATTCGTGACTTGCGAGGGAAGGTACTCCCTCACCTTTGTGTATCATTTCAGGATGCTGCAACACTTCGAAGCCAGCCGTCACATTCGATGGAGAATTGATTTCCCCTATTTTTTTCTTAAGATTTTGGAAAATATGGCCAAGAGTGTGCAGGGCGCACGGGCGGATTAGGTCGACAAGAAATTATATCACCACGGCCTGATCAAAATCTTGGTCCATAAACAATTGGAAATCAAGGGCATGACCTGGAAGGCGTTGTTGAAGCAACTATATAAAAAGCCATCTGCAAAAAAGAAGACAGCTGCTGAAAATAAAATAGAAGACCCCGCCAGTAAAAGCAACAACCCGAGTCCAAGTGTAAAGAGGAGTCATTCTTGCACCAGTGAAAAAATGAAACGATCCAGAAAGACAACTAGTACACATATTGAAGAAACTCCTATGATGCCACCAGTACATGAAAAGACCCTCGAAGAAGACGATTTGCTGTCAGTCCTTGCGGATGCAGCAAAATCTGTAGAAGTTGAATATGACACCCTGTTGGCTGATTTTATTAAAACAGACCAGAAAAAGAATGAATAACTTGGTGCAAAACCACAATCCCTACAAAAATTTTAATCCCCTCCTAAAACAGTGCAATAAGAAGAAGAGTCGAAAGAAGAAGAAGTGCAAGAAGAAGAAAAGCTAGAAGAAGAAAAAGGAGAGGAAGAAGAAGAAAAAGGAGAAGATGAAGAAGAAGAGGAAGAAGTGTTTACTGAAACCCCGAGGGATATTGAGGTCCCTGAAGAAGATAAAACCCCTATCAGAACAGAAGAGGAATAAGACTCGATAGCTCATGCTGCTCGGATAGTCGAGCTAGAGCTTCAAGTGTAGAACTTAGAGCAGCTCGTAGCTAAAGCGTAGGAGGAAAAAGAACAAAATAAAGAAGAATTGACGGCGGAGATCCAGAAAAAGAAAGGAGAAATCAGAGTGTGGAAATACCGAGCTACATAGTGTTTCAAATGACTTAGAAAGGTGACAAAGAAACTGAAGAAAAGCAAAAAGAAGAAGTTTGAAACATTGCAGGTTGATGCTAGTATGACATAGCAGGATTGAGATGTAGTGCTCGAAGTTTTGAAGGTCTTTTGTAGAGATAAAGAGTTGTGTGAGGAAACACAATAGCTTAGGTATGGGAGGATGTTAGCCCCCTAATTTTCTCTCTTTTTACCATTTTCCCCTTCCTAAATCATAACCATTTACCTCTGTTTCACCTCTTTTATGCACCCTCATCTTGCACCAGTCCAAGCACGGTGACATATTTCGTATAAACCTTTATTCTTCATGTTTTAATTCAATTCAGCATTAATTAAATATTTATTACATGATTTCTTACTTTTAAATCACTTTTGTAACTTACCGATATCTCCAATGGTTATTTGATAGTTAGAGTACTTACTGTGACCGTTGATCTTAGTGCAGGATCGAATCTTGCACCATTTCCAGCACAAAAAAATCTTCGCG